>JABSTQ010010892.1:0-148760 GCA_013358835.2 Ixodes persulcatus
TGTTTTATATCTTGTAGGCCTGTAGTAGAATTAGATCCCGAAAGTTTTTTACGATTCAACATTCTGTCCTAAGGCCTGTTCACGCACATACCGCATCGCTACATCAGTGCTATGGACCAGCACATTGTTTGTAAACAAGCCCAGATTTGCCCACGCCGGGTGGGGGTGGTGCACGTGCGCACAAACCATAATCAACCGAGGTGAAACCTTCGCACATGCGCAGTGCCGTGACGCCAGAGAGTTGAGTTGGTCTATATGCGACGCGCTCATTTCGATCTATATCAGCACTGTATTAGCGTTCTGATTGTACATATCACATATTTTCCGACTTGTACACACAATGCAGCGCTAACTTAGCTCCAAGCCAGCGCTGGCAGTAGAGCTGCGGGTAGGTCTTATACAGCGCTTATTCCATTATGTCAGCGCTGAGTGGGAGGTGTGATTAAACCTTAATGCAATTTTTTTTTTACTGTGTCGAATTGTTTGTAGTTGTTACAAATAGATTTTTACTTGAGAATACATCTACAATGCTCACAAAACGGAAGGGAGCGCGTGCCAAGCAAGAGGGGGGAACCGATTCGGGAAGAAGCCTTCGCCGCTGACAAGTTGCTAGGTTTTGTGAGTTCTCAAAATTTTTTAGAGGCTAACTTTAGGATCTGAATCAACAAGGCCTAGGTAAGGAGGCCGTTGTGCATGCTTTTCTACGCCAAATGTCGAAGGCCAGGGCACGGCGTAAATGAGTAACAAGTACTGCGTGAGCGTTCAGCTGGGGTTCGTGCTCAGTCAATTCGATCAGACATATATAACCCAAGTGGCGTAGCGAAAAGGCACCCCACGTGCAAAAATGGGCGGCACACAAATCGACTGGTGACTACCAGAAGGATGGAGGGGAGGGGGTTTGTGACCTGTTGAAACACAGACCAACTGACTTATGTTAACTGAGTTACCTTTTCTCGTCACTCGGTGCTAAACATTAGTGCATCGCCGTACACCCACGAAATCTTGGTTGCTTTTGCTAATATATGTTTGTGCATTCTAGTGGCCACTTTTCCCACCTACACGTTAGAGGCTCTAAGTTAGTAGACAAAATGCACTGTCCGAAATTCCCCTCTAGAGCAGAGAGCGAATGTCAGAATTGCAGGACACATCCTAATCACGTTGTCTAGGCATGTGCAAACGCTTGGCGCCAACATGCGTAGTTATATTTTTTTTTCTACAAAAATAGGAGTTAGCAGACGGATCAAAAACGACAACGTCTATACGCGTTGATGGGGCATAAAGGCAGACGTTTTTTTTTTTGTTTTTTTTTCGGTTCGCATTCTAAGTAATTAAATTACTTCCAATCGATTACCTCTTCAAGGATTTTTTAAAACTTTTATTGAATTCATTGGGTGCTTATAAATAAAATGTAATCTGGCGCCCCTGAAATGTGATGAAATTTCGTGTAACTACTACTATTTGCACACCACTTTCCTTACCTCACTCTCGGTCTACGGGTTTATAACTACTTAGTCCTCAATCTCTAATGAAAATAATAGAATACGCAAACTTTATGGGCCTCGAAATTTTGCGAAAAAGAAGAGAGGAACTGTTTTACGCTAGAATGCAATAAATGCCTTCAAAATGTTATCTTCCCTTTGCATATAAAAATATGCTACAAAAAATATTTATCCTACATCAATATATTTTTTTTTTCTCGTTTTATACCTAGTTTCTCAATGATCATAATATATCGACATGAAGCTTGTTAAGCAATCGGCAAGTTAACTCTTATATATTTAAGTAACGCTCCTTTAAATTTGATTCCAGGTAATCAGGAAATATAAATGAACATATTTTCTACAAGTAGAGGCAATTGATTACTATTTAGGTTCGTATTTTACAAGACCGCGTGCGTGTACGCAAAGCACCGCAGGGAGTGAAGGTGTATTAAAAGCGCCACTACTTGTTGAGAGAAAAGGTTGTAATTAAATGTAGTTCCAAGCTCAGTCCTGCATGTGAATGTTTCGAAGGCTACACTGTGTCGGTTTATTTCTTCTGCCATAAGAGAATAAATGTTGCTCGGGCACAGGGACATGGCTCAACTCGGTAATTCATTTTAATTTTTTTTTTTTTTCAAATACCTTTTAAACGAGATTTGTCACATTTATTAGGGCTGAGTTGAGAATGTCTCCTTATGTCAAAATTGGAACAAGAATAAAGGAGACATTAACCTTAGCGGTAAAAGAATTACACTTCGCGCCACCTCTAATATTAATCTGAGTATTGTTTTTTTTATGATTCCTGAGTTCGATTAATCAGGAGTCGTTCACGAAACTTAAAGAGGCACTGACACCCCGAAGGTCGTATTTTTTATCGTCTAATACTATGCAAGTTGTAGTCATAGACAAGCAAAGAAACCGCATCCCGAAAAAAATTTTCCCGCCCGCGCGCGCGCCTTTTTATTTTTGGCGCTTTTTCATCCCGCTCCTGACCTCCTTGCTTCTCTTGATTGGTGACGTCAAAAATGATGAAATTTAGAAGCTTTGTAGGCGACATTTCTTTAACATTTAATAGCGGCAATCGTAAAGCATGTTTTTTTTTTGTTTTTTTTTAACGCAAGTGCGAACGCACTACGGCCCTCTCTTTTTGAAATACCAAAAACCACAGTCCGGTGTGATGCCGCTTCCTGGATTTGTATCCTCCCTCGGAAAGCTTGGCGGCGCTCGAGCAGAGGATGACCGGTGAGTCGGGGATTCGGACGAAGTAACCGGTTTTTCACGGTCCGCCGGCGCGACGCTCTTGACCTCCTCGCTTCGGGTCGCGGTGGCAACGACGCTTTGCTTTGTAGCGTGAAGGGGAGGTGCCAAAAAGGTCGACTCGCAGGAGACCGCAAATTTCGACGTCACTGCGCTGGCGCGGATCGCGCAGGAACTTCAAATTCGACATTTGGATTTTTTTTTTTTTTTTACTTCACAAATACTGATTTTCCAAGTTTCGAATTTTGAGGTTAATGTCACGGCATCGTTTTCAATCGTTCCGGATAATAAAAAAAGAATATTATTTTGATGTGTCGGTGCCGCCTTTAAGCAATGAGAGTCCTATAAAGGAAAACACTCATCCAAGATCACTTACTCTTTTGAAAGCTCCTTAAAATAATAATAAACGAATAGGCGTGATTGTTGTATTCATTATAAATGTTATCAAAATATAATTCGGAATGCCGGAACAGAGTTCAGTCGACCGCAAGGAGAGAAAAGGTTCCACGCAACGCCATTAATTCTAGGCAGCGCGGAGGGAAAGGGCGCCCCAATGACGTGCCGTCGCTGCTTTCACTCGCCAACCTCCGTTCCGCTCAGTTGTTGTCAATGCAACATTACGCGGGAGAAAGAAAAAGTCACACACCTATGACGGTTTACCTCAACCGAGGTGACAACAGACATATCAATGGCTTCCGTCTGGCGCAGAGTTTAGCCGGCGGAGTCGGGCTAAGGCTCGTATTAAATCGCAGAAACACCGTGTGAACACGCGTCTTACACAAACGCTTATCGCGGCAGTCGTACGGCGAAAAAAAAATAATGTACTCTCACAATTGAAAATTTAAAGAAAAAAACAATTGCTCGAAGTGCCGGCGCGACTTTATTAGCCACCAGGTAGCTCGCGACTAACAAAAAGCCAGACACCAAATGCGTAACATGTAAGACCCATACTCCGTTTTGCACTAAACCCGACCGCAGCCCAAGCTATGATATGTTAAAACCAACCAGGCGTCGCAGAAAGTGGATCGTCACGGTGCTCGCGGCCTTTGTGAGCTCGCTATCGCGCCTGCTAAACAGACCACAAATAGAAAAAAAAAAAAGCTTAGGCATTTGTTGCATTCACTCTACGTGATTGGTTGAGCCGCTCATATAGCAAACGCCAAAAGACGAAGAGCACCGAGAGAGTAAACTTTTGCTTCTGCCCGATTTGCTTCGTGGGATAGTTGGGACGGCTGCGGTGGCACTTAATTTGAAACGGGGTGTGGTCAGCGTCTCTCGTGTACAAAAAAAACGAAATGGCAAAACGAACAAATCGGACGACGAAGGATGCCGTGTGAAACTTAAAAAAAGAATCAAGAGCCTTCGTCGTTGTTGTTGTTGTTGTTTTTCTGACTACGAGGGGCGTTCATAAAGTTCGTATCATTGTCACAAAGGAATAGAGATGGAGCAATCGAACTCGAGTAGGAGTTGAGACTTTCTCTACATGTTCGCCACCAAACGTTACCTACTTTTGCCAGTGATAGACCACATGCCGGAGGCCATTGTTTTAGAACTCCTCGTTTTGAGCGTTCAGGAATCGCTCCACTTCAGCAATCACTTGGTCGTCGTCCTTGAAATGCTTTCCTCTTGTTTGGCCACACTGGAAGCGTCAGCGCCATTTAACCACAGTTCCACAAACTTGGGCGTTGTCCCAGAACAACGCTCCCAGATTGGAATGAATATCCTTGGCATTGCTTCCCATCAAATGAAAAAAACGAATCACTGCATGGTCTTGGCACCGACGGGTGGTGCCATTTTGGTTTCGACTCCCTAGCGGCGTTCCGCGCTACTATAGCACGCGATGTGTACACTGTGTGGAAACTAGAGGGACGAGCGCTGATGTTAATGCCGGTTTTGTTCCGCTTTTTTAAAGTTTTTGTGCCTATAATCCGAACTTTATGAACGCCACTTGTACATGGTATTTATTTCCATTTTTGGTTCTTCACAAAACTAGAAACCAGGTAGAACAAAAACTGATGTTGCAGTTTTAAAAATTCTGTCACCATGCGAAAAACAAAAAACTGCGTCCGTCGGTAAGAGGATTATTTACACTGTGTCTTCGAGTGTGTGGACCTGCGGGTCAATGGGCCATGAGCGTTTTGTTGTGGAGTGTCGGGAAAACGGGGCAAGGGAACGAAGATTGCGTTTATTTTCTTCCCAACGGATAAGGAGCCGTCTATCCATTGGATTTTCCGCAGACTCGAGTCGCGTGCCCTTTAAAGGTGCCTCTAACAGCCAAATACAGAAACTTCTCTCCAATAGACCTATCGCTAAATTACCCAAACGTAAGGAAGAATGCTGGGAATCTATCTACATGTGCCAAGGAGCTCACCTTCCAGATATAAAAGATTCGAAGTAAAACACCAAACTAAAGCGTTGACAAATGCGCGTGCAAGATGCAATTTGCTTTAGAAAAGTTACTACTGCAGACGCCAGTACGTGCAGCGCGTGCAACGGAAAAAAACAACAACAGAGAAACTATTATGTTCTTGCAATATTTAATAGCTTGCCTAAAGACATCCTAAGCCTGTCATATAAGAGGCAGATGTATAAAAAAATAACAGTGGTGTTATTGTCGAACGGAAATCCTGAACAATGAGGTATTGCGTAAAAGCTTAAAGTTTTCTATCGAGTGTCTCTTGTTATATACGTGTGGATTCTTGTCATAATGTGTTGAAATTCACAATGTTTCTTTTGTAACCATTGATTGATTGTTATTGTCGAACTGGGTGTTACTTCACAAGTGAATTTTCTACTTGGGCCTGAATTTCGTTGTTTACTGTGTTATCTTAAATGTTTCTTTCATGTGTTACTTACATTTCACCATCATTTGTGTATACATGATGAAAATGTCTGTACTGCAATGTCCCGCATACAAGCGTACCTGCGCTTAAGCGGGCAGGACTGTATGATACATTTTTTCTGTAATCATATAAACTTATCGTATCTTATCTTGACCACACTCACAGCATGCTCCTTGGGGCTTGGGTAAATTAGCATAAGGTCTATAGACCGATCTCACTAAGAGTTCCACACGTGCGTGACGGTCTCATAACTGTACTTCGCAGGAGGCAGGCGCCAGTGCACGATACATTTTTTTAATTCTGCCTCGTGCACTGCACGCGCGGACTTACAGCGGGGTTGTCGCGCATGCACGAAGACAATGAATCCCACAATGGCCACGACGGTAAGGCGGCCTTCGCGCCTCCCTTGAGGAAGTCGAAGGAGGATTGTGAATTCGGCGGTAAGGTAATCTTCGTGACAGAAAATTCTCCATTGTTTTGAATGCATTAAGTCTCGCCTAACCGAACACGACTTTGTCGTCTTTGTTCTCGTTTTCAGTCACACTAACTAGAGTTCACTCAAATTATTTTTGTCTCGTCTCTACGGCGTTCTCTTCCTAAAGTTCCCCGCACGAGCTAGCCAACGGAATAACTTTCCTAGGTGAACTTCATTGTTTTCTGATAACCTTAATCTATCATAGCTAGGGGTCTCGTGTGCATCCATAACCAGCACTTTCTGTTCCGAGACCCTAGTGCGCCGATGATAATTGCGTTAATTTGGAGCACAATGGAGTTATTCCGTGTGAGGAAAATCCATTCGCCGGAGCTAATTGCGGACGGGCGCGTTGCATTGCGTAAGGCTTGATCCAATTCGGAACTCTGTCGTAATGCCGCGACGGGGGCGCTGCTGTCGGTACGGGGAATGCACAGACGTTTCACCTCACGCGACTTAGGCTTCTTCTCATGTACGATGACCATACAAGGTTTGGGTAAGATCAGTATTTTTTTTGATCAGCCCTTTGGCTTATGTGTCCATCGAAAAATAAATGGACTCTTAAAGGGACGAGGAACAATATTTCAGACTTGTATAAATAATTACTGATTGAGATTTTACGAAGTTCGTGTTGTTTTGTGAATCAAGATTAATAAACAAACGAGTGCACAAAAGTGGAGAGCCAAAAGCTTTTTTTTTTATGCATGGGCATGTTTAAAAATGAAAAACCTGGCTTTTTTCATCCAAAGACTTGCCGCCATTTTTATTACGATGCATCTGCGGTATTCAAGCACGTCAGCCGGACACTGCTCACATATTGGACAGCCGGACACAGCTCACATAACACCTCGTTACCCGGACGTATGCGCTCGTGAATAATCGATCCGTTGAAATATATTCGGGTTAGCGTTTGTGGTCATTGAATGTCGTGACGGCACTTTTCTTCACCTGCGAATGTCTAATTAAATGATGTATGTAAGAAGCACAGTGGAAGCCATGGAGTCATCGCCTTCCGAAACCAACACCGTCAAAGTTCACAATCTGACGTTTCCGTAAAACACTGCAAGTACGCCCAGCGAAAATGAAAAGATAACTTGATAGAAAAATTATATATGGGGTGGGAAATATTTAAGAATAACAGAGCATGATTTTTTTTATATGCGATAAACATTCGGGCATTTGTTACAACCCAAGTAAATCCAGAACTGATACCGGAGATCGCTGACAAGTCAAATTCGCATTTCACGGTGTGATAGACATGGGAAACCTACTACGGCTCGCTCGTCACGCGACCGGTACCGCAGCACTGTGCTCTCGATCTGATTCCCGTCGCACATCGCGTGGTATCGGACGGGAACCGGTTGATAGGCAATATTCCAAGATTTTTTTGTGTTATTTAAAAAAAAAAAGATGGGCGGTTTGTTGGGGGAGGGTGTTCATATTGGATTTCACGTATTCTAATTTCCGTCGTGAGAGAAAATATTGTGGCGACGTACGCACGCACCGACCCAGCGGCTCCCGAGAGAAATTTTCTCCGCTCGATCGAGCGGCCCCGGAGAGCGTCAGATTACCTTACCCGTCTCAAGTGCTGCGTCGTCGACGGATGTTGCCGCACGCTTACATAAGTCCGCGCAACATCCATTGCACCACATTAGATAACATCTTGGCAATCACACCATAGCACTGCCAATACTGCTGTCTCATCCGGCTGACGTATTGCCTCGCGATTGCACCAGCTCACGCCATTGCGAGGTAACCCTCAGCACGAGGGTTTAAAAAGGAGTCGGGACAGAGGACTGGACGGAGACGAGACGGAGTGAGCAGCGAGACGACATGGGACCAGCGGCCTGAACAGACGCCGACATCGCTCTTTCATCAATATTATAAATGTGGACAAGGAATAATCAGTTAACCCAGACCATTTCAACTTCCGAGTGAAGTCTAGAACACCTCAGACGCTACAGTGGTGACCCGGAGAACACTCTCCTTCTCAAAGCAAGCCCTCTTCAGCAATCAAGCACATCATCACACCGGCCCTCCCATCCCCGCACCGAACGGAAACTCCCGGTCCTGCTCATTTCCCTCGTCTCCCGGAGGCTTCTTCCACTGCCTGGCCCGCCACCCCCGGACAACGGCTCAACCGAACAGCATCACCGACACCGTTTTTGTTCCCCATGGCCCACGACATGGCAGTGGTGGTACCCCTCGACGGAAATGCAAAGCTCGGCGAGCGCTTTGCAACGACGGTCTCTGCCACCGCCACTGTCCTCTCCACTCCAGCCACCATCTTGTCCGCGGGGCGCGCCACCCATTGTCGCCCCAACTTTCGGCGTCACGGCCCACGACTCAAGCAAATTACCGCCTCCATCACCATCACCGCAGTTTACCGCAAGGCACCCACAGCGTCGGAACTCACAGCGTGCAACCCAACGTGGCCACACCACGCAACTCACCGCGTGCCACTCAACCAATCAACCAAATCACCGCGTGCAACCCAACGCAACTCAATGCGTGCACCCCAACGCGGAAACACCACGCAACTCGCCGCGTGCCACTCAACCAGCAAACCACCGTGTGCAACCCAACGCAACACAATGCGTGCAACCCAACGCGGCAATACCACGCAACTCACCGCGTGCCACTCTCTGCACTCAGCTCACCGCAGACATCCAACGCGAGTACGTCCCCACCGCCTCCTCACCGCAAGTCCAATCACCGCAAGCGCCTCACCGCCGGCCACGCACCGCCAAGTCCCACCGCCTGCTGCTCTACGCCAGAACCACGCGGCCGACTCAACGCGGGGCCTCGGCACGGGCACGCTACTGCAAGCGACTCTCTGCGACCCTTCTGACGCTCCTGGCTCATACGGAAAAATCACGCGTGTCCGACAGAGACTGCAACACGTGATGCACGGGCTACGCCCTCAACTTTCCACGACGGCCCACACAAGGTTCTGTAGCACCGACCGACGCCACTCACGGTCGGCGCTCACAGAAAGAACTAAGTGATCGCCGCCTATCATCGAAATCTTTATCTTTCGCATCAACTCTTCTCGTCGTCCACCCCAAACCATCATCGCCCGAACGTCCAGCAAGCGGAGATCCAGACACGCTCCTGGCCGCCACGTGCCACAGCGTCTGGGCATCGCATCTCCTCCTACACCTGCTACTACACGCCTCACTCGCGTATCCGCGGCAAGACGAAAGCCTAGACTCGGATAACGGAAATCTCCAAACGTTCGCCTACTCTCTGGGGAGGGAGTACTGTGGCACTGTACGCACGCACCGACCCAGCGGCTCCCGAGAGAACGTTTCTCCGCTCGTTCGAGCGGCCCCGGAGATCGTCAGATTACCTTACCCGGCTCAAGTGCTGCGTCGTCGACGGATGTTGCCGCACGCTTACATAAGTCCGCGCAACATCCATTGCACCACATTAGATTACATCTTGGCTAATCACACCATAGCACTGCCAATACTGCTGTCTCATCCGGCTGACGTATTGCCTCGCGATTGCACCAGTTCACGCCATCGCGAGGTAACCCTCAGCACGAGGGTTTAAAAAGGAGTCGGGACAGAGGACTGGACGGAGACGGAGACGGAGACGAGACGGAGTGAGACGGAGTGAGCAGCGAGACGTCATGGGGCCATCCACCTGGACTGACGACGACATCGATGCTGCATCATTATTCTAAAGTTGGACAAATAATAACCAGTTAATTCAATAAAAAGTTAGCCTTCTCACCAACCGTTTTAGACCATATTAACTTCCAAGTCAAGTCTAGAACGACCCGAGACGCTACAATATAATAAGACCTGCCATTTGTGGAATGCCGACCAGGTTGGCAAGAAAACATGGAAGGCGGTCACTGATGCCCCCAGACTTCCGCCTATCTTAAATAATCCGCTCAAGATGCTGTATTTCTAATAACTTTTGGTAGTAGTCTCGTATCTCAAAAATATATTTCACTATCTTAATTACATTTCTCACTATCTTGTACTCAGTGTATCAAATACATTCTTCAACCTTGGCAAAACATTTGTCGACGGAAAACTCTTTGGAGCTATAGACCTTTTCTGTCTACTCTCGTCCCCAGCCGCCCAATAGGCGTATTCGGTATGGGCGACGAAAAAATAATCCAACGTTTCAACCTGCAAATAGTAAAAGAATAAAGGGGAGGTAAAACGAGAAAGTGTGACGGTTACGCTTATATCCTAAATGCCCTGTATTGGCGTGGCAAAGGAAAAACAATGTTTTCGCCCATACTGGAAGTGACGTCAATTCAAGATGGCGGCGCACTTGCAGAAAGAAAGGTCTATACTCGGCGACAACTTTTCTTGGCAATGCAGTGGAAGGTACAGGCACGCGTTCCCTCTCCCATTTTGAGCGCTGAATAAAGCTGTGCGTGGGTTGTCCTCTTCTCCACTGCATTGCCAACAAAAGTTGTCACCGAGTATAGTGATCGTCATAATCCATGACAAAGCTGAACAGATTGCAAACTGGGAGCCAAGCTACCGAACACAAAAGAGGAAACAAGGTATGAGCAAACCCCAGTCTCCGAATACCAAGAAAATGGCAAAACGGATAGCCCGAAGTACGGTCACCTCTATGTGTCCTCCAGTCCGCGTTTTTTTTTTTCTTTTCAAGTTGTTTTCGAAGGCACGTCAAGCTTAGGGTTAGCGAAGTGCTGGTGACGTCATCCTGATTTCACACCCAGACCCCAACTTTTTGTCTCAAGAAACACTGGTTCCGTGAGCGGAAGACTGGGACGGAAACACTCGGTGCGATCACAATGGACCATAGAGTAATATAGTAAACGTAAAAAGAGGACACAGAAGCCGATTCGCGGCCCAGATAGTGCGTTTAATGCCCTCCGCTACGTGGCGCTTTTCTGTAATTTGGTTAAATTTAGTTAGAACTCTCTCTGTGAGAAGTATTTATTTTTTAAATTGTTATGCTTTATAATTATTTAAGGTACTTAAAACGACTAAATAGTGTTAATCAAATACATCACAAAAATCACGTGATGAATGGTGCCTGCCATGGCCTGCCTGCCTGCACGCCGTCGCCTCTGCATCATTCTGCATGGCCTCTGCTCGTCCGTGCGTCGTTCGTCCGTGCCATGCGTGCCGTCCGTCTGTGCTTTCTGCTGCATCACGTTCGGTGGACTTTGCATCAATCAAGGTGACGCATGACCGCCTGCGTGCTCGCATTCTCGGCGGGAATTTGTGGAGCCGATCGGTTTGAGCTTCTCGCGCTGTTGTTTCCGCCGGGCTGTCGGGCTGCACTTGATCGTGTGTGCATCTTGATTTTTTATGAGATTGTTTTAAAAAAGAACTTAACTTGCGACCCTGCACACGACATTGTCCATGGATCTACAGATGACGGTGTTGAACGAATCTCTAACATTGCAGATAGAGCCTTGGTTGTTTTGCTCTCTGGAATTTCCAGGAGGTGGGGTGGGCTTAGCCCCTTGCATACACTGTTGGGCAGGCACGTAGCCAGGATTTTTTTTTTTTTTTTTTTTTTGGGGGGGGGGGGGAGGGCGCCCATGACAAAATTCTGTATGAGGGGGAGGGGGGAGGAGGCTCCAGCAAACTGGAAGATTTCGGAGAGGGGGGGGGGCCCGGACCCCATGCCCCCCCCCCCCCCCCCCCTGGCTACGTGCCTGCTGTTTTGCACACTCCAACAACGTCTTCTGTTAAACGCAGTCTCCTCAGTTCTCTAATTCGGGAGATTAAGACTGTTGGCTTCAAAGTAAAGGCTTTGGTCTGTGATTTAGGAGCTTCAAACGTAAGCTTGGCCAACCAACGGTGTGTGTGTTGATAAGTCATTTTTTGAAGTTGACAACGAATATATTTACTTTATCTTTGATGTTCCTCACCTCCCCAAAACAACCAAGAGCAATATTTAAGCACACAAACCTTGCATTGGAAATGAGGTCATTGAGTGGTCCCATATTGTTGAACTTTATCGTTCTACCCATGAGATGAGCTTGCAATTGGCTCCGAAACTTACTGAGAGACACATTTTTCAAAAACCTTTCTGCAACATGGAAGTAAATCGTGCCGCAGAGGTACTGAGTGCCTTACTCTTTCTTGCAATGATGTCCCTTGTTTATGCCAAGGAGCTTCCTGAGGCAGCCATGGCTGCAGCATATTTCTGTGTTAGGATATGTAGATACTTTTTGATTGTCTAAATAGCAAACAATTCAAGAAGACAGGGCAGAAGTTGCGTCATGCCATTCTCAAGGGAGAATCTGAAATACTCGGTTTCCTTCGCCAGCAACTCGGATGGAATCCAGCATGGCAGTTCCAAAGTAGTAGGCAGCCACAAGCCATCATAGGGTGGCAAGTTACTATAAAAAGTGTCCTTGTGCTCTGGGATGAGTTTTCAAACAGCTATGACTTTAAGTTATTACTTACACGACACCTGCAGCAAGACCCACTTGAGAAACGTTTTGGAGGTATATACGACAAATGCTGGGCTGCAACACAAACCCAAATGGGCATCAGTTCCCCTTAGGACTAAAACACATAGGGATAAAGAAACTGTTCAAACTGTCGAACAATGGAAACGTAGAGGATGGCAAGGCTGACCTCCTCAAGGAGTTGCCAATATCTTCGCATCATAAAAGTTCAAATTCAGACAATGTGGGATGTCTTCCAATTGATAACTTCCCGCCACTAGACGATATTTCTGAGCTGGCATCAGGCATCAGGTCTAACGTAATTGATGACTCGTCCACTTATTACGTTTGGGGCTATTTAATCAAGCTTGTGCTTGAACAGACAACCCACAGCTGTGGCTGTTCTCAGCTGCTATGGGATGAGTCTGATAACTTGACCAGGCCTCACCAGTACGTTTTTGTGCTTAAAGCATACCACGTGCCAGGAAAACTCTTCGGGAATTTAGTAGTACCATCACAGGCAGCCTTTAATTTCATTCAGCCCGAAGAAAATCACTTTCTTCCGATAATAGAGAGAGTGGCACATGTTCGAGGAGTGTATGCCGCCTTGTATCGCACACTTTGAGATCTGGGAGGTTTTAGCCTTTGCTCAGAGGAGTGCCACAAAAGGTTTTTAAAAATGTTTTGCAGAATACGCTTGTGTTGGCTTGTTCGATTACTTAACTGAAATTTGGACAACGTTCAGTTGCACTCTTCAGTGGCTGGTAAGCAACTGGTCAGGTTAAACTGTTAAGAGTGTATTAACGGAGGCGGTTGCCAAACCAAAAACAAAAAGCGTTTATTAATTGGGCTGTGCTGCTTGCACTCCAAGCATTTGTTTCCTCCTTTTCCAGCAAATGTGTATCACGGCTTCCTAACAAAAATTTTATTCACTTTCTACAGAAGTTTCCATAGAAAATAGTGTATAGAGGCTAAAAATATTCGAAAGCAAATGTATATACTTTTGTATCCACTGTCCATAGTTTTTTAGCCGCTTTTTATGAAGCCCTACTTCTCACCTGAACAATTTCGGGGAATGTTTAGAGACGTTGAATCTTGTCAGATTTGAAATAAAGCTCTCATTGTTTGGTAATAGCTTGCCCGCAGTGAGTTTGAGGCTATGCGAATTGGCGTTTTTTTATATTAGCCGGAAATTGGGAATTTGTACTATCCGGTGTGTGCTTCGCCCTCTTATTATACTCTTATGACTGGTAAGGATAGCGATGTCTTATATATCTCTGGACTTACTTCCCGTGCCCGAGTAGGCGTGAAAGTGAATGGATCATTCAGCATGTTCTCTGTGGAATGTTTTTGTTAACTTGGTTCTGCTAAGAATCTATTACAAAGTGTACGATATGCCAAACTCCTTCATATTAATTTATTTTTGTGAGTATCTGTTTCGTATAAAACATACAAAGCTTCTGAAGTAAATCATGTATACATGAATGTGGTTCAATAAAATGTTTTCAAACCACTTACTGTTATTGACCTTAAAATGTTCCACCAGCCAGGAGTCAATGTGGCGAGTGTGTAACTTCGATGTTTTACAATAGGAAAAGAACAAGAAATACACCTCTGTTTTGTGAAGTAAGTTCAAATATTGTTTGACACATTTTGCACGGATTCTATCGCAAAAATTAAAATAAAAGTGCGTCCATATTAGAAAAAAAAAGAAAAAAAAATCAGCGGCTTCGGGAGTCGAGGAGCTCCCGAGAGCCGAGTGAGGAGCGAGGCGGGAAGGAAAGAGAGACAGAAGGGTGCCGGAGAACCGGAGCAGAAACGCCCAAACCGAAACCGAAACTAACTTGACCGGAACCGGAATCAGATTGTGCTTAATGTCACCCGCTAGGAGCGCTAGTTGTCACTCGTCTATCTGGGCCGCTTGGGCCAATGGAAGTGACCGCTCTTTACCTTGTGTATATTACTCCTATGAATGATCATCCTTGGAAATCACCGGGTCAGGAGGTTCCGATTTGGTAACGAAAACAATATTCTTTGGTTTTAATTGTATCATAAACGTAGAACATTGATTGATTTACCCATCCGCTCAGTGAAAACAATGACAAAAAATACTGTACATTTGAACTCTTAAAAAACAATTTAATTAACGACTTGAAAAAACGTTTGAATTGTTTAGTTTGTAAAAAAAGCCTTCAGTTACTTCTTTCCATTTGCGTCTGAGTTGCTTTTAATAGGTTCGTAAGTAACTTTTGAACCAAATCGAAGGTGTAACGATAACTCAACGCTCTGATTTGTTCAAAATAGCGCTATTTTTTATTGCATATAGCTAGGGTTCGGATTTTTCGGTTTAAACCGATAAAAACCGATAAAAGTACGCCGAATCCATTTTCGGAAATTCGGTTTTAACCGAAAAAGGTCAGTTTTTAAGTTCGGCATTTTCGATTTACACTGATAAAAAAACCGATAAAAGTACGTCGAATCCATTTTCTAAAATTCAGTTTTAACCGGAAATGGTCACTTTGACCTTCCAGTCGTACTGCAGAGGCGTGGCAAAAACGTGGAACGAAAGTCTCTATCGAAACGTGTCCGAATGTATGGGATACACGGGTGCCATCACGACGTTTTGGTTTAATGTGCGCATCATCGATCGGAACCCGAAGTCTGAAATGCCCCATGACTTCGCCAGGTGCGAGTGTGTTTTCAAACTCGTTGTAAGGAAAACTGACTTGATGCAAGCTCTGCATGTTGTGTTGTGCTTCAAAACGTCGCACCGTGTCTCTTTTGGCGGTCACAATTGGATTGATGGGCCGATTTTGGCTCAGGCAGCGCTTCATCTCCTCAGCCTGCCAGTGTCCAGTGTTAGCGTTGAGAGGGCATTCTCGAAGCTCAGGATCATATTAAAAGGAAAGAAAGAGTGCGGATCAACGAGGTAAACCTGGGAAAGTACATGTGTGTGTGTACTATAATAAGATCATATAATCCTGATGTACAGAAGGTGAAGCTTCATGTTTTTTGGGCATAGGCTTCATATCTGACTTGTTCGTACTTCTGTGTTTTTTTTTTTCGTTTTTCTTGTACAGTTGCACACTATTGCCAAATAAGTGTCCATTTCTTTTTAATATATCTGTGCCGTTATTAGTAACAATAAGTATTTTTATTTCCATTGATTGTGATGTTGAGACCCGAGGAAAAAAGTACGTGTTATTGGTTGGTGTATATTTTATATTCACCGAAAAAAGCCGATAAACTTTTGTGGGCATAAATATACGTCCGAAAAAAAACAGCAAATTGAATATTAAAACAAACACCGAAAAAAAGTACCCCGAATTTTGAAAAAATAGAAACCGAAAACGCGGAACCCTACATATAGCCTGTTATAAGTCCGTCTTGCTGGATGATTTCTTTTTTTTTTTTATTTATATACAAATGAAATTCATAGAGTGCATTCAAAGATAGATAAACAGTTTTTACGATGCATTTTGGACTTTTTTTTTTTTTCGAGTAGGATTTGATTTAATCGTCATAATAAAACTGGTGTCATACTAATCACGGTTTAAACTATAATTTAAATTATGGCTTGATTCATCATGATTTTTATTATCCAGTCTGATTCGGGCGGCTAAACCCACCGACCTTCAGACGGTTCGAAGAAATTCCGGTTCTAGTGAAATACTGTCGCGACCATGTGATATATTATTTTGCTTTTGAGTTGCGGTAGAATACTGAGTAGCATGGAGTTGGAAAAAAATGTTTTGTGGTCCCTCTAAGAGCTGTTTGTTCCCCACTACCGGCATTGTATCCCGCTCACGCATCTACGTTGTCCATATTGAAACTTATCTCAGGAAAAGTACTCTTTTCATTGCGTGTCAAGAAAGTTAGTCCAGACTGCATATATTTAAACGTCCGGATGCAATAAAAAAAGAGCTACCATTGAAATGCTAGGAAGTAAAGGAAAAAAAAAAGACGGTTTTCTAACAATGCGATTTAACCTTGGGGGAAGCCAGGAGGCGGGAACGGTCTGCCAAGCGAGACGCGGATAATCACCTAACGCAAGAGTGAACTTGGCCGCTCAGCGGGCACGCTTTCCTCCAGTGAGTCAAAGACACGCTAAGCGTTTTGTTTACATATTAGTTCCCTCGACCGGCACCGTCAGCATAACGTAAAAAATATCATTATATACATATATATATATATGTGGAGTGGTGTAGTGCTTAGCACACCCGACCGGACATTGAGAGGCCCAGAGTTCAAATACTGGCTCCGCCGCATATTTTGGCTTTCGGCGGGATCGTAAAACTTTGATTCTTTGATTCATTGGATAAAGTAGGGTTCATTTTTCTGCATATGTTCGTTTATATATATATATATATGTATTGCCGCCAGCATGGCCGACAAAGCAACGCTCGGTCACTGACATCTAGAAGATTCGCGTTCATTCTCGCACCAGACGTAACTTTCCACCTGCTTTGTTATTCTCGAAAGTGCCAGTTCATCCTCGCCCCGAGCGCACGACGCTCGAGCCTTCTTTGCCGAACTTTCGAGATAGTGACGCACGGTAGATAAGCAGCTACCCGCGACCTTGTCGAGTCAGTCTCGCTCGCGCTCTGTTTCGCCGCCGAATCGCCGCGTGCTTTTCTGCTGCCTCGACGCTCTTTCGTTCTTTACTTATTTTTGGTTGGCACAAGTTCGCCTCATTAAACGTTTAGTTTCTTTAGTTATTCTCGCCTCATCATTTGTCATTCGTGACAGTTTTTGGTGGAGGTGCGGGGTAATTGCATTTTATGCCCGTTAAGCGTACCCCTCCGAAGACATCCCGGCCAAGCGACGTACTCAGCCCCGGAAGGCTACCCTTCGCCGAAGAAGCCGAATCCAGAAGAAGCCGT
The DNA here is from genome assembly GCA_013358835.2 of Ixodes persulcatus. Classification (NCBI taxonomy): domain Eukaryota; kingdom Metazoa; phylum Arthropoda; class Arachnida; order Ixodida; family Ixodidae; genus Ixodes; species Ixodes persulcatus. The sequence goes on from JABSTQ010010892.1 coordinate 17,343, forward strand.
CGTACCAGAGGTCAGTCTCCCGAATTCGGTCTCTTGCCCGAGAACCGGAAGAAGATCCCGACCATGACCACCCCGCCTGTCGTCGTCCTGCCAGTCGCACCCCGAAATCCGACGCCTTTCCACGGGGAGGCCCACGAGGACATTGATGACTGGTTGCGACACTACGAACGGGTAGCCCGCCACAACGGATGGACGGCTGAGCAGTGCCTTCACAACCTCTACTTTTCGCTTGAGGGCACTGCGAGGCACTGGTTTGAAAACCACGAAGCGTCCTTCACTACATGGGAGTCCTGCGCCGCCGAGTTGAAGCAAACGTTCCTCAACCACCACCGTCGGCAGCGAGCGGAGGACCTTCTCCAAACAAGGGTGCAGGGCCCCAACGAAAGCGTAACCAGCTTCGTAGAGGATGAACTGGCACTTTCGAGAATAACAAAGCAGGTGGAAAGTTACGTCTGGTGCGAGAATGAACGCGAATCTTCTAGATGTCAGTGACCGAGCGTTGCTTTGTCGGCCCTGCGGGCGGCAATATATATATATATATATATATTTTTAGGTTATGCTGACGGTGCCGGTCGAGGGAAGTAATATGTAAACAAAACGCTTAGCGTGTCTTTGACTCACTGGAGGAAAGCGTGCCCGCTGAGCGGCATCCAGAGGCTGCATCATGTCGCCGGCGGCCAGACGGCGAGGCTGTACGTGCCCACGGTTCGACGGGTCGCCTGCCGGCGCCGCTTGAAACCATAGTGAGAGAGAGAAAGGGAGAGAGTGAAGGGCGAACTTTGTCGGCACATAGCGGGGAGCGCGCTGTCCTCACCAGGAGGGTATTATCTTACGCCATGTCCTCGCCTAACTGCTTTTTCTTTTCTTATTTTTTTACTTTGCGGGACTACCGAAAAATCGTACCAAGTTCCGTCGATCGTCATTCTGAAGAGAGGTCTCCTCTCGAAAGTCGAACGTCAATAAACCTTTCTTAGTTTGTGTTCAGTCCTTGGATCTTTCTTGAGCATTTCTATAATCAACGGCCCACAAGCTTCAATCATCATGTATATATATATATATATATATATATATATTGTAGCGGCGTGCTGAGGCGCGTGCCGGGAACCACAGAAGACGAAGACGAAGCACGGGCAGGCGGCGCGTGACACTTCTAATCTGGTCTAATTTGGTTATGGACGTCCTCTTGTCAATTAAAAACGTAACATTTGGTGTCAGAAGTGGGATTCCCGGCATTTCTCCTGACGGCCCAAGAGATCATTTTGCAAGCCGCAAGGACATTCTCTGCGCCAGTGTCAGCACCTCGTTGAGTGGCGCGGCCCTGCCTGGATTACCACCGACCAAACCAGCTTCCTTCGCCATGTTCATCACTGAAGCTACTCTAGCCGATTGTCACGGCCTTGATCTCGGGAGCCCACGCCACAAAAGCGCGTAAGTGCGCGCTAGGCTTCAATGGTTTTCGAACAGGTTGTGGCAGTTCTGGGATTGAAAGCGTTCACGAAAATCATGGTGTCTCCTGTATTAGGCAATGCCGGTGCATATCGTTGTCGGCGTTAACTTTTCAAAAGGCGCAAGTGTGCTGTGAACTTTGGCACCGACATGTTATGTGCCGGCATAAGATGTGTTCTCCGACGTGTCGCCAGGGGTGATAATAAGGGAACCACCTGAACCCCTGGTATCAGGACTCTGCGCATCAATCTTCCGAAAGCGCTAACGTGCTGGACTTTGGTACTGCAGGCAGACTGCGATGTCGGCCTGAACTTTAGAGTTGTGCAATTGAGCACGAACTTTCACGTCAAGAATCTGCTTGCTAAAAGGACTTCACTCAAGATAATCTTTTCGAAACAAACAAGTACAAGCAGACTGTCTAACACCACTGCAATGGGGCGAGGTTGTGCAGCAGGAAAATGACCCAAAGATCATCCCTCCAAGAAAACAAGTCCTTAGGGGGAATAGTGTAGCGGCGTGCTGAGGCGCGTGCCGGGAACCACAGAAGACGAAGACGAAGCACGGGCAGGCGGCGCGTGACACTTCTAATCTGGTCTAATTTGGTTATGGACGTCCTCTTGTAAATTAAAAACGTAACAATATTTATATATTCCAAAATATATTCGCCCTTAAGGAGATGGTCTTCCGAATCGAGGAGAGAGTCGCCAAAAAGTAGTGTATGGAAACGTTTCCGTACTCTACTTTTTGGCGACTCTCTCCTCGATTCGGAAGACATTCTCCTTAAGGGCAAATATCTTTTGGAATATATTTTTCTCGAGTGCTTTCTTTTTATTCCAGGTGCTGTTCCTTTGATCATGGCCTCGAGACGTGCCCCTGCCCTCCTAGGCCTGGAGACGGTTGCCATCGTGGGAACCTCCATTATTTAGTATATGCACACTCTTGTTATTTTTAACGATAGTGGCCCGACGGTAGTTTCGAAGTCTGGTGGTGTAATTTCTGATTTTTTTTTTTCTATCGTAGACAGTCTCCCCCGTCACGTCAATTCTATTTCTTTAAAAATCGGGTCAAATTATATTTGCCGTTTACCACCTTTCCAGTGCGCCATTTTATTTAATAACCTTATTTTACACAATTCGGCAAAAACGACCGGACTTGACTGTAATTATCTCAAGCGTTCCTCCCCGGTTGGAGGATAATCTTAGGCCCCGTGGACCAAGCTACTTACAATAGATTAACGAAAAAATCTTTTAATTAAACTTTTTTCTGAGGGAGTTCTCTTTTATTTACGAAAATGTAGTATTTCTCAATCACCGTTCTTTTTTTTTTTTGAGACCCCTCAGCGTTTTTTGTCTTTCGATGGGTTACACCTTAGTAGGAAGGGCATAGCTGAATTGGCCAACCATTTCAAAGATTTTTTAGTTACCCACTTGCTTTGCAAGTGTCCCTTTACACCTAGGTCCCCTGAATTTGAAGATGTTGCCCAAAGGAGGTGGGAACCTAGTGGGTAGGTTTCAGGGGGTGTTCCTCTTTCGGTGGGCACGTCTTCAGATTCTTTTCTATTATCGTTGCCGGAGTCATTCCCACAACGTTCGCGGCAAAGTGTGGGCAATGGCTCCGCACGAAATAGAAATTCCTTAGCGGGTCGTTTTCGACGCGCCCCACCAAATAAACGCCGACGTTCGTCGGATTCAAATTGACTCCCACATGCTTTTCTCCAACCGTTTTTTAATCTTCGCGTTTGTTTTGATAAATTAATTCGATTTGAATCCCATAAACCCATAAACTATTTTTGCCAGTGTCCCCATAAACCCATAAACTATGGGTTTATGGGATTATGGGGTCCCATAAACTATTTTTGAAAAACTGCCGCACACAAAAAAAGGTTCCAAAGCGTTTTTATGACACATATACAGCTCCAACCATAGAGTTGTCACAGGTAAATCTACAAACATGGGATTGCGCCAATTTTAACTTTAGAATGTCTTTACTGGACATTACCATACAGCAGTCACTCGAAAACATTCGTGCTTTAGAGTCCCGGATCAATAATATTTTAAAAACATCCTCTGGTTTGCCCTTATTAATTTTAAAAGAATTGCAGCATTTCATACATAAAAAGGAGCGAGAAGTAAATACTACTAAACAACGTAAGGCACTTAGAGATAATGTGATCTTGGATTTTTTCTCGCCCCTAATAGAAAAATGGAAAAAACTTTTTTCACGGCTAATTAATAGAACACAGCATGCTAACACAGGTACTTCAGAACATTCTACAGATATGGGTGGAGAAAAGTCAGAAATATTTAATTATTCTTCCTATGTACTTTCTAAACACGAAGAGTTAGTTCTTAAGAAGAGATTCAAGTTCTGCCCGACTCCTCGCAACAATAGTGATGATTTCGACATACACAACGGATTAAATGAATTTTCACGGCAATTGCACTGTAAGGTTTTTTTTAAAGGAGCTCCTTATCAAGAGCCTTTATATAAACACAAATCTTATTGGATTCCACCGTTGAATAAACAAAATGTTAATGTCATAAAATACCTTGAGGCGGTTCAGAAAGATGTTTTATCGGCTTATAAAAACAGAGACCGCTTAAAAATAATTTAGCTTATAAAGATAGGCAATGCTTAAAAAACCTCACTGATAACAGATGTTATAGTAGCTCAGGCTGACAAAGGGGGAGGTGTATGTGTAGTTAACACAGCCGACTATATATCGGAAGCGATTAAACAACTGAACGATACTAAAGTCTACAAAAAAACTAGATTATGATCCAACACTTAAGTTTCAAGAGACAATAAGAAACCAATTAAACAACTTAGTAGATAATAATAAAATAGAGAAAAATATTATTAGGTATCTCATTCAGGAAAATCCGAGACCAGGACAGTTCTATATGTTAATGAAAGTACACAAGCAAAATCACCCAGGTAGACCAATTATTTCTGGAATAGGTACCAATACAGAGAACATTTCAGACTTTATTGTCCTACGTAAAAGATTCCTTTCATTTTCTTAATTTAATTAATAACATCCAAATAGATTTCAGGGCGAATAGAACGTTCCTGGTGACAATGAATGTAGTGTCTCTTTACACTAATATACCGTATGATGAAGGTATCCAAGCAGTTCTAAATATTGTTAAGGAAAACGACCTCACTGTCGGTAAAAGCGTCTTAAATATTTTTATGCACTTAGCTTTGCAACTTGATAACTTCACATTTATGAATGAGCACTATTTACAATTACATGGCGCAGCAATGAGATCGCGTTTCTCTCCCTCTAATGCAAATGTCTATATGATGTCATTAGAAGAGCGGCTACTTTACTCCTTTCCGCATAAACCACTTTTTATAAACGTTTTCTTGATGACATATTTATAATTTGGAACAATGGGGAAGATAAATTCTTTGAATTTGTTCATTTTGCGAACAATTTTAATCCACACATTAAATTTACGTACAAATACTCCGATACAGAAATAGAGTTTCTAGATATTAAATAAAACTTAGTGAAAATGGTTTGCAAACAACCTTATATCGAAAACCTATACAGATCGACGTCAATTTTCTACATTATAAAAGCTGTCATCCAATACAAAACGAAAAAGGTATACCATACAGCCAACTGCTACGATTACGACGTTTATGTTCAGAAGATAAGGATTTTGATATAAAAGCTAGAGCACTAGGAGAGGCTTCCATTAACCGTGGATACCCCTTACCGCTAATAAATAATTCAATAACAAAAAGTCGAGCGATCTCTCGGAACGCGTGTTTAGTAGAGCGACCGAAAAGAAATAACCACGAATTACGACTAATCTTACCTTACCAGTCAAAACTTCCAAACATAGATAATATTCTTAGACGACACATGAATATTTTACACATGAACGCTGCTTTAAAGGCTGTTATCCCTCGACCGCCTGGTATAGCGTTTAGGAGACCGCGTAATTTATTGGATTTTTTTAGGCAGTCAGAAACTCGATCGGACGTAGCTTGGTCCCTCTTGGTTGCATAAAATGCAATAATAACCAAGTAGTTTATGTGATGATATAATAATGGCTAACTCTCTTCGTAGCACAGCAAATATCTTTAATTGGAAAATAAATGGTACCTTTGACTGTAATTCGGAAAATGTTATTTATTTGATTCAATGTAAAAAATGCCTAATTCAATACATAGGAGAAACTAAAACAAGCATAAGAAAACGCATGAATCTACATAAACGTCACGTACGTAAACACGTTGCTGGACCAGTTTCTCGTCACTTAAACTCCACAGGACATAACGGACTTTCTGAATTTAATTTTATAATACTTTCAGGGTGGCTTTCGAACCACCAGAGTTCGTAAAAATAAAGAATCCGAATTTATTTATTAATTTAAAACTTTAGAACCGAAGGGCCCGTAACAGTTCGGAAGGATCATTGCCGTCTTTTTTTATGGACATTTAATTAAGATCTTCTAATCGGGTCCGCAATGTTGTTGGTTTTTGTTGTTGTTTTTTTCTTCTCGCTTGATCGTTTAATGTGACACGAGCAAACGCTTAACATTGAGCCTCTCATTGGCTTCACATGACACCAGGTATAGTTGGCTTATGTCCAACCACATCTCCCAAAAACTGGTTTTGTGATAATAATGGCGTTAATAAGATTATATTTAATTATTTCTATACTTTTAACTGCTTTTTTATTGGGATGTATTAAACTTTTAAGCGAGAATTTAGTTTAGTAGATACCCGCTAAACGGTAAGCATTTTTCCAATTACTTCGTCTTCTTTGCAGCCGTTTTTTCTTTGATTGAAAGAAAGGGAAAATGAAGTCTTCTTTCTCGGACTGAACAAGAGCCTACCAGGCTAGAAACGTTACCGTACACCACTTTTTGGCGACTCTCTGCTCTATTCGGAAGACCATCTCCTTAAGGGCAAATCTCTTTTGGAATATATATTTATATATATATATATCGTAGAAAGGAGGTAAATGCTTTAAAACGTATTTATTGGACGACGTTCCGAGTGGGGACCGCTCTTCTTCAGGTCCTAATGTTGCGGTGAAAGCTGGAAGCCCGCCACTTTAACACGGCGGCAAAAAAAAAAAAAAAAAATATATATATATATATATATATATATATATAAGACAAGAAGTGGAGGAATTGAATAGGTGGATATTTATATATTTTTATAACGCTGGAAGAACAGAGTAAAATTAAAAGTTATGAAGGCGACTGAAATAATATACTCGCCTATTTTCTTTGTTTTTTTTTTGTTTTGGTCTTTGTTTGCTTGATTTTTTTGTGTTTGGTTTTTAAACACAGGTTTCATTAGGGCGATGCCATATAATATACACCGTGTCTCCCAAAATAAATGTGTCTTCTTTTTTTTTATCGCGAAAATGAACTACGCCTTGCAGGACGTTCAGCTTCCGCTAAATCTAGTACTTATTGTAGAGATAAAATTTCAAAGTTACAAAGCTTGCGGTTATCTGATTCAAAAATGAATTTCTGAAACTTCCAATAATAGAATGCGGCCCGTTCATGGCAGCCTACGCCATTAACCTCGATCTGTTCGCGGGCTTGGTCGGCCGGCATTTTCCCATTGACGATTCCCGAAATTTCCGTACAGCTTTGGGATGAGATAATGGCAAGCTCATAAATGTTGGCATCTGTTCGTGACCACCAGCGCTACATTTGGTCGGAGACTAAGCATTCGCTGACTTAACAATGATTTTTGTTTTAGGGGCCGGGGTAAAGTACAACTCTCCTATACTTTGTCTCACCCTGCGATGGACTAAAGGCCAAAGCCACGGGCCGCGAGGTCCAATCACGTTCCACGCTATACTATGACACGCTTAACACTAATAAGAGGTGGACGAATAATGCTCGAATCCAAAAGCGCCGCATCATTTCTATTGCTTCGACGCTGCAAAGAGCCTATATGTAGCGGCTTTTTTGCGATGTAAAAGTATTGAGTCACTCAGTGCTCTTCAATTCGAACCACTATCCACCCGTCTCCCCATCAGTGATCCGAGACACGGGCACCGATACGTGCATCGAAGCGAAATACCGCACAATTCCTAAGTGGCTCGTGATTGGATCTCGAGGTCCGTAGCTTTCGTCTTTAGTTCATCGTAGGGTGAGACAAAGTATAGTCAGCCTTGGTTGAATGTTCTCCGAAATCACCGTTTGGCCCGTTTCGTGTGGCGTATGTAAGGCTCAAAATCTCGCCGGATGCCATGTTAACGAAATTTCGATCTGTTTTCCTTTGCGTTGCGACAGCGCTTTTCAGGTCGCTTGAGTTCTTTTGCGCCGTGATCGACTGAGCCAGCCTATGTAGTCGGGAGCATGAAAAAACATCAGCTTGTAGTCCATTGTTATGCTTACTGGCCTTTATTCGAACTACAATCGAGCCAGCGATTGAGAAGTCAACACGCAACTGCGAAAAAAATGACCCCAGTACACTCTAAAAAAGGGTGTAATCTTACACCCTCTTGTCCCATATAATGCACCCCAAAACTTCAGTCTGGCGTGCAGCCTACTGGCGTCAAACAAACGGCCCCAACTTTTACGAGGAGCTTGATAACGGTGCGATATATCTTGGTATGCGAACGCAAAAGGAGACAAGGGGCACACAAAAACACGTGTGTTTGTGTGTGCCTTGTCTCCTTTTGCGTTCGCATAGCAAGATGTTTAAGCAACGCGCTCTCGCGATTCTATCTAGGTGCGATACAACTTAACAAACACCTAAAGTACGTATAAAAGACTATACAATAAAAAAAACAAAAAAACACTAAGGTTGGTTGTACAGTAGGGCCACGAAAACTACGATTATGTTGAATTAAAACTTGTGTTTGGGCGAGTTGGTTCATACTGATTTAAAAGGTTAAAAAGCGCGAACAAAACAAGGACAATATAGACACAAAGACGACAGGACGGGCGCTAACTCACAACTGATTTTATTAGGAAAAAACATTGTCACTTTTATACACAAGATCAAATGCCACACCCACACTGCAACCAATCACCACTCTCACAAGCAGCCATCTAGAAACATTACTTCTTTCTGGAGCAAAAAGAGGGAAGGCATGCTTATGCAGTTGTCATCGTTCCTTTTGATATAAAACGCCTCTATAATCTCTCTCTCGGTTTTATCTTTTGATTTCTTTAAAAACTTTGTAGCAGCCAAAAGAGGCTTACAGTCAGCACATCGCCTGCAGTGGTCGGCCAGGTGTCCACCCGCGTTGTTGCGCACAGAAAGATTATGCTCCCGTGCCCTATCGTTAAAACAGCGGCCGGTTTGTCCAATATAAACTTTTCCACAGCTTAGTGGAATCTCGTATACAACATTGGTCACACATTCAGTGTACTGTACGGCGTGCTTCTTAGAGCAGAGTGCTTTTTTCTGCCGTGTAAGCATCGGACAGATTTTTGAGAGCTTACAAGGGGCCGAAAAAACAACATTTACATCGTATCTACTTGCTATCTTTTTAATGTTGTGAGACACTTTATGCCAATAAGGAATCTTACACAAAGACGACAGGACGGGCGCTAACTCACAACTGATTTTATTAGGAAAAAACATTGTCACTTTTATACACAAGATCAAATGCCACACCCACACTGCAACCAATCACCACTCTCACAAGCAGCCATCTAGAAACATTACTTCTTTCTGGAGCAAAAAGAGGGAAGGCATGCTTATGCAGTTGTCATCGTTCCTTTTGATATAAAACGCCTCTATAATCTCTCTCTCGGTTTTATCTTTTGATTTCTTTAAAAACTTTGTAGCAGCCAAAAGAGGCTTACAGTCAGCACATCGCCTGCAGTGGTCGGCCAGGTGTCCACCCGCGTTGTTTTTTCGGCCCCTTGTAAGCTCTCAAAAATCTGTCCGATGCTTACACGGCAGAAAAAAGCACTCTGCTCTAAGAAGCACGCCGTACAGTACACTGAATGTGTGACCAATGTTGTATACGAGATTCCACTAAGCTGTGGAAAAGTTTATATTGGACAAACCGGCCGCTGTTTTAACGATAGGGCACGTGAGCATAATCTTTCTGTGCGCAACAACGCGGGTGGACACCTGGCCGACCACTGCAGGCGATGTGCTGACTGTAAGCCTCTTTTGGCTGCTACAAAGTTTTTAAAGAAATCAAAGATAAAACCGAGAGAGAGATTATAGAGGCGTTTTATATCAAAAGGAACGATGACAACTGCATAAGCATGCCTTCCCTCTTTTTTGCTCCAGAAAGAAGTAATGTTTCTAGATGGCTGCTTGTGAGAGTGGTGATTGGTTGCAGTGTGGGTGTGGCATTTGATCTTGAGTATAAAAGTGACAATGTTTTTTCCTAATAAAATCAGTTGTGAGTTAGCGCCCGTCCTGTCGTCTTTGTGTCTATATTGTCCTTGTTTTGTTCGCGCTTTTTAACCTTTTAAATCACTACGATTATTCTTTTCAAAGTTAATTACACGTACATTAGCTATTTTAATAAGTTGGACCAGTCGGCTATCAAGCCGCTCGGGAAAGTTGGCACCGTCGGTCAGACGTCAGTGTGCTGTACGTCGCAATGAAGTTTTAGGGTGTCTTATAAGGGACAAGGGGTGTAAGAATATACCCTCTTTTTTGAGAGTGTAGATGCAGCCGCGGCGACTCCAAAAGGGGAAACCAAAATGTATGCCTGAGCTTAAGCGGTCAAAATACATTCACATTCGTACGTTTACTCAGTCCTGTCACCAATGGAGGATCATGTCGTGCTTGAGCGTTTCACGAGCACCGAAACCGAGACCAATATCTAATCGTCTGCATTAAAACGAATTGGGAAATTAGAAGACACTTCTAACGACATTGCGGAATGTAGCTTGCCGGAAAGGAAAAAGCGTTTCGTTCAAGTTTAAGCCTCCCTATAGCGCTTCTTTGGGCATCATTAGGGAGTTGTAGTAGACCGCGTACACCGTCGCGCTAAGCTTACCGAAGCTTACCGCGACCGGAAACGACCGCGTGCCGTTAGCCTTGGCTGCAGAATTTCGAGTCTCGTTTCCGGTCGCGGAAAGCATAGCGGGATAGCGGACGCGGTCTACTACAATTCCCTATTAACCAAGCAGTGCATTCCGCTCCTACTTTGCTTAGCACAAATGCAACGTTAAAATGTTCTCAATGTCAGCACTCTTTTACCAATGTTGTGCCAGTTACCGAAAGTAACTATCAAGACGGCGTAACTCGTTAGTTCGTCAAAATTTAACGCCTTGCTGATATTCGTTACAGCTCTGCAAAAGTAGCGAAACACCGTTACCGTTGCGTCCAAAAAATAACGATCGTTACTTTTTGGGCTCCTTTGAATTTTTGTATTTGGCAGCGATAAGTCGCGGTGGGGAAATTCGACAGGAATTAAACGTTTACTAAGCGATTTCATACTTTAATTATCTCATATTTCTAGAATAAAAGCGAGGTCCCGATAACGCGTTGAGCCTTTAAAGAAACCGAAGACTTGACTAATTTCAATCAAAAGCCAAGAGTGACGAATTAGCTTATTTTTAAAGACAGTACCGTGACCGTAACGAAATTACTTTACTCGTTAGTCATTTCTAAACTCACGCGTACATCATTGCGACACTAAAAATCTAACGCGTCAGCATGTAACGTCGTTACATGATACGCTTCGCTTCCAGCGCTGTCTTTTAGCACTATTTAGACGCAAATACGCTACTGTAGCCAAGCTGAGTGGTTTCACCAAACAGTAGCACACTTTGCTCTCTAGCTTTGGGTATGGTGCCTAGAGTGCGTCTCAGGCTGGGGTCTCTGCTGCTTCCTAAAAAGGGCTCCCCCGATCTCCGGCATCATGAGGTCTTGTTGTCTCCGAACTCGGTCTTCCTGTATAAAAGTTATCGATGAGTTTTAATAGAGTTTATTATGTATACATTTCAAACTCAATTGAAACTCATTGATAATTTTGGTAAGGAACTGGCGGTGTCACAAGAGCCGTGGTATTCGCGTCTCCAGCTTGTTGCCCGCCATCCCCCGGCGGAAACGGGAAGCGCTCTAGTGAGGGTCCCCCGATTCTCCTGCTTCAGCGGGCGCGGCGGAACTGCGCGCGATCATGGCTCGCGAAATGTCACTTTCCGAACGCAAACAACACTCTTCATTGTCCCAATGTAGTGCTGCAGCCGGTATGGGATTGTACCTTACTGGAGAGTTTTAGTATTGCGTATAGAAGCAAACTAAAGCCCTTTTTTCGTTTGCGTTAGAGTTGCGTGCCCCACGTTGTGCGTGGGCCTCTTCGCCATGCGCAAATCCAAGACCGCAATTTTGGGCTCCGCGCACGCACAGTGTGGAATACGCAATACTAAAACTCGCAACTGTTTCACCGGCTTCCAACGCCAACGAAACGTGCTGCAGTGAGCAGACGTGCAAGCAGGTAGGCGTTCCTTCGAACGGGAAAGGCTGAGATTGTCAAAACAACGGCGCGTAAAAATGAAAGTAGCTGAATGTTGTAAAAATATTAATAAAAAAATTCAGTTTTTTTTTTTTTATTTGTAATTTTGGTGCATTTGGAAGGATATTGGCGGCGACTTTCTAACTCTTTCCGAGTGTGAAAAGTCACGATTTTGATAGCAAAATATGTTTTACCCACAATTAATGTAATTTTGCATGATGTCTCACATTAGCGAGAATGTTTTGATGGATTTTAGTACTATTTTTATATTATAACTTGGTAATTAAAATTGCTGCAATTCGCACCAGTGATGGTATATAATTAGCACGGTTTTGATTGTCATACGTGTTCGGGCGTTCAACATTAGATCATAAGCAACAAATTATGTTAGAACTTAAAAAAATTGCGTATTAAAATATCTGAATTTTAATATTATTAATATTAAAAGAAATCACGGCAAGTGTGCTCCCAATTAACGCAACGATCAGAAAAATATGCGATTTAATCATAGTAGTCTTTCCAGAAAGGTATCATTTTTTTTTTCTTTTTAGCGTGTGAAAATCTTTGACATCGTTATCAAGAAAGACAAACAGTCAAACAATAGATGCAATATAAAGTCCTATGGCCAAGCGTTGCTATAAAAAACACACACTTCAGCCGTCTCACTCGGATTTAGTCTTTGGGTTGTTGTAGTGAGAACAGCGTTTATTAATTTATACGTCCTGTGGACATATTATAAAAATTTAATTTATTCTGCTATTCTTGTGCTGGGAATAATGTTAAAGCAATTCATCATCTAAATACCCAAAAACTAATTAAAAGGCCCGCAGTCATTATTTCACATGACAATTATCTGAGCGAGAAAATGCTGCAAGAACGCACAAATATGAGCACTGATTTTTTCAACAACTACAATATTCTATGTCACCTCTGAGGTGTATGAAAGACCCTGTCTTCATAGGGACACTGAAATCTTCAAAATATTTTGAAGTGCCTGAGTCGAACTAGTATGTCACAAAATAAAGTTTCTGCGAAAAACTTATTTAACTCAATAATTACGATGTGAGGCACATCTTGAGTTATGAAAGAATCCGAAATTAAGACCTATATCGAGAACTCAAATCCAAAAGAGAGGTCAATTTCGATTTCGCTCCCGAATTAAAACGTGCCTCATGGAGTAAGTGTTATGCTAAACACTGTTTTTATTTTCGGGATAAAGAGGTAACCTGCATTCATAACACCCTAGCTTCCTCGTATTACCAGACATAATTTGTGTCGCTCAGTGAAGTCAGCACACTAGACACTGCAGGTTGAGCAGCGGCACGCATCTCCGGCCCTCACTATAACCGCCATTTTAGAAAATGAGTAGCGCCACCTTTAGTTAGTTGGAGTCGCAAATACGCCGCAGCCGCATATTTTGGTTCAGGTCACTCTCCACCTTTCCAGGCTCCGGAAGCGTTCATGTCGACAGGAGTTTGGGGCACAGCGACGACAGCGATGCCCGCATTCGCTCGTACTTTTTTCGCCTGAACTTCCAACACAAAGCGCCACTATCTTCACATCCCACAGCCTGACACTTCGGGCTTTTCTAACGTTCTTTTGTCGCTACTTTGGGAGCAATTTCGGTGCAAATGGAGCAGTAGCGTCACAAAGGGGGGGGGGACTGCTCCGGGTGGAGTGCTCCTGGGTGTGTCGCGGTGGGCCACGAGAGGGGAGGGCTGTCGCTGCGGGCGACGAGCGGGGGTAGTTGCGGGGGGCTACGAGCGTGGGGGGGGGGGGGGGGGGGGGGGGGATTGTCCAAAAAGGGCCACGAAACCGGGGAAGGGGGGGGGGGGGGGTGTCGACGCCGGCCACCGCCTCGGATGGGCGCTGACCCTAGTGATGCCTCCGATATGGAGCACGCTAAACACACCAGTCAAAGTTTTCAAGGGTAAAAGCGCTAAAAACAACGGACAAGTAAAAGCAACGAACAACACAGAGCGTTCTGTGTTGTTCGTTTCGTTTACTTGTACGTTGTTTTTAGCGCTTTTACCCTCAAAAACATGGATCACCAACTAGCCCAAGTGCATACCCTTCCACACCAGTCAAAGACGAGTTCCCGGTACTGTGGTGTCGGGGGCACACGTGGGCACAGCACCGCTGAGAAGAGTTCTCTGAAGCTCACCTGTGATGAGCACAGCTTTGCCGTTGCCATCGACGAGCCTGAGGAGCACCTTCCGCCGCAGCACCCAGACCGTCCAGTAGCTGACGAGCGGGACCAGAACCAGCAGGCCGAAGCTTTCGGCGCACTGCGTCAAGAGCGGCACCTTGGCACACGCCAGCCACAGCGGCGCCGGCAGCAGCAGAAACAGATGTGCCTCCGCAATCATCGTTGAGCGCTCTCCGATTTGAGCGAGGACATCTTATAGACCAGCCCGGTGCTCCGACGCCCAGACTCCGCTGCTGTAGCCCTGTTGTTGTCATGGGGCATGCGCAGTCGCTTCACCTCACGCAATTTGGTTTCTGCGCACGCGCACTGCTCGTAGCTATTGTGTGCAAATGTGGACGCGTTTGTCAACAGCCTGTTGGTCAGTGAACAAATGGGTACACACTGAGGGCAAAACGCGGCAGGGTCAGATGCGTCTTTTCTGCTTTTAATATTTGTATTTCCTTTAAATGTGAGCCAAGAATTTTCCTAGAAGAACAGGATGTGTGCATGGCGATGCGAAGCAGCTGGTTTTTTTTAATAGTTCTTTTTGTTTTTAGGTTGAGGTGCGTTAGCAAGAGACACTACAAGCATTCGGAATAATTAGGCTAGAGTTTGAAAGACAAAGATTGTTGGCCGTTGGGAAACGGCGCTACTTGTTCGTCCGCAAAAACAAAGGAAATAGAGCAACAAAAGCACATTTAGAAAATAGGTATTCACATGTGACGGATTCTAGAGCGTGATAGGAATGAAGATCGTCTCAAACAAAAATTAACACAATTTTTTTTTTTCCGGAGCTCGCTGTGATGTTTTAATAGGAAGCTGGTCGAAAACACGCTGAAAATAATAAACGGAGAAGCCTTTACGACGCAACACGACTGCGTTTAGACAAGAAAAAAAACATCAAAGCGATGATAAAGTAGCATTTTTGTTATTTTATTGTTTGCAACCAGGGTGCGTTCTGATAAGGACGGTCATAGTGGTGTCATCACTTTTTTATCCTTTTTCTAATATACTTTTCGTGACGACGGGAGAGGTATCAAGAGAACGGCAAACCCCTTACTTTTGTAAAAAAAATCTTTCTTGTAATTGTAAAAAAAAAGAAAAAATATTTCATAAGGTGAGGTTCAAAACAAGATTTTTCCGATAAACTTTTTCCAGAATCGAAGCGCCCTATCGCGGCGAAATACCACGGAGTGCACTCTGGGAACTAGTTGGCCACTCAGTTTCGGTTTTGATTGAGCAGCTTCATTCCATGCTATCACGCCGTGACCGAATGCGCAGCTTGCGTTTTCGATTATCTGACTTTTCACGAATATACATTACACTCATTCTCGAACGATATAAAACGAAGGCCGGGCACTCCCCTTGGTTACCGAAGCACCGGATATTGTGCGTGCGTATGCAAACGTAGTAAGACGTGGCTTAGTCACCTAACCCAACGAGTGGATCTTTGAGCTCAATTTCAATAATCCCGTCTAGTACCAGTGAACTACAACTGAAATTTGGTCACCTTGAGCCTTATACATATTTTGTTTGCCAAACGTCCGCTTCTTGTTACTTCATGGGGCGAAAAGCAAGCCGCATCCTCACAGGAGTATCAAAGTTGAGCTCTGCGTTGACGAATGACCTTTTAAGGAAACGCATTAAATTCGACCTGACTACTGCACAAATGTTGCTATGATGTCTTCCTCGTGTGATCATATGTATCGCACTCAAACTTATATGCTGATAGGAGAATAAGTTTTCGCAAACGCTGAGATCGGCTAGCTTCGATGGAAGCCCTAACAAGCGTCCCCTACTCCTCACTAAGTCTTTTTGGACGAACTTTTACTGACGCCCAAAATCTCTGTCTAAACGGTGTTTCTGAAATTATCTCGGCATACTCAGTCAGGAGAAAGCAAACACATAACAAATATTATGGCCATTAGCAACCGTCAAATGCGCTTTGAATAATTTTGTTCGTTTGGCGCACCGCATAGAGGTACACGCCCGTCCGGAGCACTTCCGGCGAACGGTGCGACATGCTTCACAGAAGTGCTCGACTTTTACTTTCTTAAAACGGTTTGTATGTGCGAATGTGCCTATATGATTGCAGGATAACTTTATGCGCATACGCGATGTTGAATATTAGTGGAATGCTAGCGGGTGGGGACTTCGCTTTGTGCAGTGCTGCGGGTCAGTACAGATAAGAGATAAGAAGTGTATTCCATTTGAGCTTTTCAATGGTGCCTCCGAGTTTTACCTCGCATATACTCAGGCGTATTAAGAAAAACAGTAATTGCAAAAAGTTATATTTTGTCTATGGACGCACAAAACAAACAAACTTCCTGACCGGCAACACTAATGTAAAGGTGCGAGCTCGATGTATGCATACTTATTGGTTGCTACAGCTTGTTGATTCGTACACAAGCAAGATCCCCGAGCTTCGCAGCGTCGAGATTCCCAGCACTGGCTCGTTCACAGTCCTTGAAAAGCTAACAGAAAGGCTCGAGTACAAAAATACAATCATGTGTTAAGACAAGCTATACGTCTCGGGCTTGTGCTAAAGCTTTGAGGTCTGGCCATTTAGGTTAGTTTAGAGACCAAAAATGACGCTCTCGGCACCAGAAAACATGAGATACGCTCTGTGTATAATCTCTTGTCGACGTATCGATCGAAACCAAAACCATTCCACTTTCCTCCCTGGTCAACTAGTTCCCAGAGTGCAACGCGCGCAGTGTTGCATGCAGGGGTTTATGGAAGTTGTCGATTGTGCGTTACTCAAATTTAATGGCACGTACCTGAAATAAATATTAGAATCGTCCACGTTATCACTTTTTAAATGCCGAATGCACTGAAATGTTTACTACTACAAGTATTCAAATTTGTTTATTTGATGATATGCTTGAAAGAAATAATAAGGCGTACTTGACTTTTTGAGTAACTCTTTCGTAATGAGTCATTTTTTGGCAAATTTAAAATAACTTTACTTTTAAACCTTCAAGCTGAACTGTCTTGTCCTAATGCACCTTTTTCTTTTTACAATATTAGAAAAAAGGTATATCGTCAACCACTGTAACTCTTCTTGTTTTTTTTTTTTTTTTATTTCGCCCGAGATTTTCCAAAACATTTAAAACGAAAAAGAACATCAATTTTGTAGGTCAATTAAAAAAAATAAACACTCTCGATTTTCTTCTAATTTAGTCGGTGGACCGTGGATCCTTCACAACCGGTTATTTCATATCTGAAAAAAGCGTGCTGCATTATATTGTTTAAAAAAATAATGTCCTCGAAGTGTTGCTGAAGAAAACCAAAAAGCTCAGGCTGCCGCGCACCATTATTTGACAAGTGAGCTAGGCCCACAGGACATTGCTCAACATGCTGGATAAAGAGCCACGACTTCGAAGAACCACGAATGTATCAAAATTTTGAGACGAAC
This sequence comes from Ixodes persulcatus, assembly GCA_013358835.2. NCBI lineage: Eukaryota > Metazoa > Arthropoda > Arachnida > Ixodida > Ixodidae > Ixodes > Ixodes persulcatus. The sequence goes on from JABSTQ010010892.1 coordinate 34,824, forward strand.
GAAAGGAACGCCAATTTGAGCAGTACACTTTAACGCAAGTAGCACTTGGTATCTCATCCACGCAGGTCAGTGTGAAGCGGTCATTCTCAGCGTTCAAGTTTATTTTATCGGAACAGAGGTCTCGCATTTTGAAGAGTACCCTTGAGAATGTCTTGCTGTGGTGGTGTCCCTGGTTTCAAGTACGAAGAGCTGCTTTCTGTATTCGATGGGCAATCTCTAAATATGGGCCATAATGTTTCATTTATGAGAGTCTGAGGAGCACGATAAGAGAGAAGACATTTACCTAAAATAGCGGGTGTTCTTCCGCATGTGTGATGGCTGCTTGAGGCTCAGCGAGTTCTTCCACCATCAACGGCGTTGCGTGACGCAGATTTATTTTATTTGCAGCAGATGTAATGTAAACCCCCCAAAGAATATAATGGATGCATTGCATATCCTTCACTGTTACAGAAGTACGAATATCTTTGGTGTTCCTGTTCAAGAGCATTCTCCGTGATAACAGAGATTGACAATGCAGTTCTAATGTGGTTCTTAGAATATTTGTTCTAGCAGATAAGGGGAGAGGGGGGAGGGGTACCTGTTTGGCAAATACGTTTAAATAGTTGCAGTTCGACACAAACTAAGAATGTCATCTTATATCACTCTTGTGACTTGTCCGAAACAAAGCGGTTGCATTTCGGTTGCAGTATTGCTCAGATGGTGTTCCTATACTAGATTATTGTGACGAGGACGGGCACTGATGACTGAAATTCTTGTTCACACGACTCGATAATTCTATGATGTGTTTGCAAAAGACGCGATGAGAAAATGCATTCGTGATACCTTCCCGGCATGCTACCACTTTACAGTCCTTTTAAAGAATGGCGTGTGTGGAAGGAACAGTGCAGACGCTAGTCGCATCTTCCGCGACTGCACACAAGAATTTATTAGCGGAAAAATTATGCTATTATTCCTCCAGTGACATCGATCGCCGCACCTGTCATGAAGCTGCTCTTCGGACTGCACATGAACGCGATCGTCTCGGATATTTCGTCGGGACGCGCCTTGCGCTTGAAGGCAGTTGCTGCTATGAAGGCGGAGCTCACTTCCGGTGGTAGCCTTGCAAGCAGGGGCGTGTCGACGGGACCAGGTAGCATGGCGTTGACGCGAATGCCACTGCTGGCCACTTCCAGGGCCACTGCCTTGGTGAGGGACACGACGCCGCCCTTGGACGCTGAATAGGGCGAGTATCGTGGGAAGGCAGTTTTTGCGATTATGCTCGCGATGTTCACGATGGCGCCGTCCGTGACGTTGTTGGTCAGCATGTGCCTCACTGATGCGCGGTCGATCAGGAAAGTACCCTGCGAGGAGATAAAGCATTTAGGAGAATGAAAGCGTGCGTGAACTAAACCCAACAAATAAACCACGCTTAGAGTATGGACACTTCATTCCCCCATTCAGTTGTGTCCACCGTCACTTTTTTGAACAGTAGAGAGTGGGAGTAATCGTTGCCATTGGGAAATGCGACTTTCGGAGCTCCGGGTAGACTGTGAGGACTCTCAGGTAATAATGTATTGCTCTGCCACGAACCATTTGGATAAAATAAAACTTTGGTTGAGCCTATAGTTGGTACACGTCGATTAAAAGGTTGAGAGGTGCGAACTGAACATGACGAAAAAAGACACAGGTACGACACGGACAAGCACCAACTTCCAACTGAACAGCTTCCAACAACATCTGGATGATTCCGGATCATAAAACTTCTTTTCTCAGTCCTGCTATTTCCGATGAAGTTAAAAACGAAATTGCAACATTAAATCAAGCAGCGTGATGGCACAAGTGTCTTTACACTTAAGCATATCCTATTTAGCTTCCCGAGACAGAACAGTTAACACAAAAGAAGCGCGGGGTACTACGACTCATACATAACAAGAAATGAATTCCGTTATGGCCAGAGATCGTACCTATAGGACCTATCTAGTACTCGCCTTTCTGAGTATAAAGAGTGATTTAAGCAGTGTTGATCTCTATCCCTGGCGTGTATTACACTGCGAGAACGGGTTGGTTGTAAAAGAGGACATTCGAGCGCCAGAATAGAAGTTGCGCGAAGAAAATAAAGCGATTTCCTGCCAAAATAGATAACAGCCTACGTTTGTCGTCGCATAAAAAAGCAAAGCGTACTTACTTAACTCGAGCACTAAGTTATATAATTTGTTCACTCAACATAACTTCGTAGCAAATAAAGATACTTAAAAAACTTGATGGTATCTAAATTTGATGTAACAGCCTGTTCACTAGAGAGGTGTCCTCAACATTGTGTTGTGTAAGTATTTTGGGCGTCATTTGTTAATACTCGGGATTTTGAGGATATTGCTCTTTAGCAGATCCCCTGCCTAATCTCTTTTTTTAATGTATATGTATGCCGGGGAACGACAAAGAAATACTCATTTCGAGCTAATTTCAAAACGGTTAATTGGTCTGATATCGGACTTACCCTTAGGTTCGTGGCAAGCGTGCCATCAAATTGGGTATCGTTCATGTCCTGAATCGGCGCTGCAGCTTCCACGATGCCGGCACTGTTGACCACGACGCTGATCTTTCTGCTCGGAAAATAAGTTGCAATCTCTTCGAAGAGAACATCGACGGCAGTAGAGTTGGAAACGTCGACGTATATGACTCGGTGATCGCCCGGGTACGAGCCTGTGAAACGAACGGCACAGGAAAAATTCAGTTGGGTACAAAATGATCGCTTATCGTCAGCACTCGAGCCACCAAATATAGGTGTGCCTAAAGTATCGGCTCTGTATTCCTTGATGTTGGTGTGAGTGCCGTCAGTTTGCTGTTTGGTGCAGATGGAACGCGATTGGCGGTTGCTAAAAAATAGGGGTGCCGCGAACTTTCTTCGAACCGAATGTACGATGATCGATTCAAGCGGTTCAAAAGGTTCGAAAGATTTTGATTTCCGAATTTTCCACATGAAGAAATTCGACTAAAGTTGAATTTTCGAACTTGTTAAACTAAGAAGTTGAACGCTTTTCGCAGTTTCGAACCTTGCACGTTCAGAAATGCAATGTTTTTTCGAACCTTCAAACTTACTAGGCTAAAACTTCGATCCTTTACGAAAATCCGACCTTATTACGCTGCAAAATATGATGCATGTCGAACTTTCGAACATGATAAACTAAACAATCGATGATTTCTGAACTTTCGACCATCCTGCACTAAAAAGTTCGAAGTTTTTCGAACTTTCGACCTTCCTACACTAAGAAATTCGATAATTTTCGAACTTTCGACCTTATTTATCTAAAGAATTTAGAAATTTCCGAACTTTAGAATCCTGAGAAGTCAAAAGTTCGACGAACTTCAAACTTTTAAGGTAAAAGTTCGAAGTCGTTGCACTTCGAAAGACCGGCGGCCGGTTTCCTTTGGATTCAAGCAGTAAGGTACATTCGTAATTTTTTTTTCTCGTATTTTTACATACGGTGTTGCATTCCTTGCGAAAGACAATGCCGTTTATTTCAATGTTCTGGCATAAATTCCGGAAGGAGCGAGCAAGGACGACGGCTTCTTGACAATTGTCGTTTGTGCCATATTTGAAGCGTGATAGAGATGTTAAACATTTAAGAATGATCTATGTATAGTCTAGGTAATTGCCGTCCTAAGATATGATTATTGTTGTTCAAGATGAGTTTCGAAGAAATGTCCAAGCATGTATCTACGGGCAACTATGCCCTAAACTGGGTAATTTTTTTCGTCTAAATTGTTTGAGGTATCGCATTTAAATTAACACCACAGACAGCACAGACAGCACAGAAACTTGGTTCAAAGTTCTTGGCCTCTAAATATGCAAGAATACAACACTTCTGGGGGTTCTTGATAGTTTTTTTTTTCTCCAGCTTTTTACCTTCGCATTTATTGTTAGATTTTTTTTTTACCAATGGAATGGCACGGTTATTTAGGTTGAAAAGACATAGCTTTGAACTTCCGAACCACTAAGCATGTGACGAGTAGTGTCTTCTGACAATGAGTTTCTAACAATGACTATCTAAGCGATCTTTTATGCAGTGAAGAGCGACAGTAGCCATGCATATGCATAGAAAGTGTTGTTATGCAGCCATCATTGTCTTTATTTGAATCCCTCCTAGATTAGTTTTGTCCCTCTGTAAAATATTTGTTCTCTTGTTTCTGTGACTTGTTTTCTATTTTGTATGTCGGCATGTCTTGTTAATCAAATGTACCCACCTGCTAAAATCCCTTTCAGGGATTGCGGTATCAATCAAGAAAATAAATAAATTAAATAATTTCAGATTAAAATAAGCTCGACCACGCCCTCTTTCCCCGTATTGTTTCCTTTCACAGTCCGAATTATCTGGGGGGTAGGGGGGGGGAGGAACTGGAGCCCCCCCCCCCCCCCCCCCCTCCCCAATTCCCCTCCGTTTTTCCTCTTCCGACGCCACTGGTATGGTAGAACGCTCCTCGACCTCGAGTTTTGTCGACTTCTGTGCGGTTTGCTCGGCGTTTTTTCCGTCCCGGAAAATTAACCTCCAAAGCAATTACAAACTAAGGAATTGTCAAGGTGCAGGCGAGCTGGTGTATGTTGATCATGACGCAAAATCCTGAGGCTGGGAATAAAATTTTGAAAGAAAAAGTGTAAGAAGACAGAAAAAATGGGACAGGAAAACGTCTCAAACTCAGCTCAGTTGGGTTTGAGACGTTGTACTGAGCTGAGTTTTCAGCTTAGTTGAGTTTGAGACGTTGTCGTGAGCAGAGTTTAAGACATTGTCCTGTCCCCTTTTTTCTGTCTTCTCACACGTTTTCTTTCAAACTTTATTTACAGTATCAGGATTTTGCATCATGTGCAAACTAAACTTACTATATGTCAGCGTCACTCGGGCGGCGTTCGATCGGATTACTACCAGCTTGCAAGGGGGTAGGGGAGGCAGTTTGACAGATAGCATCAAGCTTTTCTGAGCCTCAACTACCTGCCTGCCCCTGGCCGTTTCGAACTGGGTGAGTATCGTAAAACAGTGTGTTTGTCTGATTGCTACTGCGTGATGCACGTTAAAGACCACCCCGGGCTTTCGGTCACAATTACTGATCTACGGTCACACGTCACTCTGCACTGGCAAACATTTCAGCACATCCGGGACATTCGTCGTCTCATTTAATATCCTGACCAACTTCGTGCAGACTAATTATCACACCCGGACTTTTCTAAACCTGATTTCGTGAAAACCAGTGAGGCGTGAAAACATTATTTGAAACTAAAACTGTAGAGGAACATGAAAACCGGGCTTCGAACTTTGCGCACTTGGAGTTGAAAGAAATTGAAAACCTTCGAAATTTTTTTTTTCGAATTTAGCCCTGAAAGAGAATCGTAACCTTCGACTTTTCGAACTTTATGTAAAAAGAAATTTGAAATCTTCGAATTTATCGAAATTTATGTCTACAAATTCGAAACGTTTGATTTTTTCGAATTTCAGATTTAAAGAATTTCGAAATCTTCAAATATTTCGAACTTCAAATTTAAAGAAAATCGAAATCTTCGAATTTTTCGAACTTTAGATCCCAAGAAATTCAAAACTTTCGAATCTCTCAAATTTCAAGTTAGGAATGTTCGAAACCTCCGAATTTCTTGAACCTCATTTAAAAAAAAAAAAATATTCGAAATAATCGAACCCGAACTTTTAAAAACCGTGAGAGCTTCGAACTTTTTCGAATTCGAAACTCCACAGAGTTTTAAAGTTGCGAAATTTTGGAATTAAAACCTCATTACGGTCAAAAATATGAAAATCTTTCGAATTCGAACCTCAGTGCTGTTCGAAAATATCGAATCCTTTCGAATTCATAGCTAGGATGGTTCCCGGCATCCCTACTGAAAATCGAAAATGCTGATCCTTTAGCTGCAAATACGGTATAACCGAGCTCGGGCGACCTTGGTTTCTTCTTTGGCGGTCTCTTCTAACATTATATGAAAAACAGAACAAAAATTTCTGCTATTCCAGATATTTTTAATAACAGGCAACCTGATTTGAAGCACGAGGAAGGCCTGATATGTTGTTAATCTCAGGCGTAGTATATTCAGTGTCTCTAGTCGGAACGAAAATCATAAACCTATGTTGTTTTACTCTAACTCTGAAGAGTCCCCTTCCTCTATACACTCATGAAACGTTAAAACCTGAAACGTTGTTTATTTTCATCATGAGCGATGGAGGGTACTGAGGTAAAGAAGCTTCTGCTATAAATCTTGGCAAACCCTTGTACCCATAAAAGGCAAGCAATGACAACATGGCACTAAAACTAAATAGCATTTATCAGAATAAAAAAAATATATATATATAGACGATGTTCACTTTTATACAATGTTAGGTATGGAAGTTTTGTTTAATTAAGTAACTTACATGCCTTCGGATGGTAGACGATTTCTATAGTTCGGGCATTCTCTAATTAACTCTGACGAACCAAACTTAGTGCGCGATATATGATTTATGTATGTCGCGAGTTTTATGTACTGAGTTATGCAAAAGATGGTTAGTGTAGTTTAGAGAAGTTTCGAATTTATCTCATATGACCGACTCATTCGGTAACTGTAACTATGTTGACTGCAGATACGCCCACCGTTGACTTTATCAAGTTTGCTGATCTTATTTATACGGAAAAATAACTACGCCTTGAAATCTCTTAAGGTAAAATGCACCACATCTATTCACAATCAGTGAATGTTCGAGCTTTCTATGTACACGCGCCGATTTTAGAGCGCAGCTCTCAGGCGCCCGTTTCCTAGTTTCGCGGCGTCGGCGTAACCGCCCTGCTAAATTTAGCGGAAAATTGAATTGGTGTTGTGTCACGTGACTTTAATTTTCCCGCTAAATCTAAATCTTCATGCCTGACGTGAAACGAAGTCATGTGACGTCAATTTCCACCTAAATTTAGCGGGTGAACTGTGAGAGGAGGGGAGTGTATGGATGAGGAGGAAGGGAGGGTACGGAGGCGGAGGAGAGGAGGCTAATATGATGAGGAGGAGGGGGATGGAAGAGGACTAAAAGGAGGGGAGGAGGAGGAGAGGAGGCGGAGTAGGGGGGGAGAAGGACCGGAGAGGAGGAGGACAGAAGGTAGGAGTGGAGAGGAGGGGGCGCATGAAGACGAGGAAAGAAGTTGAGGTGAAGGAGCAGAGGAACAGTGGAGGAGGAGCAGAGGAGAACCGGAGCAGAGAGGAAGGGAGGAGGGGAGAAGGAGCCAAGGAGGAGGGGACAAGAGGAAATAAGGAGGGAAGGTTACTGAGGAGGAGGAGGGGTATACCCTCCCAACCCTTCATTTTCCTCAAGAACTGTGCTCTCATTTCGCATCACAGAGATTTGTAGACGTCTCTCATTTTTTTGGCTTGTCTTACTGCAGGTGAAGAATAAAAATTTCGATGCTTTAAAGCAGCATTTAAATCATGATTGTAGTCGTGATTCAAATCAGACCGGTGTTTTGTGATGATTTAAATTTAAACTTTTACACAAAAATAATCCAAAAAATAATTATATTTGCCGTTTGTATTTTTTTATTTATTTCTGTGTAAAAGTATTTTTCTCAAGCAAGAAAGATTTATATCAGGCTGCGCACGAGCACACAGCAGAGGTCTTCTGAGAACATCGGAACTCTCTGCTCTTTTTCTACTCTCCACTCTGTTTGTCACATATGTAACTTATTATTAGATGTAAATAAGAAAGCGAACGACGAAAAAAAAAAACCGAGAGCCAGGTCAGTAATATCTTATTGCAAAAAATTCACAACGCAAAGAAAAAGGAAATGAAGTTTATTTACTAACTAAAACAAAAAAGCTACTTTTATCTACTACGGCAAGGTTTACATAATGAAAAGTTGTTAATTGATCCCTGCTTTAAAATTAGAGTAATTATTTTTCCGCTTGGTTATATATATATATATATATATATATATATATATATATAATATATATATATATATATATTATATATATATATATATATATATATATATATATATATATATTTATATATATATATATATGGTGGTTTTTCGGTACACCAGGCTCGATCTAAAATGAACCGTAAAAAATCGACGCCTGCACGTAACCATCTAAACTTTTCGTCAAAGGTGTAATTCACAGGTCGGTTTTTTCTTGTAAACTTACAAAGCGTAGCTCTCTTTCTGTAAAAATAAGGCCAAGGAACTTGCCAGGGTCTACGGCGGGGAGCAACGAAGACGACAGGGGTCCAGTAGCGGTGTGTTTGGCGTTCGTATTGATAGATGGCGCTACTCCTTATCGCGACGGCTCGCGACCACTGTGGTTTGTGAAAATGAATATAATCCTTTTTGAATGTACTTTCGGTTACGAAATAAATTCGAACATAAAAGCAAACTTAAAGTAAAAAAACGCGTCTGAATAATGGCGACGCTTTTGCTGCCAACGGATTTTGTCTGCGTGTCGTCTGCTATCTTTCGCTGGTCGGCTGCACCTTCAGATGCTGCTCCCGCCGCACAACTATCACTACGATGCCACACACACCCCGCTACTGGACTTGATCGTCTGGGTTGCCGCCCGCCTTAGACCCTGGCAAGTTTTCTTGGCCCTACTTTTTACTAAAAGAGAACTACGCTTTGTAATTTACAAGAAAAAACCGACCTGTGAAATACATCTTTGACGAAAAGTTTAGATGGCTACGTGCAGGCGTCGATTTTTACAGTCCATTTTAGATCGAGCCTGGTGACTTGAACCACCCTATATATATTCATTTGAAATCAGTATTTACTGCCCAATGATTTCAGTAAAATTGTACTGATTCGAATCTTACAATTCTAATCGAAATGAAAGAACTCTGATTTGAATCAAATAATTTTTGTTCATTCATGATTTTCTTTTGCATTGATTTACAGTGCGAGATCGACTGTACGGGCGTCAATTATTTCTGCTCGTTTTAATGGGTAAGATCCACTAGGCGCCCCCATTAGTTTTCTTTGGTCCTAACTAGTCAATGAAATATCAGCTCTCGTTTTTTTTCTGGTGTGCAAAGTAATAGCCAAGTTCCAGAAATGAGACAAAGACACTGCTTTAAACTAAACAGCCATCAGTAAACCATAATTCTGTCATTTGCTTGCGTGCTCAGTCACACAGATATCAGACGACATGCAAACCATCGGGCATTGATCTTTAACTCTGGCACTTGTTTGGAAATTTAGGGCCCATAGTTTCACACTCTGCCTAAGAAATACTAAGTTGTGTTATACGTTGGATTTTTTTTAGCATTCGTCGCCTTAAATTACAAGACAACAACCTCATTTTGGCATAAAGAACTGTGCTACTCAAAATAGGTATCAGTGCTTGCTTACCACAATCCTAAGATAACAATAAAAAAATAAACATTCAAGAACGAAATTGTGTTGCATCAACCTTTAGAAAGCAGGATGCTCGTTCAGCTGCTGTCGATTGAAAATTCGAAAACTGAAGTTCTGTTGCTACCTTGGAGGGTTTAACGTACATTATACACTCGTGATACAGGATCGCACGCCGGTTCGATTATAATCCAGATCAAAAACGACCAGGTAGTGTGATTGAACCAACGATTTTTGCATACTGTGCATTAGCATAAAGGGTTGTGTTGGGACCGGAGCGACCCGGCAATCAGAGCACAAGAGGTCGTGTGTGTAGAGAACCCACGCAACGCAGCGGTCAATATACCATAAGTAACCCTCCAAGGTGGGCAGAAAATGTTTCATGCGTTCTCAAAGGTGTTGCGCTGTCTTTTGCTCTGGCGGTGCACTACGAACATCGCTGTACCCACCTGGTGAGGTACAATCAAATTTATGGCACTGTGCGTTCCCTTAGATTAAGTTTTGAATGTGGAGCGTTGCGGCATTAGTGGGGATGGTCAACGCATATGTGAAGCATCGAATTAGCGTCAGCGAAACTACTACGAACCAGGTGCCATGTGCCCCGCACCCCCAACGATGTACATACACGTGAAGGTTGAGATTACAGCGTTGCTTTTCGGCATTCCAAAAGACGCTGCCGCAAGATACGTGTAGGAAAATAACTCGAAACATTTAGACAGATGCCATCATGAAACAAGCATCGTTTCCGCGCACGTGCACACCCTATCTGTAAATTAAAAATGCAACACATGTCGCCCTTTACATTACGAGCCTCAAGCCACCGGCTCTGTCCCAGCACTACGCCGTATTCAGGTACCCTCTATCCTGATTTGCGCAATCCAAGCTTCCGCTTTGCCTGCTCTGAGTTGCGGTGCACCAACAGACGCGGTCAGCGATCATATTTCCTGGGTGTCCACTTGACACTTTGAAAAGTAGGGCACTACAATACCAAAATCTTCGGCGCTTTCGGCGCGTGCCTGAAAAATGGTTAAAAAATGAGTCTCCACAGGGCATGGTAACGCCACTAAATGGAAACAATCTCGGCAGACGTTTAGAAGATACAGGTACACGTGGGCTAATGTTGGTGCACATTGTCCCACGTTCGATTGCCACAGTGAGCCCAGAGCCAGCAAGCAGGCATCGCTAGGAAGTAAGGACGCTTCAGCTGTATTGACGATTAAAATCATAGCTCCCATTATCTGAAGCTTATCTAAAATTGCACAAATTGCTTTGTAATTCATCAAAAATGTTAGAACAGATCGCGACGGAAGACTACAACTCTGCATGAGTATTATGACGGCATATCAACAGCAAAGGAAGTTGAAAATTGAATTGTTAACTGTCCAATGGCGCCCTCTCTGCACTACTCACCAAATTGGGGTGGAGGGGGTGGGGTGGGGGGAGACGACCGGAGAAGCGAGTGCCGATATTTAAACATGGCTTATCCAATGACTATAGGTGAGCCATCTGAGTATTTTTTCGGTGGCTCCGAGGTGAGAGCGCCGGCCTATGGATCCCCACGTGGCGGGTTCGAATCCCGGCGAGGTGCCCGCAATCTGACGGAGGCTTATTGCGGAGAAGGCGCCGTGTAACCGAGCTTTCGGTTGCACGTCAAAGGATCCCCAGGTGGTCAAAATTAATCCTCAGTCCTCCGGTGGGGTGTGCCAGATGCCCGTCGTTGGTTTGGCACGTAAAACTCCCAAATTCGACTTTTGAGTATTTTTTTTTTTATCACGGCAGCAGTTTAAGCTTCCTTCTTCAGGGAACACCGTTCGATCGATGGAAATCTTGAAAAAAACATCTACTGTCTCTTTCCCGTCAAACTAGTTCTGGTATCCTTTATACACATTAAGAATTTCGTATTTGTGAAGTAAAAAAACAAAAAAAAAACACAATTTCCAAATGTTGAATTTGAAGTTCCCGCGCGATTCGCGCAAGCTCAGTGACGTTAAATATTGAGCCGTCCTGCGAGTCGAGTTTCTATAACGCCTCCAAAGTGTCATGTTCGCCGGCGTCCTGCGAACATCCGGCCTCGAGCAGACGACGCTTGACTTTCGAGTTTGAAATTTGTTTAGGATCCTTTCAGCGATCTCAAATTCTTTCAAATGGTTTGAGGTCGAAGAGAACGCGCAGTGGAGTTTTGTGTGCGACGTGAGGGGCCACGTAGCGCCGGTTTATTTATATATTTATTTATTTATTTATATAGTGATATAAAATACCTTAAGAACGCTGAGTCAGGGCATTACATGAGGTAGTGGGTTAAAAAATAGTGTGAATAACATTTGGCGGAACGAATCGATGTCTTGAACAGAGACGATGGCTTTGGGCAGGCCGTTCCTGTCCACGAATGTCGCCGGGGAAAAAAAAAAGATTTAAGGAATGCTGTGTTTCAAGTGAAAAGAAGGCCAACTTTTGCGTGGTAATCAATGCAGGGTTATGTACGATGATTTGGCAAGATGAATGAATAGTGTAGATGATCATCGAAGTAAAACCTGTGGAAAAGACATAATATGGCGACGCTCCTGCGTCAACACAAAGGGGTTAGTGATAAATTTTGTTTAAGTTTGGGAACACTAACAAACCTGGAGTATTGAGACGTTATGAAGCGAGCGGCATGACTTTGAACTGACTCTAAGTCGGATACAAGGTATTTAAGATGGGGGCCCTAGACTGATGATGCAAATTCTAGTTTCGGATGTCCCAATGTGACATATGCAAGTCGCTTCACAGATGAGGACGCGAGACGAAGATTACGGCGCAAGAGACCAAGAGTGCGGTTTGAGTCGGAAATGATTGTATTAATATGGGTTTTCTCAGAAAGGTCGTGAGTGAAGTGAACGCCAAGATCTGTTTAAGCCAACACGGAATCAATTTTAAGATTACGAACAGAGTAGGAAGAGTGAAAATGTTGGCGAGTTCGATGGAATGAGAGGCATTTGGATTGTATGTATTAACTACCATCCGCCACTTTGAACACCAATCGTTAATTCGGTCTAGATCAGCCTGTAGGTTAAGCATATCATTTGTGTTAGCTATCGACCAACACATTGTTTACAAACAAGCCCGCGTTTGCCCACCAGGCGAGGGCAGTGCGCGCGCGCAGAAACCAGATTCGGCCTAGGCGAATCACCTGCGCAAGCCCAGTGCCGACAGCAGCGCCACCGCAGCGGCGTGACGTTGCAGAGTTGAGTTGGTCTATAGCTCTGTAGACTACGCAATCATCAGCAAACAGACGAACGTTAGAAGACAATGAAAGAGGATTCAAGAACAGATTTTTGCGGTATACCGGAGGTTACAGGAGCGCTTCGGGAACGGCAGCTGTTAATTTGCACATGCTGAATTCGAGCGGTAAAAAAGCCTTCGATCCAGGCTAAATTGGTAGACTCAAGAGATAGTGTGGACAGCTTTGCCAGTTGAAGTTTATTGGAAATGCGGTCAAAAGCTTTAGAAAATCGAGAAAAATTAATATTGTGACAGAAAGTGGCAAGCTGCGTTACGCATGAACGGTGTTTCCTAAAGCCATGTTGATTGGGAAAAAATAACTTATTCTGTTCCAGGATTTGCATAACTCGTGAATGAATGTCATGTTCCATGAGCTTAAATTATACAAAAGTTAATTATACCGGCCTGAATTTTAGAGGCGAGTGCGCATCGCCACATTTGTGAACCGAAACGACCTTACCTTCTTTCCAATTTTCGGGAATATCACCGGTATCTAATGATTCTTGAAATATTGATGCTTCAAAAACAGTTCACAGCGGTTTAGTCTATTTCAATATACTGTTGTTTAGGTCGTCAGCTCCTGGTGACGATGACGTTTGGGCGCGTCTATAATTTGCTAATGCCATTCTCGCAGAAAAGGTAATTGTTAGGTGGCACGGATAGGGATGAAATATTTGGCGGCGATGTGATGATAGTATTATTAAACACTGCACAAAATGGGTCACAAAACGTTTCAACAGCGTCATCATCAGTAAGAGAAATTCTATTTTCATTTACTAAAGAGACTGATTTACGATAATGGGGGTTAATTGTGCTTTAAAATTTCTGAGAGATACCTTTGAGGATAGCGGCAAGATCGTGCTGGTAGCATTGTGCGTTGTCTTTTTCGACGGCTGACTTATACAGTGCGAAAGCAACAAAAATACTGGACCAGGCCTGATCCGTGCTAAGACGTCGTGCACGTCGGTAGTCGGTAGAATCGTTTTGTCCGGTTACAGAGCGACTTAAGCTCTCGAGTGTACCATAGCTATGTCTGGTACCCCCGAAACTGTATTAGAGGTATGTGTCGATCAATTAGGGCTAGTAGCGTTTCTTTGAAAAGAATCCTGTTCTCCTGCCCAGAGCGATCAAAAAGTTAGGCATACATAAGTTCAGAGGGGAGGTAATGTGGATGTTAATGAGATCAATGTTAGCCCTTCGAATACTCAAATTTTGCGGCATGACACCATGGCCGTGTCGTTTTTGATGTGCAAGGAGCAGTGGATGAATTTGTGATCACTAAGGCCGTTAAATATATTTACAACTTTCATTATTTCACTGTGCAAAGTGAGAACTGAATCAAGAACCGAGGATGACAACTCAGTCACTCGTGTTGGTTGTTTTACAAGCTGCTGAACGTTAAACGTTAGACACAAGTCTATAAAAAGTTGAAACTCATTCCGAGATGCAGTTGTTGATACAACGTCGCTGCCACATTCGATGTCTGGATAGTTAAAGTTCCCCACCAAAACCGGTTTGGTAAAGGATGCTACGTTCTTACGTCTCGCAGTGCATCGTGCAGTTCTGCGTGAAAGGCTGCCCCGGCGGAGTCACAACCGAAACTACGATACAGGCACCAAACCCAGTTGTTTTGATCGTTTGACGATTCTCTTTTAGAACTCTGAGAGCTCGTCGGGCACGTAAAAAAGTTCACTTCGTACGTCCCTGATAATTATGTGCTACATGCGTCGAGCGCCGCCGTGTTTACAGCGGTAGGAAAAAAGCCAAGAGGCGACATCACACCTGACTCCGATTTTCGGTATTTCAAAAAGAAGGGCCATGGTGCGTTCGCAGTCACGTTAAAACCATGTTTTAAGAATGCCGTTATTAAATGCTATAGAAATGTAGCGTCCAAAGCTTCTGAATTTCATGTCATGATGTTTGACATTACCAATCAAAAGAAGCGAGGAGGTGAGGAGCGGGAGAGAAAAACGCCAAAAATAAAAAGGCGCGCGCTTGTGGGGGACTTTTTTTTTCGTTCTTTTTTTTTTTGCGTGGTTATGACTACAACTTGCATCGTTTTTGACAACAACAAAAAAAAAAACAATCTTTGGGGTGTCAGTGCCCCTTCAAGAGTTGCAAGGTGCGGCCTAATGTGTTTAGGCTTCTTGCTTCTTGATTTGATATTTGTATTTTTTATCGGTCAATCCAGCAATCTCGTTGGCTCCAGAGCAATAAGAGGATGCCTGCAATTTGCCACATTCGCGCGTTTTTTTTTTTTTTAGCTGTCAGTGACTATGTACTTTGATTTGAAATTCCTTGTGTCAGAAGTTGCTCCCGACATTGTTTATCTCGAAAACGCGGCTCTTCAGTTTCGTAACAGCAGCGTAGGAGAAAATGCAAGCGGTCAGCAATTGACGAGGGTGTTTTTTGTATTTTTAAAATGCTTCATCAGAATCCACGACGCCTGACTGAGGAGAGTTTTAGCCTTGCATCTCTCACTCGTATTTAAGGCTTAATGTCCAAGCGCCGACCTACATTTTCGGACCAACCGTTTTCTGCAGGTTGTCTCCCCGTCGACCCCTCTCAGCCAATCTCAATGATAGACACATTGAGTGCAGGTGTGTGAACGCACATGGGTTGCAGCGTAGTAATAGCGCGAGAATCGAATATTACCCTCAAAGCAACGATTGTCCGCCACGTTGATGCGACCGCGATTTAGGAGAGAACATATGCAGTCCAGAGATGTGCTGTCAGTGCTCTGTATTTCTGTGTATAATTATATTTTAAGTTTTTTTTTTTACACTGTACCAACTTGCTCACATCAAAAACACAACTTATTGGTATTCAGTAATTCTTTGATGATTTCATGGGTCACTTCCTTTGACGATTGAAGTGACCATCTTAATTGCGACAGTATGTTCCACCTCACGAGTTACAATTATGCAACTGAAATTGCGAATTAATAAGGTGCGCAATCTCATCTCGAAATTACACCATTCCCTGATGTCACCACCTTACGTGAAAAATGGACAACTCGTTTGTTGTCTGAACAAATGTAACCGGCTTAAGCTGAGCTAGTTGGTTCATACTTCAGGTAAGGTCAGCTTAACTAGAACCGGTGTGTAGGATAGTTTCCTTGTGTGCATGGTTATTCTAGTTCAGCAGGCCTTACCTAAATTCTGAACAAAACTTTTTTATATATTTAACGACGAGAACTGCTCGCATTACATATTTGTCCACTCGGAAATAAAGCGCGAAACACATGTACGACGAAACCGTCCGATCCGACGTCCGATCAGGCAATACGACGGTCGGACGCGGCTTGTTTGGTCGTGTCCAGTGTTGTAGGCGTTACCGAAAAAAAGTAACTAAATACGTTACTCGTTACTTGCAAATAAAAGTAACGCGTTATCGACCTACGTTACCTCAAAATAAAAGGAACGCGTTACCGTTACCGTTACTGATAAAAAGTAACGCACGTTACTGTTGCGTTACTTTTTATTCACAAACTAAAATATTTGCTGTTTCGACGTTTCATATGTGCGTAAGCGCCATAGCTAAAATATGTCCATGCGGAAACTTAATTACCCTCTCTTTTTCAGGGTTTCACCCGAATAGTTACAAGAAAAAACGCGGAAGTATATATGAAGCTGATTTATAACGTGTTGGCATGGAACTTAACAGAAGAAACGGCCTCCCTCATAAGCACAGAAATTAAGACCAGTCGAGATTGAAACTTTGAATATATTTTATTCACAACATGTCGAAGTACAGATAGTTGCTGTGAACAAGTTCCTCCGTTACCCGAAGCACACTCCACTGTTGTACTTCAGCAACAGCTGAATTTCGAAATTTGATGTTTTTAAGTTCTAGGAAGTAAAGTAACGTAACGTAATTTCGTTACACGTTACTCAAAATAAGTAACGTAAATACGTTACCCGTTACCTCTTTGGAAAAGTAACGAGTACGTTACTACGTTACCAAAAAAAAGTAACGCGTTACCGGTAACGCCGTTACTTGTAACGCGTTACCGCCAACACTGGTCGTGTCGCAACGTCGGAACGGCGTTGCGGCATGCGACCGACTGTCCAGAGGTGGTTGGGGTGGTCGAATGGCCCCAGCCAATGACGAGGCAGGTAGCGGGAACGTCATGAGGACGTCACGTTTTGGAGAGCGGGCTATTCAGGAGGAAGAATCCGGTTGCGAGTCCCTCTTCCTTTTCTTGGCATTTCCGAAGAGAGGAGGAGACCCCGCGCACAGCTTTATTCAGCGCTCAATAGGGAAGAGGGAACGCGTGCGTGTACTTTCCGCTGCATTGCCAAGAGAAGGGCGATCGTAGAAAGTCAGGCAACACTCACTGGTCATGGAACTGGGCAGAGTCCCTTTGAACCGCCGAAACGACGCGTCGCAAGCTCGGTCGGAAGTATGTGTCTCGGATAATCATTTGCAACGAGTCGGAGCAGCGATCGGACGTCGGATCGGACGGTTTCGTCGTACATGTGTTTCGCGCTTTACATGTGTTTCGCGCTTTAGACGCACACTGATCAGTCGTTTCATTACGCTTTTCTCGTAGATTCATTTCCACCGCCACATGGAAGAAGAATACGCTGCAAGAAAGCGAATACGAAAGCTCAAAGATTAGCTCTCAGGAATATGCGGCGACGCAAAACATTTCCAGCAGATGTCAGAAAAAAAATTGTTTTTTTCGGGTGCAATAGATATGCATAATTGAAGAGATACACACCTTACCTTCCGACAATTGCTTATTGCGATGCTTATAACCTAATGTCTGGTTAAAAGACAAGCCAAGCTTATTTCGGTTTTGAGGAGGGTGGCCGTTTAAAAATTATTTGCCGTGAAATTATTTAGTGAAGATTGAGGTGAGTGATCCGAACGACCTTGTAGCATCTGAATGGTTTCATCGGAGCCCGTCCTGTTCCGGTCAGCCACGATGACGGTGGCGCCCTCTCGAGCGAGTACCATGCAGACGCTCCTGCCGATCCCACTGGCGCCCCCCGTGACGACAGCCAGGCGACCGGAGAGTCCCAGAGACTGGCATTCGGCCCGGTTGGCTGACCCACTAGACTCATTTTTGTCTCCTTTGCTGGCGTGGGCTTCGCTGTTGTCCGTGGAGGACACCGAACCTGAAAGGGCAAGGGAACATTAAATTGCGAAACAAAAATGCCGGATTTTTATCTTTATTGGTTACACTTGCAGCACCGGTTACTTGCAACCAACATGCTCGCCTTCAAATAACGTATATGCTAATCATATAGTCTTTAGTCAAGTCTGGATCGATCTTGTTTACGTCTCCCATCGAATGCAGAACTAGGCAACAGTTATTCCCGACCGACAGCAAACCAGGAAGGGAGGAATAATTATTTTCACCACAATTTAGTAGAGCTATCTATGTTGTAGTACCGTAACAACTATCTAATTTTGTCAACGAAGTCATTAATATTTATACCAACTTCCGATCTCATACGCGCGCCCTTCCTTTTGAAGGAGCATCGTATTTGAACCTCAAATGAAGGGTAAGTGTTAGGGACATGACTAAATTGAAAATTCTTGGTTGCAGGATGCCTGTATCCCTAAATCGTATTAATGCCTTCGCGCGACAGCATATCAAAACCATCGTTAGAGACTTACCCATCGCCAGAAAGGCCACGAAAATTGTCAGGTTCTCGACCTTCATAGTGAAGCACTATCTGAAAGCTGCTAAAATGAGTCGGAGCTAAGACCACATATGTCTGCCTTATTATAGGAGAAAGGCAAGCGGCCACGTGTGTGTCCCATATCTGGGTCGCAGACTGCTACGAGCAGATGGTGCAGCGAGGCGAAATACCGTATAATTTATCACTAAGCCAAGCACAAAGTTTCAAAACAACGGCCACATGTTGTTATTACAGTCGACTAATATCCCGTTTAAGATAGACACGTGTGTTGAGGTCACTACACACGTCACGTGTTTCGGCGATGTTGCTGCCGACGTATGTCACCTGCAAGGTCACCAGATGGCTCACCTGCATACGCCTTTTGCAGCAAGATCGAGAGAAGAATCATGATATAAGTATATTGTGTCAACAGATGTGGACATCCACGGGATGGAAAGTATTCTTGGAAACAAAATGCCCTACTGGACGTCTTGCGCGCATTTGGAAAGTATTCATATGTATCCCAAGAGCTTTAGCTGCAGCGGGAATAAAGTGACGCTGCGGATGCTCACTAGTCTTTTTTTTTGTGTGTCACTGTCGCACCAGTGACACGAAGGACGATTCCGCATAATAAAAGAGAAAGGAGCTATACCTTTGGAAGAAACACGAAACTCGCAAAAATATCTCTTTATACCTGCTGGTAGCTATATGGCCCCATCAATTTAATCTCATTTAAACAATTTATCATCATACCATTCAAAACCTAGAATTTTTTTTTTCACAGTTAGCTTATGATACAAACCAATGGATTACGCAATTATCTTCGTACGCTAACTTATCCATACACAGCTGCACGACACCGGAAATATGCAATTGCATAATTTCCACCCATTTTGGTATCGATCGTCGAACCGTGGCTGGAAATGTGATCTGTTTCGACGGAGTGTTTCCATTAACTGTAGCAGATATCCTGTGCAGTAAAGGGGACAGTTGCCGGCACACGTCGCTGAAGTATACAATTAATTGCATGGCAAGATTGGGATACATATGGCGCAAAACTCAAAATGTCGCGATTTGGACAAAGGCTCATTTGGCGCCACTTTGTACTAAAAAATATACACTTCTCTTGCAGGCTGGGCTGGGCGGATATACAAAAAAAAAAGGATTCAGGAATATAAATATTGAGATACATATATTTTAAGGCTAAGTTCGAAATACTGATATACATTTGTCTTTTAGGTAACGGGATATACCCAGCGTTGTTGGTTATACCCAGCGTTATAAATAATGGCTTTACCGGTAATGATAAAACAGTAATTGGTAACGTACGTAAGTTACTTATTTCCAGTAATGTGTAAGAAATAACTTTTTCTCCCCAGAATAAAAAATAAACTTCTATATTTTTCAGTTTATAAGCGCCGATCCATATGAATTTTCGAGTTCTTTGCATTTTTCTCGTGAGTATTTAGGCGAAACCATAAAAAAAGATAAACTAATTATGTTCAGTTTCTGCATGGACATAATGTTGATTTAAATATGTCGCTTTATGCATGCCTATAACCTAAAAACAGCAAAACGTGTCAATTTATAATTCAAAAAGTACGGCAAAAGCATCGTGCGTTACTTTTTATCTGTTAAGGTAACGGTAACTAGTTCCTTTTATTTGCATGTAACAAGTAGCGTATTTCATTACTTTTTTGTGTAACGCCAACAGCACTGGATATCTTTAAATTGCTTCTACAAAAATTAAAAAAAGTATCCTGAAATTTAGATACAGATACAAACAGAGATAATTTGCCCCCGAAAGGTGGCAGGCGAAAAGGGGGCGGCTCGGGGCGATCGCAAGTGCTATTGGTTGTGTTTTTCTTGTTGTGTTGGTTTATGCATATCTTTTACCTTGAACTCTTCATATCATCACAACTATATTATCACAAATGCCGCTGAAAAAAATAATGATGCTTGACAAAAGGCGTCTGCCAGAAATAAACCCTGTTTCCTTGGGATGGTGCGTCACAAGGTGATTAGTCATCCAGGGTGGAGAAACGAGGCGACGGAGCAAAGCCTGTCTACACGAAACTTTTTTTTTTAATTTATTGCTTGTTTTTGGTTTAGGTGACAAACGCATCAGACATACAATAAAAAGGTTAAAACAAAAGCTTCAAAGGTTATGGTGCACATAGAAATACCAGGCTCATCAAATACCTTCGCAGACCAGTGATGCCCGCCAGCTCCTGAAGAAGCGGCAAAAAGTCCGGGGGTGGCTGCTGAACCTTAAACATTTCTTTAAAAAAACACATCATTTCAACAAAATACTTGTGTGCGGGACGCACGTCGGCGTCCGCATGTCCGCAGCGCCGCAAGCTATTGAGACCGACCAGCATGATCATGTCATAGGGTACAACGTTGTCTCCTCCACCAATAGGCAAATAACGGATTCCGTGAGGTGTTAACGTTAGGTATTTTTTAAGGGTCTTTCGAAGGACGTCCCAAAGGAACACTGCATCCCAGCAGTTAAGAAAGACGTGTTCTATTGTCACTGGAATTTTACAAAGTAAACAGTTTAACGACCATTCCAGGGGAATACTTTTTCCCTTTAAAAAAAACTTTTACCGGCTGGGTTTCACTGTGTAGTTTGAAGAAAAAAGATTTCGTGAAGGCAGGTACTCTCATTTGATTGACACGCTTCAAAACATCTTGATCACTTTCCGCATTGTATACAATGAACGGTACAGTGGAGTAGAAAAAAGGGAAACAATCAAGTCTTTGGTCAAACAGTTTCGCGACACACTGGACGAATACTCGAGCGAAAACCGAGTTGCGAAGAACCGATAAGCAGACACAACTTCTTTCAAAAACCGCGTACACCATAACTGGAATAAATGTCAGTCGAAACAATAGATTCGGGCAATACTCTGCATAGCCACACCTGAATGACTGAACGCAGTAGGGGGTCCTTGTGGCCCCTTAGAAAACAAAACCTATCAACGAGTAGTTTGACAAAAAGATGCGACAGACCCAGCCCGCCATCCTTGACACGCCGGAAAAGATTAGTTCGTCTCGTTCTCTCCCACGTCGAGCTCAAAATAAACACAGCAAAAACACGGTGTAGGCGCTGGACGTTAACCCGCGAACAGTGCAGCACCTGCAGCACGTACCATACCTTCGAAGCTAAAAACGCGTTGCATACCGAGGCACGCTCGAACATTGAAAAGTCTCCCCCCCCCCTCCCCCCCCCCCCCCCCCCCCACACACACACACACACGCACACAGACACTTATCCACTTTTGCGCTCAGCGCTTGAGCTTGTTCATTCCAGTACTCCTCGTTGTAGCGGTATTGTTCCAGTGGAACTCCAAGATACCGCACAGGCGTGTCGTGTTACGTGACACGTTCTAAAACAGTAGGCTTGGCGGGCCAATCTTCATGCCGAAACTCCTGACACTTTTGCCAATTTGCAGCACTACACGTGTTCTCGCAGAACTTCTCGGTTAGTTCTACTGCTTTCTTTACACTTCTCTTGGTCAGTACAAAAAATTGCCACATCATCGGCGTATGCCAAAAAACGAACCTCGTTGGCTCGTAAATTAAAGCCGCGTATATGCGCGCAACGCAACACACTTAAACAAAAGGGTTCTAGAAAAATACAAAACAGCAGCGGCGAAAGCGGTCATCCCTGCCGCACAGAAGAAAAAAGCGGGATGCGTTCACTCGCATTCTTATTTACAACCAGACGGGTGGCGCAGTTAAGGTAAGCCATATATACCCCATCGCACAGCACCGAACCTAAATTAACATATTCTAACATTCTATCTGTAGTAGCGCAACATTTTGTTGGAAATCGTCGCGGCACTCCAAAATACTTCGCGCTACATGCACGTTTGTAACAATTGTCCTCCCCTTAATACCACAAGTCTGGTGAGGAACGACTATAAGGTGGATCACGCCTTGTAGTCGTCCCGCCAGCACCTTCATCAAAATCATATGGCCCAGATTCGACAAAGTAATCTGGCGGTACGCTCCAACCGACCGTAGCTTAACTCGACTGTTTTACTCTTGGGTAGTAAAACTGTATGAATAGACAAAAAAGACGGGGGTAAACACTAAGTCAGAACGCCTCGGAAGAAAACACTGTGCGAAAAAGGAGCTACTGGATCTTTAAACAATTTATAAAACTCCGCTCCGAACCCATCAGGCCCAGGCGATTTTCCAACCTTTAAATAGACTAAGCACTGCCTTTTCGACTTCACCTAACGTGATAGGCTGTTCTAGCATTTCCTTAAAGGAAACATGCAAAGAAAAAAACATTTTTTTTTAAACGGCTTAGTTGGAAAAAGGATGTAATAAAACGATTTTACAACGAAGAAAAAAAATTTTTTAGAGCTACATTTACGGCGCGAGATGATTTTTTGTCAAGCGCAGTGTAACGCTCCTCCTTTCCACTTTTCTCTCTCGCGCCTGTGCGCTCCACGAGGAGGGGAAGTAAGCCGCTTGGATTGGCTTGGCTGCTCGGCTAAAAAAGGTGCCACTTCCGTTCAACTTCGGCGCGCGCTGTGTTGTTGGGTTTGTGTGCTGGTGCTGGAAGCGGTGGTAGTCTGCTCCGCGTCTTTTACGATGGATCCTGAGTTGAAGCGCAGACTCGTCGACCGGAGCAGGCAGCTCGGGCTTTGCCCCTACGAGGACACGCCTCGCAGACCAGCGAACCTCCCCGCGGAAATCTCCGAGGCCATCGATACGCTTCTCGTGCGGTTTGCCTCGACGCACGACAGCGGGTTCTCGTCGCTCGTCTCGTCACTCGACAAATCGTTTAGATTTGTCCAGTGACGAGATGCGATTTGACTTTAAAGTCACGCGTTGGGTTCGCTCGCTGCGTGGCTCGAAGGCCTCCGGGGCGAAGTGACAAGAGCACACCCGGACATTCGTCTCGCCAGGCGTGCCAGGCGTACGCCCGATCACTTCTAGCCAGATCGCTCTCAAATGCTCGTCCGCCGGTACCGCATGTTTACTGAAATCCTCCTGGTCACGATCACGAGAACTGCAGCCTTTCGTCGAGCAGCGGCGTCGCTTTCGTTGAACCGGCATGTCAAAAACAACACCGCGCCGACCGCGCTCCACCAGCTCCGCGCCCATTCGCAGAAAAAATGGCGGTCTTTGTTTGGTTTCGTAAGCGTCAAAACGGAAGTGATGATTTTCTTATACTTGAAGTTTCCCAAAAGTCAAAATATTCTGTTACAAAATAAGTGCAACAGAAAAATGAAGAAAATAAGTAACTTTCAATGACAATAGAAAGCTTTCGAAAGAGCGCAAGCACCACGTGATAAATAAGGGCCAGTCAAGTGATAAATATGGGCCACTTTTCCGCGGTGCCCGCGGGCGCCAACTACAATTCGTATTGCGCCGTAAATATAGCTCTAAACATTTTTTATCTTCGTTGTAAAATCGTTTTATGACATCCTTTTTCCATCTAAGCAGTTTAAAAAACAAGGGCAACTCCGCTTCATTTTTGGTTTTGAAAACAAAAAACATCTCAGTCCTCTTCAGTATCGCCTAGGAAGACCACACGTCAAATATTACGACGCAGATCTGTCTAAATGTTTCTTAAACGGTCCGGCAAACTTTGCAACTCGCCAAGTTGCCGAAATCGGCTGACTCGAGGGGGAAAATTCAAGCGCAACCAAAAGCGCAGTCAAGGCTACGGCGTGGGCGGAGCCAACATTGAGCTAAACGTCATCACCATTTCCCCCGTTTGCTTGCTTTTACTCCTCTGTCCGAGCGTAGCGGATGACGTCAGCAACGTTTACTCTCGGCGCTCAGGGGTGTCCACGTGATTGGTGTAACGCGCCTGCTGAGCGCGCCTCTTGGGAGCCGTACGGCCGACCCGCCGTGATTCCGCCGTTACCGCCGTCTCCCACGACACAGCCGCCGTCGTCGTCTCACTGATTGTGATTATTGTCTCTCTGGGCTTCGTCCACACTACGGACACTACGTGCGCAGACATATACCGTAGTTGTGCAGACGTCGTCGAATGTCGTAGACACCAAAACGTGGCGAAGACTACAGACGACACTCGCGGAGCACCCGCCCCACTCCCGCCCTTCGTTGCGTAGAAGATCACGTGACATCTCGTACCACGTGATGGTCATGTGCTTGGCGGCAACGTTGCCGGACGGAGCCGAAGTTTCGGTTTTGATTTCCGCTCGTGTTAAAAATTATGTTTGAAAATATATATCCCATTTTTGCCGAAGCAAACGACGTGGTGTTTTTTACTGGGGCTTTTTAACGCAAAATAACTAATTATCTCGAAATCTTCGGAATTGAGCGGAGTTGCCCTTTAAGCCCGTCTGCCAGCTTCGGCATGAACGGTAAAAACAAACTTCAAAAATCGTCCCTCTTGGGTGCGCAATAACTAAAAAGTCCTTTGTATGCTCTGCAAACGCGTTTTCGTAGCTTTCGTTGTCACTCGACAACATACCCCGATACAGAATTTCGCTTATCTCGTTCTTGGCGGCATATCTTCTTTCAATGCCAACTGCTCTTTTGGTGGGAATCTCCATCAGATATGCGTTTCAACCACGCCCGTACAACAGCCCCCTGATACTGGTCAGTATCTAGAGCTTCCAGACGTTTCTTTAGATTGATAATGTCATCAGTGAAAGGCCCAGGCGATAAACATTCTCCGTGTAATAACTTTCAGCAGGCCATCTAGTTCCTGCTTTACCTTTTCCTGCTCGTGTTTCAAAACACTTGAGCGTTGAAACGCTGTCATTTTTACATCCTGCTTAAAAAAGTTCACACTTTACACTAAAATCGTTCCCTTCAGCCCTTGCCAACTGTTCTAGAATCTGCGTGTCGTCTCCTTACTTTCCCTGAATGGCTTCACCTTCCAGCGCTGCTCCCGACGCCACCTATCAATGCGTTCGTGAAACGCGTCCCGCCACTCGACTCTGTCGTCTGCGTCGCCGACCGCGGTTGACCCTGGCAAGTTTTTTGGCCCTATTTCTTTCAGGAAGGGAGCTACAATTTATAATTTTACAAAAAAAAAAAAAAAAACATTGTGAGATACACCTCTGGTGAAACGTTTAGATTGCTACGTGATGGCGCCGATCTCTACTGCCTATTCTTGAGCGAGCTTGGTTATTTCAGTAACTTTATACACAAGGTATTCCCCGTAATTTCAGCCAAGGTTTAAAAATATTTTGGAGCATTATAGGAAGACGAAACCAAACAAATAATTTTGTTCATTGTTTGGAGAAACTCAGGCATTTTTTTGTAATTTTTCCTATAAATTTATTTAGAGGAATTAATTAATCAACTTGTGAAATATTCAGTTTAGAGCTAAAGTTCCTGTGACGAAGTCGTAGAGCGTCCTCAGAAACATCCAATTCAGGTTGTTTATTGTTTTTTTTTTTATCAAGAAACGTCTAACACAGTTTGTTTTTCTGGGATTCAACAAAATTGCCAAAATTATGAAAAAAACACAAAAAACGGGAATTTCCAACAGCGCCCGGTTAACAGTGCTCTATTTAGCATGCAAGCCTAGTTTATCCAAGCCACGGCTTTGAGTGCTGCAACACAAGGTGCACATGCGCAAAGTCACACGTTTTATTTCGTAATTTGCAAACTTTTTTCGAAGCACAAAAAAAATGGTATTAAGGTTTCTTGATAAGAACCACGGAATTGAATGTTTCTGAGGACGCCTTACAACCTTGTTATTAGAACTTTTGCTCTAAATTGAATATTACAAAAATTAAATAATTAATCTTAATTAATTATTTCATTCGGCAAAAACAAGAAAAACTGACTTGCTCCAAGCAATGAACAAATGTATTCGTTTGATTTCGTCTTCCTAAAACACACAAAATATTTTTAAACCTTTGCTAAAGTTACGTGAGATACCCTATATATGCTGGTATGTTTACGTAAAAGATCATAAATTTCTTAGCACCTTCGGTGAAATAGAGTTTTCAACCTTTGATCGAAGAACTTGTCGAACAACTTACACACATAGAGCGACCGTTCTACACTTGAAAGCATACGAAGCTGTGACCACTAACCGGATGCAGACTCGTGACAGGTCTGAAGGCAGTCCTAGTTTATTTCTCAGAAACCCATTTGGGTTTAGGTTTATAATATTTTAGAGAATTTAAGAGATGATCTATCGCACATAGAAAGAAAGATGACGCTCAAAACTGGAGCAACGCTAGCCCCGATGCATACACCCTGCTTCCGCAAAAGCAGTGTGCCATCATGCACAACATACATAGACCTAAGATAAAAACACAACAGTTCCAAGAAATTTTCAACGATAACACCACAGGCGTTCTGGAAAGACACATTTTCTGATAACGCATAAAAGGAAGAAGTGACAAGAGGACGCCAGAACAACACTGAAATTATCTGTAGTTTTTGTTTTATCTTCCTTGCACCTTGTTACCCAGTCTGGCTTGTGTGCGTCATCAAAAAATTGCTGCTATACCCTGTTTTAGGTTAAAAAAGAGTCGGAAAAGCTTCTCCTGCGATGCCCGCAACCCTTTCCCACTTAGCGAAGCGAACGCCGAGGAGGAGGCCAGACCGGGTTAGGAGGGACTTGCCTTGTCTCCAGCAGTGGAACGGGGGTAATCCGAGGAAACCAACGCAAAACATAAATATTGTCGGTTCGTAAAAACAGCAATTGCAATAATTCAATAAATGCGTAAATGCCCTCATGCAGCACGCCAAATAATAGGAACTTTTAGCGAGTCGTTTTGACACAAAAAGTGTGTTCGCAGAGCACGCGCGCGCGCGCGTCGTCTGAGGAGTCGGGATGTTCTCCTCGTTTTTTTTTTCTCCCACTCCGGGAGCAATTTTTGGGACGTCGCATGGGCATGGGCGAGGATTGGTAACTGTCAAGTGACCTGTGACGTCATTTATAATGCTAAAGCTTACTTTTTAGTCAAAGTTTTAAGCACATAACATTCTTAATTTTAAAAACTGCTGTGAAAATATTAGCAAAGATAATAGTACTGTTCCATTTAGTTTAGACTTTTAACCACTTTTTTGAACCCAGCACGCGATGGCGCCACGTGTACTTTATAAGTCAGGCAGGTACTTGCCTTAGCATTTTCTAATTTCCTGAAGATACAAATCACAACCTAGCATCTATGAAACAACGAAAGAGGCTTGCCCGCAGTGCAACCTAACTAATTTACCATTCCGTTTCAAGCTTTTTAGAGGAATTGAACCAAATAAACAATGACCAAAAGAAGAAAAAAACCGTGAACAATGTTTTTTAGGTCTCGGATTTGACGACAGTCTTCGAACTAGCTCTTTTGCTGTACTGCTTTGTGCGAGCTCAGCAAGAGCAAAGCAGAGCAACTGCCGGTCACAGCAAGCGCAGATCACTGCGTTCTGCGCGTTCCTGCAATGCATACACGCTAGTGCATTACAGGCCTGTTTCAGGAAGCATGCTCGCGCGGCTGGGCAATCTGGTTGCATCTGCAGGGCGCCGATGTCTGAGTCAGTCACGTTTGATATGGGGTAAAGAGAGATACCCTTTGTAACGGGTATGAATGTTGGGCAATTCTCACAGTCTCGCAGTGAGCACAGGTGAATTCTATAGACCTATTGCTAAATTACCCAAGCATCAAGAAGAATGCAGGGATTTGTGTTACACGCTCCCCATGTGCTGGCCTCAGCAGTAGTAACTTTTCTAAAGCAAATTCTTAAAACAAATTGCATCTTGCATGCGCGTTCGTCAACGTTTTATTTTGGCTATTTATTTCGAATCTTTTATACGGGGAAGGCGTGCACGTGTGGCGCGTGGAACACCTATTCCTGCATTCTCCTTGATGCTTGGGTAATTTAGCAATAGGTCTATACCCGGGCGACGACACCGCACTCGCTACAAGCCACACTTTAACAAAGTTTGACCGGCTCAGAGCCTGGACTCCTGGAGGGCTGGAGGGAGCCCGTGGCTTGTCGGTCAAGCGTGACCACGACACCGTACAACCGTTGCCCATAGAACACTGCAATCGCAACTCGCGCTCCGACCTCCGGACAACTCGGCAGACGAAGGCGTTCGTTTTGTCGCGTGAGCTATCAACGACGGTAACTCAACAAGATCGCTCTCTTAAGTATTTTAAATAAAAAAAAGAAATGGTAACTCTTAACGCGTCACGCGACAAAACCTAGCATATGTGATGATGCCGAAACAACGCACTCTGCTTGACGTGATGAGTCACGTGACAGTTACCAAACCACGCCCATCCCCTTAGGACGTCCCGAAAATCGCTCCCTCCCACTCCGGCCGCGAGGGTTGTTCCCGGAACGCTGTCAGCATCGTTGACGACTGAAGTGAAAAAAAAATCAAACATGGCGGTCGGTTCCGCGACTGCCCCTGCCGAGCGCTAGGCGGGAGGCGATTAGCCATCCTGCAACTCTTCACTTAGTCTCAGAGATCGAGTCAAATCATTTCAAAGGCCGCTCACAATGGTACGCGACCGTGAATCCTGTAAACTACTCACATGGGTACTTTTTTTGTGATCCGGGCTAAGTAGCTGCAGGGGTGACTGCGAGCAGACAAAATGATTTGGTTCGACGGCGCGCAACGTGAATTATCGTTCGAGTTCAAGTTCACGGGTCACGCGTCAGCTGCCTTAGCAATCGTTCAGACACTGTTTACTCTATCTAGCGTCAGAGCTCATGGATTTCCGTCCCATAAATGCTACCTCAGCCGCCTTGTTTACATCAGTCGTACGCAGTTAAACTAGCGCCACGCGTTTGAACGCTATACAGAACGTTTCGGACGTTTACTAAAGGATGACGCGGCCGGTCACACACAATCATGATCATTCTCTAGTTGGCTGCGCCAGTTTTACGATTCGCTAAAGTGTTTTCACATACGCATTTACGGAACGGAGCAGCTGCTGCGTTTATGATTTCGAAACCATATGCTCCAAGGCCGACTCGCTGAAACTCCTTAATAGTCTGATTCGGGATCGACTTCTCACCATTTACCGCGTCTATTCGATGCCCCGCGCCGTACGAGTGGCCGTGTATTTTCGCTCGGAGCTGCCAATACGCAAAGTACTACAGTAGCGAAAGCTGACCGAGACCTGCACGGTACTCATAACAAGTAAACAATTTACTTGTAATGGATTCTTTTTTGAGTATTTCGATTACGATTTTTCAAGCAATTATCGGATTAAATGTTTTAGGAATCAAACCAGTAATGTGATTACTGGGTTGATTCCAAACTTCAGTTTTGGCAAGCTTAGGTTTAGGATTATTTTACTTTTCACGAGGATTTCATTGTAGCTTAATTATTTCGAAGTGTTAACATTTGAGCCTTTGCTAAATCCCCCAAGCGCTCCAGCTCGTATTCGAGGAATCATGGGTACTATCATATCACCTGGATGAGCTGCAGGCATCTCTTACATTATTATTAATCTTGTACGGCTTCAAGGACGATGATATTAAGTTAGAGACGCTGAAAATGCTAGAAACAGTCCGTTGACTGCTAAATCCTGGTTTTGATTGTAATGATTTCTCGGCGTTTTAAGCAATTTCTGCTAAAACAACAATCACTAGACTGATAATATTGTAAGAGATTTCTGCGCCTCCGCCAGGCTGAAAGATCGATCGCATGGACAGTACCATAAAGGCTGGCATTGACGAGAAGTTTCAAAAGTGATACGACAGGTCCTTGGGCTCTATAGGACGATTGTTCAGGGTGACTCCGAATTACGCTCAAATCTGTGGAACCATGGAATTGGTCGAAATTGTCGATCACTAAGAGCTGAAGGAACACCGTTACATGAATCCTCGAGTGCGGTTCGGGGTGCATGGGGGATTTAGCAAATGGTATATTGTAGACAATAAAGAGATATAAAGTGCTGATTTCAGGCTTGTGTGCTTTTTTTTTTATATGCCTGGCCAGATCTGGAATTCCCATACTTAGCCAGATCCGGGATTTCCATATCTGCCCAGGTATATAAGACTATATCTGGCAGATATGCCATATAAGGTAATATGTGGCCAATTTTTGATATGTGCCGTATCTGAGATCTCGCCAGATATATTTCTCTGTAAGGGTATAAACACCGTCCACAGAATTTAAACATATCAGTGCAACTGTGCATGGCGGCATGTGCAGTGCGTATTTTGTTGCTGCAGCTTATTTTGCATTAAAAGACAAGGGACCGTCAATCTTTATTTTGTTCTTGAATATATGCATGTTTATTTGTACGATGAAATGGCGAAAGCGAAAATAAAAAAAGCAACGAGCAGCATGGCCCTACCCCCACATCGACATCAAAGCCTTGACTCCCATGGTGACGATGCATAACTTGGCTGTGGTTCACACTACGTTGTCGTTGTTATAGCCTTGGATGAGCTCTATAACCGGCTTGTGAAGCATAAGCGTGGCGTCGTCGCCGATGACGAAGTCCAAGTGGTTGAAGTTCTTCTGGGGCAGCTGATAGTCGAAAACAATACTCTGCAGTCGCGACCGCAGGGTCTGCACGTCCTTCGGGTCAGCGAACCGATCACCTTGTCCCGAGAACAAAGCGATGCTGGTTCCGATCTCTTCCAGAGGGTACTCCGGCGGCGTGTCCTGCACACGGTCGAATCGGCAGTTCAGGGGAGGTCAGTGTGGTACCCACACCAATTATGTACAATGTCGTGTTGCTGAATTTTCTACGTCACCTATTGATGGCCAGGGAGGTCACATATTGTTCGTCTTGTGCGCTCAAAAGTATAAACGAAGTAGTTGATTATCAATATCATTATTTTCGATATTGAGATATTCGATGAAATCGCCCAATCACTGAAGGAAAGAAGCAATTGAACGTCACCTAAAGAAAGAGATTACTATATAGTTTCCGATAACTTCCGGACCATCGTGACGTTACAAATCCGTTTCAGTGTTTTCAGTAGATAGCAATAAACCCCCAAAATTAGCACGCAAATTCATTTTATCAAATTCGGTGAAACCCGGAAAATCCCAAAATGGAGCCGTCCTTCAATAATAAAAAAGCCCCAAAAGTCACGGGATGACAGTCATTATCTACAGCTTTATGTTGTGTTAATCCGGAAGACAACCCACAGACGGAACACGGAACGCTCGCATGGAGGACAGCAGATATTTCGATCATCTCGGGAATCGGCGCGACTCAGCCCAGCACGGCTGAAAGGGTTGATCAAACTCGGAAGAAACCAGCTTATTACTTTAGTGTGCAACGACCGCTGATACATTGCATGGTAGAGTCATGCATAGACAAAGTTGCTGCGCGCGAGCGGGCGTTTTATTCTGAGGAGCGCTTGCCTGGTAGCTTACGTTCGAACTATCGCTGACGTCAGGACTCGTCCATGTGGAGCAGATAGGGGGGGGGGGGGGATAACATCAGCGCGAACTGCCGTTATCATCTGCTCCTGTCTCAACGCTGTCTTGGAAAAGGCTCAAAGTTATTTTGGTTAATTTTTTTCTCCCTCAACCGGGTTTTTGCCAGTCGCCGAGCTTGCCGTTTCGATAATCTTCTACCCCTTTCAATCAGACAGTGGTGACACAGGTGCAGATGATAAGGGCAGTTCGCGTTGAAGGGCTCCCCCCCTGCCTGCTTCGCATGGAAGAGCCCTGACGTCACCGCTAGCTCCAAGGTAAGCCACCAGTCAAGTGCTCCTCAAAAGAAAAAAACGCCCGCTTTCGTGGAGCTATTTGGTATATGCATGAGTGTACACTGAACTTCGCGCGTTGTGTGATTGCCAGTTAACGAAAAGTTTACTCGCCTTCACCCAACAATCTCGTCAACAATGACGCGCTGATATTTGACTAGTCACATTGAGGCTTTTACCCTCGCCTAAGCATATTAACATTTATCCAAACTGAGCACCTCTAAATAATACCGCAATTGTTTTTTTTGTTTTTTTTTGTTTTTTAAGTTAAATAAGTCCAGACTCGACTTGTCTTCAACCCGGTAACACACGTTTCTGGGTAGACCTATGTCGAATTCAAAATCTGAGACTACACACTTCATGCTCGGCACGTTCCACTGAGAAAGCAGAGTCAAGGACAGCATCCAGAAGCCTTCATGCCGGCGTCGCTGTTACAAATAACATAAGAAACGGCCGAAAACAAAATTAAAGACGTTGAAAAACAAAAGCGAAAACGAAAATCTAGAGCGTTTGTACGGAAATAGAGATCTGATTATTTGTCCCTTGGTGTCACGCCCCTCGTACGTCACTCGACCTGCGTACCGGCGCATGCGTCGTCTCGCTTCTCATCAGTACGAAGGAAAGTTAGTCCGAATTGTTTTTGGTCGCCATTTATCTCTCTAGAAGAGGGATCGGCCGGATTGCGGGACTTGGTTTGGATTCGCGGTGCTGCAGTGCGCTTAATCTGTTCTGAAGTCACAAGTCAAAGGAACTTGATAAAGTATGTCAAAGTACTTCTTTTTTAGGGTGTATTACTTCTCTGCAGCTTCAGGAATTGTTTTCAGATTGAGCGCCTTCTCGAGCTTGACAAGCGCGCGCCATGCCCTATAGATTTTTCACCATGTGTGCCTGATTTTGTTAGGCAGCACAAAGATGTAAGATTCAATCAGATTCGGTTACTTCATGAAGACGAGCGAAACGCCAATTCTACTCACGGCTTACTCACGGCTCCCGCTAGCAACTTCTGAGTTGCTAGCGGGAGCTCGTGCCGTCACACTGAAGCATAGTTTGAGCACGTGCCCGCTTGGTGTGTAGTCCGGAGCGAACGGTCTACTAGAACTATAATAATGCGCTGCTCTGCTATGAATAGATCGCATGTTTTT
The DNA here is from genome assembly GCA_013358835.2 of Ixodes persulcatus. Lineage (NCBI taxonomy): Eukaryota > Metazoa > Arthropoda > Arachnida > Ixodida > Ixodidae > Ixodes > Ixodes persulcatus. Next base: position 67,846 of record JABSTQ010010892.1, read on the forward strand.
GTGAACCCTTGCAGCACTTACGCAGCCTAGTTGTTATTTTAACGCGATAGCGTTAAGGATCTCGTGTCACAGAAAATCCGGCGTCGGCGTCGGTGTTGGCGTCGGTTGGACCGGAAAATCCTGATTGGTGGATAGGGCCATGACGTCGCAGCCCCGTGCGACGTCACACGCGGAGAGCACGAGGTCATGTGACGTGTGACATTACGTCACACGTGACATACTCATGCGACGCGACATCACCAAAGCAGTGATTGAGTTGATGAAGGTGCTCTAGAAGAAAGGGGGGCCAACTGTCGTTCAGGTATTTCATAGAAGAATAGACATTTGAAGGAATTCGCAACAATCTCAACCACGATGAGTGGAAGTGCCAAAGTGTGGTGTGTGTCAGGGTGTGTGAATGTGTGTGTAGTGACTGAGTGCGATACTAAACGCGCGTGAACGTCGAAGGAACAAGGGAACAAGAAACCTTGTACTGTGTACAGAACAGTGAAATCTTGTAGAATTTGAAGAAGATCACGTGTCAGAACATTGCAAATAAAGTCGAACTGTGGGCAAATAAAGGAGTGTTGTGTCATTAGAACAAGGTCATTGCGTGACTCAAGACCATGAGAAGCAAATCAGAAGGCGATACGAACGGGGCCCGATAACGCTATCGCGTTGCACTCTTAAGGACTAAGTTTAAACGCCCCCCAAGTTTTTTTAAATTATGAATGTGTTTTGTTTTATACGTTTGTCGAGCAATCAGGTATTTCACACTGTAAAATTACTAATCATTCAAATCTCTCGCGAACAAGCAAGAAGATGCTGGTGCCCCGGTAAACGATGCTTGGGCTATGACCGGTTTGGAAAGACGTCGCAGTGTCTAAGTGATCGTCGCCGCAAGTGCACCTTTCGGAATTCGGCCTTTGCTTGAATTCTACCGCACAGAAAAGTCAACGTTAGTCATCCTTAAATGTAACTTTTATACACGAGGCAGTAAAGCTACGTTTCACTTGAACTGCAACTTTTTGTTTCTGAGATTGCAGTACTCTAGGCAACCAGTAGACATTTGTGAGGCATGTTTCTTCAGTTGTGCGCAATTTGTGGGCTGTAACTTTGAGTCCGAGAAGGCTACCAGCAAGCGTTCAAAATTTAATGACTCGGGACCAAATGCAAAGGATTAACTCTAAGTCCCAGTCGTCTAAATGCAATTGCGCAATATTAAATTCCATGCGTCCAAATGCAAGGGCGCCACAATTAGTCAAATACTAGGGCGCAAAGGTTAGTCAGGGGGGTTCAACTCTGAGGGACTGGCGGGAGGGGCGAAGAGGTTGCTCCCGTCCCTGTTAGTCCCCAGGCGACAAATGGTGCTGCCAGCGCATTCAGTCCCCGGAAAGTCTAAGTCGCACTCCCTTTTTTCTTACGGTGTAGAACACTACAGCCGCTTTTCCCTTTGGCTTAAAAGTACACAATACAATGTGAGATTCCCTTTTCCTCGTGTTTCCTTCAAAACAAAGAGGCTTGCAAACCAGGGTGACGATGACACTGTCACCTTGCTTTCAGCAAACGACCTGCAATTGAGCAGCGCGCTTGCCATAAAGCGTAGTCGGTAACAGGAAATTTCATACCATTTCATACTGGCCGTCGGCGGATTAAAAAAAAAAAAAAGAAAAACGGAAGCCGCGGCATATCCAGCCATCAAAACTTCACACAACCTGTTCGCATGGAGACCTCAGGCAGCCGCTGGTTACGAAAAGCTGGACAAGCTTCTCACACAAAATTCTCTAATAGTCCAAATAGGTGGTTTTCACCTACCCACAGCGAGCTCTGCTAAATTAGAAAGTGTAAAGATCTTGATGAACGGAGATTTTCCTGCTTTCCTTAACTTGAGGCAGACGACCAGTCCCCTAGAGTAAATATGTGTTAACCCACTCGCGTCCACTGAACCTCTAAAAGGTGTAAATGGAGCTGAAATGCTGAAATGGTAGTGCATATATCTCTAATCCAATGTAGTATATCTGTAATCCCATTTTAACGCTGCCATTAGATTACAGCCCCTATACTTGTCCGGATTGGACCATGCCAGAGTGCAACACAATGCCAAACGCCGACTGCGACTAGTGAAAAACATACTAACCTGACCGTACAAGTCCATGTTTCTTTCTTTGCCATAGTCGTACATTATGAAATTCTTTGCTTCGTACATCTGGAAAACAAAAGACTGCACGTCAGCGATCCGTGGCAATATTAAAGGAAGTCCACAATTTTCTTTTGAGCAATGAATGCATTATACACTTTTCTTTAAGATATCAATACTTAAAAAAAAATAGTTACTGAATTATTGGGCCGATGAATATGAGTGTTCGGATTGAAAAGCATGCACCTCATGGCTTGAAATAAGATTTCACTTGCACTAATATCTAAACGCCGGAAACCATTCTCTTTGGATCTTTTAGAGCCCAGCTCTTGGGCGCCCGTTTTCGTGTTTGGCGGCGTTGGCGTCGGCGTCGGCGTAATCGCGCTAAATTTAGCGGCAAAATGGACGTAACTTGACCTTAACACCAATTCCAGTCCCCGCTAATTTAGCGGGGAAATTCAGTTTCTTTTCTACATCTGGCGGGAAAATTGACATCACGTGACCTCAACACCAATTACATTTCCCGCTAAATTTGGAGAGACTCAATTTGTTCCCAGGTGACGTAACACGAGGCCATGCGACGTCATTTTCCCCCACTAATTTTAGCGGGAAAACTGCATTGGAGGAGGGAAGAGGAGAAGCTGGAGAAGGGGGAGGAGAGTAGGAAGGGAGGAGGAGAGGGTACGGAGGAGGAGGACGGGCTTGCCCTCCCCTCCGTACCCTCCCTTCCTCCTCCTCAAGAGCTGCGCTCTATTTGCTTTTCTATTTTGGCCAATTTTAGAGCCCAGCTCATAGGCGCCCATTTCCGGGTTGAGTTGCGCAGCCGTCGGCGCCGGCGTAGCCGCGCGTTGCATTATGGGTTTCCCCGCTAAAGTTAGGGGGGAAATGGTCCCGCTAAATTTAGCGGGAGAATTTTTCCGCTACATTAGTGGGGAATTTTTCTGCTATATTTAGCGGGGAACTTTCCCTCCTAGATTTAGGGGGAAAATTTCCCCCTAAATTTAGCAGGAATATTTCCCCACTAAACCCAGCGGAGAATGTTTCGATAAATTTCCCGCTAAATGGGAGGGTTGCAGGAGAGAAGGAGGGGAGTGGGACGTGGGGGAGGAGGAGCATACGTTCCCCTCCGTATTCTCTCCTCCTCTTCCTCAAGAGCTGTGCTATAATTCGGCATAACAGAGAATTGTAAATTACTTTCATTTTTCGACTTTCATTTTGATTTTCTGAACTTCAAAACGAGCAGTGTCACTTGTCTGATGTACCTGTGCATAGTGGACGATGTTCTGCGTGGACGTACCCGCCGGCATGTGGGCTATATACACTGGAATCCTTGCCTGGACCAATACAAGAGAAACAGCACAAAAGCTTGTTTTGATATGTTCACTGTAGCAGGAAAGAATCCATGTAGAAAATATAGTTCAAAAATAATTCAATTTCGCTAATAAAAATACATATGTTTAGGAATCAAAAATGTATTGCTGTTAGTTGTCCGTCCCCCCTTTCTGTGTTTCTTCCTCGTGTTTAATTACTGTTACCAACACGCTCGTTTTGTACTCAAGAAGGATATTTGTTATGTAAACCCGACAACTGCATCGGTGTCCATGGGACAGTAACATAGCTGGCAACAAAATGAATATTTAAGAGAGCACTGCAAGTGATGCTGTTTAGTATGGTACGCAACACGAGACCGCAAGACTGTAGGAATATAATATTAGGCTGAAATAAAAGTAATGTCTCAGTGGTAGCACGCATACATTAGTATGCATTCGTGAGAGATTTTACTTTTGTTTTTGTTACTGCAACTAACACTGTGACCATTACTGAATGCATGACGGATAAGCGATTCGGTCGAATGGGAGTTTCACTATCAAACTGAAGGTACTTAATTTATTTTATATTTTTACTTTTGGCGTTTAATTTTTGAACTGTATATTATGGAAGAAGCTCTGGTGTCTTGATATATTTGGTTTTCTCATCCGTCTTTCTACATTTAATGCACTTGTTTTATTGCTATTTGAGATGACATCTATGCCAAAGACCTTCAAAGTTCGTGGCTCTCTTTCAAGTTTATCTTGCGAAATGGTAGTATGAACTGACACTCAGGTTATATCAATTTGAATTATCCTACAATGCCTTTGCAGATATTAGGGAACAAAAAGTAAAATGAAGTGCAATTCTAAACATAGAAACACGGTTACTATTGACCTACTGATACTACTGATACTAGGTTGTTTTTTTTCCAAGAGAACCACGCCGTTACATAAAATCGAGTGGCGCATGCATTAGGGGCCTCCCGCCCCGAGCCTAACATGAATAGTGGTTTAGGTTCTGTGGTGTTAATGTGAAGAAAACGTAAATTTAGTGAACACAAGTGTGTGCCTGGCGTCTTTTTAGTGGATGAAAAATTTAGCCAGTCCAGCCCAACAGCTTATCTGGTGTCTTTTACCTGCCTCATGCCGCAGTGATACACGAACCTAAGGTGGTACAGTGCTCATCCAGATCGAAGCGGGCAGGAGTGTGGTAGTTTGCACATCGCTGTAGATCAAACCGGAAGCGTCTGAGTCTCCGGTGTTCGAACCATGTGGTATGATGTACCTTTTTGCTTGAGTCTAATTTAGAAATTGCAGCGTAAACTCTATTGGCTGCTGCCGACCTGACTTTATAGTTATCTTTCTGTGCTGTCCTTGCTATGGATATTGCGCACCCTCGTGATTCGTCCGCAACTGGTTTGGAAAAAACAAACTCTTTTGCAGTGTTAAACTCCATAATAATCCATTTTTATATGGCTACATACTTTGAGACTGATTTATTTTTTTCACTCTTACACTGTAAATACTTCGTTATTTTATTTTTTTTTTGTTTGGTGCAAGGTTTTTTTTACGATTTTTTGCCATCGATTTAGTGCACACCTAATAAAATTTTCGCCTATCGGGCCGCACATTAATTAAATCAGTCAATGAATGAATGAGTGAATCAATCAATCAATCAATCAATCAATTAATCAATCAATGTTGACGGCACAAATTTGTTTTAAAATTAATTGTGAGCTGGAAAGATATGTATTTTTTCGATATCCGTTTCGACTTACGGTGGTTCGCAGTACACGTTGCGTGCCACGCTATTCAATTAAATGCCGTGAGAGCGACAAGTGACCTCCGGGGAAGCAGTCACGTGCTATGCTCACAGCGCTGAACTGGCTGGGATGGCAATAAGTGTCCTGCTTTGCTTTATCGTATAGACAATTCAAGTCTTGATATGTACACAGGGCGTTCGCATTTAATTCAAACTTTTTTTTAAGGGATTGAAAGGTATTTCACAAGTGCCGTCTTCAGCATGTATTTATCATGCTCGGCGGACGTGAAATGAGGGGATAGTAGTTGTCATCATAAATTGTCTGATTAGCTATATCTGTTATTGGTGTTTCTAATGATTGGTTTTTACGAACCATGCTGCTATTACAGAATCAACGACAATTACAAATAGGCCAGATCAATTTAAATATTTTGCAAAAATCTAGTGAATTTTAGTTATAGATTGTTTAACATTCATATTTTTAGTTCGATTAAAATGTTGCGCGCAACAGGCGCGCCGCAAGCCCTTCCCATGGGATGCGTAAAGTGCGTTCTCCGGAGCGCGAGAGTTTGGCACTCCGCTCACTAGACGGACAGGACGCACCTGGAGACTCACACTCGAGCGCGCTCATCGTGCACCGAATTGTTCTCCGAGCGCGAATGACATCACGCCAACGTTACTAGAACAAGACAGTTGGAAAACTGCCATAGAGCCTACTTTAAAAGTTGGGAAACTGCCATAGAGCCTGCTTTTGAAAAGTGGCTTCGATTCGAACTTGAGAATCAAACTAAACGCAACGTTACTAGAACCACTCAGTTGGGAAACGGCCATTGGCGACGAGATGTTTTGGTGGTGCCACCTCGCGGGCGCTCTCCTGTGACGTAGCAGGTAGGATGCGAGCAGACGACGTGCTATGTAATAGCAGGGAGTGGCTAGGTTAGTTCGCATCTATGGCAATGAATAAGAGCATCTCGAGGTTGCTTTTTAAGTATAAAAGAAAAACTTTAAAATGTTCAAAAGCAAGCCTGGAGCTTCACATTACAGCTTGCGCGGCGTGCGTCAGGGCTAGTCACAGTCTCCCTGTTTCTTGTTTTTTCGCATCTGTGGCGGCTCCAGTAGAAAAAGGTTTTGCATTCAGTAAAGTAAATGACGTGTTGTCATCTTAGCTGTGCACGCGCGCAGTTGTTGCAAAGCGCTGCAGACTTGTTTTTAGCTACATTGAGCTTGCCGATACCGACGCTTCTATCCAAGTGTGACTCGACGGTTGCTCGTCAGCAACTGACGCTTAGTTCCTCGCGCATTGAATAGGTGGAAAATACGTTTGTCACATCACGACTTCTGCTCGAAAGAAAAGCCGACATTTTCATAACTTCTAAATTGTCAACTATGGTACGGCAAATTCATGCGATTAATTTGTTCTGTCCAATTTTTACTAAGAATTGTTTACATATTTATAATGACTCGCTGAGAAGTGCATCGTGCATTATGCGCAATTCTTTGGGTCCGCGAAATTAAACATTCAAACGGGAGCAATACCCCTAGCAGGTACATTTCTAGAATGTTAGGGATCATATCACGCGTGATTTCTTTAATCCGCTGTGTATCATTCGATTGTTTTGTGCTTTGGTTCGAGCTTTGTAGTCCCGTATGGAATTCGCTGACGGCAACTGATGCAGCAAGGATCGAAAAAGTTCAGAGGCGATTTATTCGCATTGTGTATGACAGATATTTTTAGAGGAGATGTTTTTTTTTGTTTTTTTTTGAAACTATGAATACATCCTTCGAGCTTTCTTAACGCGACTTGTCAAAAAGAAGAACTGCACGTGATCTTTTATTTTTACATAAAGCGGTTCATGGACGTGTAGATACTAATTTGTCGTCGTCGTTACAATTTCATGTGCCGGCTCGTGTTTCTAGATGTTCACGCATATTTTATTCATATATTGAAGCAATAGTCACCATTAATAAGAATGCAGAACATTTTGAATTACCTGTCTCCTCATGTTGACGTATTTTCAGATTTTTTTTTTTTGTTTTTAAAAGGGAGCTTGAGTTGCATCTTTTTGACTCTTAATCTGCATGACATTCTCGTCGAATGTGATTATTAACCTGGACTGTGTTTTGATCTTGATTTATGTGCCACCATATTCTGACCGGCTGGTTGTCCTGGGGCATCAAAGGAATAAAGCAGTTATTATTATTATACCTCATTACTCGGGACGCTGAAGGGTCACCGACCAACAAGATTTAATAGGCCTCGATCGCGGGGGACCTCGCACGTTTCGCGTCGACCGGATGAATAAGCAGACTTAATTGCAACGACTCCTGAAGCCAACCACCGCTTCTGCCTCCAAGTTATTAAAAAAAAAAGTCTACTGGTTTGCAAAAAAAAAAAAGGGATCAATTTGGAATTTAGAGACTGGCACTCACAGAACACATTGGAACCAACAGGATACACCGAGTCTCTTTTACTGAAGTTGTTTACTACACACGCGAGATGTTCTCGAATTTCGCTTTGCTATTTTCAGTTTGCTGAGACATTACTCTCTTGGTTTTATTTTGTTCGAATCATAATAAAAAGATACACCCTATTCGCCGTTCTAGACGTTTGGGGGGGGGGGCAAAGCGCTGGATATTTTATTTTCAATATTCATGTTTTTGTGCTGGGGTAGAGAACAGCCAACGAGAACACCAGACCACCATCCCAGCGCCAAAAGTGTTTGTTAGCACTACAACGCGTGCCACGTTTTCAAGCTCTGGTAAAATGTCCTATTACAAATATCCCTTCACAAAATAAACACAACGCGTGATGCAGGCTTTGCCGTGCGTAAAGAGCGCATGAAGCGAGCTGACGATCCGAGAGACGCAAGGCAGGTTTGCGCAGTCTGTCCTACCCACCACGTCACAGACGACGAGCATGATAGCTAGAGAATTACCCCCTGTAGTTCGCGCACGCCGCCAATAGAGCCTGCTCTGAAAAAGTGGCGCCGATCCTTATCCCAGTACCAAGCTAATGGCGATCGCAACGCTGCCATTTCTCCCGCAGTGGCCACTCCCTGAACTGCACGGCTGCACGTACTGGTTCCGTCAAGTCACTGAAGGGCCGGTGGCGCCATCTCGCAGGGCCATCTTGCAGTAGCCATATAAAGCAACTTCCATGTTTCAACTCGTTGCTAAAAGGTGGCGCTGTTATCGTATTTAGCTCGGTCTCGGTGGACTCCAGCGGCCCGGGTTTCAAGGGAGAGTTTCCCAACTGAGTGTTTTGGTAAAATTGAATAAAGGTGATGGCAACGACGCCATTTCTCTCGCAGCAGCCACTCTGGGCACCGCACGGCTGCACACATTGGTTCAGGTCGAGCCGCGCAAGAGCCGTTGGCGCCATTTCGCAGTGCCATTTCGCAGTAGCTGTATAAATGAACTTTCATGTTATGACTCGTCGCTAAAGAGTAGCGCTCTTGACGTATTTAGATTAGTTTTGTTGGACGCGAGCAGTCAGCGTTTCAAGTGTTAGTTTCCCAAGTGAGTTTTTAGTTACGTTGCATCCTGTCTGTAAGCAAGATGGCTGTGACGACAGACCCGTTCTCGAGATCATCGGTGCAGTCGGACCACTCCTCCCTCTTACTGAATCGTGCTTAGTCCACCAGGTAACAACGAATTAATTTAAAAGTCAAGAGTGCAATTAGAGTTTTGGAAAAGGTGTATTTTGTGCTTTTGGCCTGGATATTATATAACGCGTTATCTATCGAACGGTAGCGTGCCGATATCACTTCAAAGGAACTGTTGTCGAAATGTAAAGACAGTTGGACCCCTGCCCTTTTTATAATGCTTAGCTCAACGAATAAATAAGCTTCAATTAGAAATCCGAAGCATCAGTTAGTATTCTGGAAAATGGTTGTTCGTGCACCTCGCCTGAAAAAAAATTCAAGTGCTATATATTGAACGGTGGTGTGCAGGTAGCGCATCGACAAATTCTGTCTAACACTGCCATTCGGAACCATGTAACATCGCTGACAAGTTTGACAGTTTTCTGTCGGCAAGCCACTTCAAGAATGCCGTCTAGAATTTAGAAGTGAGCTGGATGCATGGTCAATAAATTCATCAGTCAAGGTAACTTTCCGCGTATGTCCTCAAAGCGAGTCTCAAGACATTTCGGGAGTATTAAAATATTTGAAGAAACTTTAGCGTCACTGCATTCGATTTTTTTTTTTTTTACTTTCCACGCAAACCTTCAACAGAATTTCGGCGTCTGCTACCCGTATCCATGAGATGCCAGGTTTGTCATGACCATGCGGTCGGAAGTGGCTCTTGCGGGTCATACGGGATTAGGAGAAAAAACAGCGCTATAAGACAAGGCCAAGGAAAAGAAGCATACAGGGCGCTTGCTGGTCGTTGATAGTTACGGTGTGTCATTCTCCTCTGCGCTATATGCTGCGTTTAGTTGCAGTGCTCAGTGTATGAAATTCGGAGCGTCAGTGGTTTTAAATTGGGAGAAAAAATTTAAAAATGTTTTAATTGATATCTAAAAAAACCTTTACATTATTGGAAATTCTTTAGTTCTCTAGCAGTATTTTCCCTCAATACCGCAATTGCAACACAACCCGTAAAATTAATATTTTGAAAGTTAATTCACGAATGTTAAATGATTAGCCTCCTTACTATGACAGTTATCCCCTCATCTAATGTCCGCCGAGCGTGATAAATATATGATAAAAACCGAACTCCTCCAACCATAGCCTCATGTTTATTGAAGCACAGTATAAAGGAGAGTATGCTCCAACTCTCACACCTCTTTTTAGTAAACATGTTCGAAATATTGTTAAACGCGCTGAGTACGTACTTTTTAGATGCTATGTTCAGTGCTCGCGCACTGGAAACATCAATTTTCTCAAGAGCTAAGGACAACGTTATTAGATTAACTCAGTTACGGAACTGTTCATAGACGCTGCATGCAGGAACAGCACCCCCCCCCTCACTCACCACGACTCGCCCAGATTCGCTCGACGCGCCGCCGGACGGCTGCTTTGGTAACTGAATCGGGATACGTTCGTTTCAACGTCACTAGAAACGTAAAAACCAACGAAAAAAACTTTTTTTGTAGTAACTTTTATTGGAGATTAGTACAAAAGGGGGGCGGGTGATGTTTTCTAAATTTTTTAATTTTCAAGGTTTTGCAGCACAATTAATATTGTTTTTATACAACCATGCCTCAGCGGGGATTTCAGGTAGCGCGTCCCGACCTAGGCGCATTTTAACTGTGGGGGTATTTCGCGGCGCGTCCGCAAGAGAGACGGGGGTGGAACACCTGTAACCCGATTGAAGCCAAAAATAGATGTCACGTGCAGTTCCTCGAGTGACCGCTGCGGGAGAAATGGCGGCGCTGTGATCGCCATTTGGCGCTTCAGCTGTGCTCTTTAGAATGCACAGTTATGAAACGAAAATATAGATGGCTCTTCGAACGACTCTAGACGGATTGAGGTGAGTGAGGGGGGGGGGGTACCCCCCTCCGCGGGAGTTCCACAACTGAGGTAATCTAGTAACGTTGGCTAAGGCTCATTTGTCGGACTTCTTTGGCGTCATTGTCATTCATGTCAATACCATAATCAGTTAGAGATGGTTGGGTGGCAGAGTGGGCTAGCGCACACCAGGGGACCTAATCTGGACACTTGGCGAAAAAACCGGCGAGAAATCTGGCGGCTCAGATTGGCCAGCGCAAAGGTCAAGTGCGGCGTTGGCCAATCACGGCCGCCAGACTTCTCGCCGTCTCTTTCGCCAAGTGTCCAGATTAGGGCCCCAGCTCGGAGCACGTGGAGCGAAAGCTCGCGCTGCAGAGCCCAGGTATTCGGTATTCCATCCCTACCCCTGCCAGATTAGATCCGGGTGAGCATCGTACCGGAGTGTTGTCGGGTGTCACACTTTCACTATCTGCGTGATGCGTGTTAAAGGTGCCCTGAGGAGGTTTCTGAGATCGCCTTAATATGGTGATGACTCACTCTGCCGGCTCTAAGCCTCCTATAAATCCATATGACATAACGATACGCGGCCGAGTTTGCTATTAAAAAAGCAATCAACAACTGCCTAGGTCATCTCGGACGATGCGAGGAGCATTGTTCCGGCAGCCAGGACGACATGTGATCAATAAAAACGTGACATTTCGCTGAGATTGCCAACGCTGTTATAACAAAATGTTTATGCTTTTGTAGATGATACAAGCAAATAACAGTAGTCGAAAAATGATTTTTTTTTTTTTTCGCGGAGAGAGAACGCAATTAAGGAATAATCGTTTCAAAACCAGCGCACTATGTTTTTGTTTGTTTTGTTGCGGTTTTTAGCTTTCTTTATTTGTGTTTTTATCTTTCGCGGCAGTGACGTGTCTTTTCGTCAGCTCTTGGGTTGCATCGTAGTCCGGGCTGCATGGGTAAGGAAATGCGCGCATTCGACATATCACTCCGCGGTTCCACCCGTCGGAGGCGCGAGGATCCTTCGCTTGCTATTGGCTGGCAGTGGCAGGGGTCCCGGTCCCGTAAGATGCTCATCACTTCGCCGTAGATGACCTTGGTGAGTTGCTATCTTTGATTATTTTGTTTTTACTATTTAAAGCGGCCGCGTATTGTCATGATTTAGAGATTTCTAAGATGCTTAAAGCAAGCACAGTGAGTTATCGCCGTATTTAGGCGATCTCAGAATAATTCTCACGGCATCTTCATAGACCCTAGGCAAGCGGTTGTACTAAAAATTTCTCATCTACAGCTGGGACACTCGTCGCCCATTGAGGCACACCAAGTTCTAGGCTGTATAAACATTCACACCACCCAATGATTCACCCGGCCTCAAAGCACGTCATTCGACACCGGCCTCACTTCATTCTGTTTACCCCTAAAATGGCAGTGCGGTGGGAGCTAGCGCTTGCCGGACCAATCAGCCGCCTCCATTTATCACCTGACTCATAGGCTCCTGTATACTGACAGCCTGGCAGATCGCCACGAGACGCGGGCGCCAAAAGTGAACAGGTAGAGCGGCAGAAAAAAAGTCATGTAACGGGCGCCCCGCTGCGACGAGATGCCGAAACACATTTGTTGTGAGCGATGGAATATCCGCTCGTGCTTCTCGCGTTCCTCTGGCTACAGCTTCGTTTCTCGTCGGGTTTGAAAACCATGTTTCGGGTCCTTGCCGCTGCAGAAGCTGTGCGCTGAATACCGGACCCGAGAAATGCTCAGTGCTACAAGATCCTCGCGCTCCAAATCTGCGACCGGGCACTCAATGGCTCCGTCATCGAACTGCCAGGCTTTGTAAGTATAGAAGAGGCTAGGCCTAACCCCATTTACTGGGCGCAGGCATGTGCAAGAGAGCGTGTTCACGTGGCAAAAGATAGAAGCGTGGCTTGCCCAACGAGCACGTAGCTTCCACAGCCACGGGCGGTATGGAAGGAAAATAACTTTTTTCCCAATTTTGAGCGACAGGCCAATCATCTAAGGGGAGAATGGCGACACCCGGGTAAACAAACTTGGGTCCGAGCAGAGGGAAGTTCCTCTTTTCCCTTTTCTTGAGCCGTTTAGTAACGCTGCCACGATGCGGAATTTGTGAGTTGGGGAGGAAAGGTAAGAAGGAAGATGTTAAAAAAACGTTTCATGGCCCTTTTAAAGTTACTTTTGTTGAATTTCAAGTGCCGCTTAATAGACCGTCTCGCAGGTGTGACACTAGCTGTTCTCGCACCGTAATATGTTTTGATGCTTTAGCATATGAACGTTCCTTTTTTGTCTGTCAGTTTATCAGCGCCGGAGAGAAATGGAGGAGAGGGACGGGCGACGCATGCGATGCTACAATTGGCCCAAAGCCCTGACGTCACACCCGTCACCCTCTCGCTCTCTCCCCGGAGCTGACAAACTAGCAGACACCACCGGGTTTTCGTCAAAACGAAGGTTTTCGTTTTCGTCAAAGGAGCGTCGCACAGCTTTCGCAGAGCGAGAAAGGAGAAGGAGTTGCGGCGCAGTGGAATGCGGACGTGCTCACTTGCCGCTCTGCTGTGATGTGTGTGTGTGTGCGTTGCTAAAACGATGGAGGCGGTTCCATCCACGTGTCAAAGGGATATGCGATGATAAACAAAGGGAAAGGGGCCGCACACGGATGGAATTGGGAGAAAAGGGGGGTGAGGAACAACTAAGGCTAGTGCATTTCCTCGCGATGAATCCCATTGATATCCAAATATTTATTTTCTATTTTTTTTAATGTAGGGCGTATTCTTTAGTAAGTATACCCAAAACTAGACTAAGATTTTTTTTTCTCTGACCTTTTGTGTATAAATGTTTTCAATATTCGCCTTCTCTGCGCTGCCATTGTTGTCTAATGGGCTGTGGTAGGCATTCTAAATATACGCAGTAGCTCTTTCGCGGAATATCTTACGCAGCGCATGCGTCCAGAGCCCAATGCATGGCTCGCGATTTTAGCCAGGGTTGTAGGCGCTGTAGAGGGGTACAACTCCCTTTCAATAAATATACATGTGATGATGCCTGGTTACTGCACGAGTCGGCACGATTGTTTTTTAAAGAAAGCTTACCGTGTTCAGCTGTTCTTGACTGGCCCCAACAACAATGTTTATGGGAAGGAAACAAAGTCCACGAAAAACGTTATTGCAGGCAGCGCCAATCACGGTCTGGGTCAGCTGGCTGGACGTCAACAATCCTCCTTTGGTAAAGATGTCGATGAAGTTCTGAGCAACCGGCAAAAAAAGAACAGGATGTAGACTTGTCCATCGAGCGCAACGATTTGTCCTCTATTGTGAATAGGTGAGCGGCGTTTGGGTACTTCCGGTTCCTAAGGAATTTTTCTTTCAGAGTTGACAAACGACGACAATGAGCTGCAAGCATTTGTAAGCGTGGTTCTGAAACCTCCAGATTGCAGTTTTCAGAACCATGCTTAGACAGGCTTGCATATCATCGTCGTTGTTTGTCAACAGCTAAACAAAATTTCCTAAGAAACCGGAAGTTACCAAACGCCGCTAACATATTACAACTTCGCATCTCTGAATGACTTCCTTTTGTAAGTGCTTAACCTTTGAAGTCAATAAGGCAGAGTGTGTAGGAAGGCGAATGACGCCATTATTTGAAGTGAAATATTGAGGACATGACTGCGTAAGCTGAGTCTAATAATACACTTGGAACTCTTCTGATCGGTCTATAAATTGTTTGACTGTGATATGGTCATATTGGAAGATTTTAACCATGCACAGGTGTTTTTCAAGTGTTTTTATTCAGAAAAATTGGAGAACGTAAAATAATTTCTGGGATTCTCAAAACAGAAATATGACTGGACTCATCTGGAATTTCGTTAAGGCGCTGCAAGCTTAAAATTTAACCGAAAGCAGAGACAATGATTTTTTTTTTTTTTAGATGGATATACAAAACCACAATCTGCAAAAAGAAAGCTAAAATTAGATTTCATATATTTTGAGGGCGGGGCGTTTCCAAATTGATAATTTGTGGCCGCGCTTGGCCACAAATTTTTCCCGGGAATAATATTAAATGCACGACGGGCAGAACTACAGCCAAGTGAAAGTAAGTCGCAAAAGAGGTGAGCGAAATGTTTTTCCCCGTCCCCCCCCCCTTTTTTTTCTCTCTCAAGAACAAAACTCACTTCATGGAATTTTTTTTCTTTGCTTTTGGTTAATAGTGATGCCGCGTTCCCCTTTAATGGTTTTATCCTCTGCTTCCAAGAAAACGTATTTAGTAGTACCCGTTTATTAGGCGGTCTCGCTCAAAGTATGACATACCTATCAATACTGAGCTCACCACCCAAGAGCAAAGTTACGTGGCAATGTTTTGGCGCGCATCTTAATTACGAAAATCCTACTATAATATACTCGCCACTGTCCGTGACCTACTCCTGCCGGTGTTTTCTTTACAAGACATGACTCGACCGAAATCGTCTGCCTGCCTCTCTGGTCGGCATCAGTGATGTTGATCCTTGCTTGACGTAACTTATAACGTCCCGTAAAGTATCCCGTTCATGCCCATATCAATCACAAAGTTCTAATGTCCCCGATATTGTTGTTATTTATTTTTTAATTTAATGTCACATGTTACTGTAATCACCCTTTCCTATGTAGTGAATATTATGCCTGTATGTTTGACTTTCACTTTTTTTTTCTTTTAAAGCACCTCAACTCTAATAATATGTATGCCCCGAGTATACGATAAATATACAAATAATTAAATGAATACATAAATGTCTAAATAAATAAATAAATGCATAAACACCTCGATACATAAATAAATCAATTCACAACTACCTAAATATATATATATATTTTAATAAGTTTTGGGGTGCACCGTGGCGACACTTACGGCAATTGGTTCAGCGAACGGGGCGAGCAAAGTAAGGGGAGTTTGAATGTGCGTGATGTCTGCGACGGGCGCCATGCCAACCACGAGATTCACCTGGAACGATAAGGCGTAACGGTAGGACACAGTTGACCCTTTCCAAAATCTCCATCGGGCAACATTGGCCGTCGCCATTTCTTGGGTACGACGCGTCTGATTGGATCCACATCGAGTCCACGTCAAACGCTGACGTAGAATTCGCGTCCAATACATTTTCAGAACGTATGTTCCCAAGCAATGGCGGACTCGGACAATTCGCGTAGCGGCCACGGGAGGGCTCTCACTATGAAAGGGGTTTATCGCAACGGCGTCATCGTTGCTAAGAAGCCAGTCGAACTGCTGGCGGCGCAGCGGATGGACGTGGCTCCAGCAGCAGATGGACCCAGCAGCAGATGGACGTGGCTCGAATTGATCGGATTCAACACCCGCACACGCTTCCATAACCGCCACGGTGGTGCGTCGGCTGCTAGCTACGAACAGGAAGTGAATAATACCCATAGTGCTTTGCGGCTGCTGCCAAACGCCGGCCACCTATTGGATATTAATGCTTTCTCATTCACAACTGCCCTCGGAATTTTTTTCTGTCAATGCTGGTTACATTGACCTTCAGTTTATCTCCTAAAATGTTTCGCCTCGTCGTTCCCTTTTCTAGATTGCCCCTTTGAATGTTGACCTCATTCTTCGTGGACCCTAGTTAGGTGGTCTGAGGTGTTTTATATTGTTTGGGTAGTAAGTATAAACATGTCGGGGGGGAGGGGGGGAGGTGCGGGGGGCAGGGTGCCTGACACTGGTGTGTTTTATACTTCGTTTGAGCTGTAGTCCAGACGCAGCCGACGCTACGATGAAATGGAACCGAACAAGCAGCGTTAAATGCGCAAGCAACTTGGACTTTTATGTTTATGATTGCCTCAAGGATGATAGAACAGGTACAGATACATGACGAACACCATGGTAGTGAGCTTTTGACACTGTCTGATTGGTCCCGTGGGATGTAAATAAAAATAAATTGTACCGTTTCTCCTCTTGATTCTCCGTTTTTTATTTCCGGCATTTTTTCATCGATAAAAGCCGATTAAGTGCCTGCACGAGACAGTTCACCGAAAAGCACCTATATTTTAGAAGTAAATAAACACAAAAAAATACATTCGCCGATTTTTGTACATAAATGAAAACCCAAAAGTATACGGCCTTCTTATGCTTTACAATTTTATATCTCCGGGATTAATATTACTTTTTTTTATTCCTAGGTGTTTTGCGAATTTGTTTATTCCTGCAGATTTGGTATTTATCGGCGACAGTTTTTTTTTTCCATCCCACAAACAATTGAGAGTTTATCGGGGATTACGCTGAAGCAAATAGCACAAGTACATGGGGATCCCCATTCTTCGAAAGACATTCACACTTTCCCGAACACTTGGAAAAAATTTCGGTACAAATAAGAAAGAAAGATACGAGACAATAGGCAGTTTTAGTAGATCGTTCTTATATCTCCGACACGAATACCTGATACCCCGCCGACACCATTGCGCATGCATCGTACCGTTAGCGTGTATCGTTATCAGAGGTGTGCGAACGATTCACTAAAACTTCCTAATAAGCGTTTCTTTTTTTTTTTTTTTAGAAGGAAGCAACCTTTTTTTACTTTAATTAGGGGATGTGTTCCGGACCAACGCACAATTAAGATGAAGGTAAAGGTTTCTCTCAATGAAAATTTGGATTTTGGTATTCAAGAAAAGCTCTAGTTTTTTTTTTGTTTTTTTTCCACTTTTCCCCGATTTTTATGAAACATGCTCGGGGAAAAGTTTTCTGGCTTTATCGGGGAGTTTTAGACGGGGAGGTGGGGGGGGGGGGGGGGGGCGAACGCTTGGGGAGGGAGGGGGGGGGGGGGGTGCCTAAGCAGCTTGGGGCATCGCACATAGCATGCGCGGACCTTCTACGCGTGGGCGGCGCGACGCCCCAAAATGTTGTGGGACCCAAAGCATCAATGGCCCCCATTCTAAAACTTTATATTGGTATATATGCTAAACACGAAACCCCAGATATGACAAATGAAGCTGCAAATTCGTTAGTGCCAAGCGGGAAAGTTGCTGTAAAGATCAGTTTGGACAGTGTAGTAAGCATACGACTGCTAAGCTGGGGTCTTTTATACGTCTTGGATGCATTCATATTTGGAGGTAGCATAAGGATCCAAGGTGGTGTATCAAGGCACGCCTCGCAACGCGATTATTGCAAGTACCTGAAGGACAATTCTAAGTTAACAATTTGTTTAAAACTTTATTTAGAAAAAAAAATGTGTGAGCTCTGACAACTAGAAACGGCACCGTGACAAATGAACACACGACATAACAGCACATGACAAAACAAATACCGTCAAAAACAGCACGCGTTTGAACAGCATGACCTCAAAATAGCACAGCGACAAAAGAGCCCACGTCAACATAGCCCGCGACCAAAAACACATTGTCGAAAGCAGCACATTGACAACACAGCCTGTGGCGTTAAAAATGCATGCGCCATACCAGCTCTGGAGAACGGATGGGTGTTAGAGATAGCAAAACACAGTAATTACAACTTCCAAATTACAATATTATCGGGGTGTGCGAATATTCGCAATTTTGAATAACGAATCAAAAATTACCCTATTCAATTCGTTAATCAAATCGAATAATAATTTTCAAAAGTTTCGAATATTTTTCGAATAATTTCCGAAAAGTGGTTACGGTGTTACGCCGTGAGATTTCCTTCACAGGCGTCCCACAATGCGCCGGCACGCCTGCCATACGTGCCCGCAAGATGGCAATACGTACCACCTTCTCCTAGACAATGACTATCATCATCAGCAGCTACAGTGTCTCTCTATACGTACGTTTCTGTTGCCTCAATTAGGAACCACTGTATTAAAAAAACCCGCATGTAAGCAATTTGCCGAGAAACGAGACAGGTGACGTCGACCCGCTTCGCTGTCGCTCGGTCAGTCGCGCGATGAAGCAAGCCGCATGAAAGTGGCATGAGCAAGCGACGAAGGCGATGAGGACGTTTTCTAGAAATCCAAACACCGAGCGACGCGACGAGCGACAGTGATAATTCTCCGTCGCTCGCAGCTGACTCTCGTCGCTGTCGCTTGTCTCGTTGGTCGCTAAATCGCTTACATGCGGTTCAGCCTTTAGGGACCGCTTTCGCACGAGACTGCTCGTGCACGCTTCCGGAAAGCGTGTCGTGGAGACGTTTCAGGACTGGTTGCAACGGTACTGCCGCTCTGAATGAGCGAAGTAGAAATGGTAGAAGCGGGAAGTTGTTACAAAGAAAAAGTGCAGTAGAGTGTGGAAGTTTTTTGGCCACTCCCAAGCAACCAATTGAAGAAGCCACAACAGCTGCTTGTGTCGAGTCTTTCCCAACACTTTCCATGGTTGTTCCCCTTTTTGAGTGTATGAAGATGTTGCTTTTTGATGCTCGCAAGTGAAACAAAACAACGCGTTTTCCCAGAATCTTCTCAGATCAGTGAAAACAAGGTTCCTGGACGTAAGCACACAGGCACATCACGCCCTTGCCACTTGCCTTGATCCGCGATTCAAGGACATCTGCTACAACAAGGAATAAAAAGAGAACGTAGAGTTCCTACTAAGTACAATGCTTCAGGATGTACAGGGCTCAAGCGAACTGTGAATTTATGTTCAGCATCCACGTGAACCGTGATATTAAGTTTAGCATTCTAATATTTTAAGAGCTTTTGTCTCTATTTATATATCGGTGAACTCCAGTCATTATCGTCTAGTCACGTTTTTACAATAAGTTACAGGAACATTTTGGAACAATAAAAATAATTTTATTATCTCTTTGCTCTTCTTTAGTACCTCTCTACTTACTATTCAGAAACTATTCGAAAATTATTCGATTCGTATTCGTATTCGATTCGGTGCCACAATTATTCGATTCGTATTCGATTCGGTTTCAAAAATCACTATTCGCAGCACCCCTACAATAATATATGCCTTATAATCGATGGCTGCAAACGGTTGCCTCATGTTGTCAAGCAGTTTTTAACAATTCTAATGTTTTGCTAATTCGGCCGCACAGTCATGTTCCTAACCACTGAATTAACTCACATTAAAAAATATCTGTTTTATAGAATTTGTTTTTGTGGCTCTTTAAACAGAACGTGAAAAAAGCGTGGCTATTAAACAGAGTACTCTTGAGAGCTTCATTGTTGCCTGTTGTGAGGTTTGCAAATTCCAAGTCACAGAGGAGTATTTGTTTATAAATAACAATGTAATTTATTAATAGTTCTGTTAGAACGATAATGCACCTAAAAATAATGATTAACTAGGTGTCATCGCATGTTCCACTAAAAATTAAGATCTTCAGAGGGTTACAAATTATTGGCACCTTGACAGTAGAGTTTAGGGGAAATATATTTGCACAGGTTATAATTATGCACGCTCTCTCAACATGCTATTACCGTAAGATAGAAATGCTAAGGAAAAAATATACATTACATCAGGCTTTTTTTTTTCGATGGACGTTTTGACGCTGTCCTGTTTTGGCATGAGCATTCATGTACCTTTTTTGTATTGACCTCGAGCTGTTTTATTGCGTGCTATTTTGACGCATGCTGTCTTGTTGCCGCGCTATTTTGACGACATGCTGTTTTGACCGCACTGTTATTGTCATGGGATGTTTTGACATGCGCTGTTTTGGAGCGTTCACCTAAAAAACATCGCCAACATTTGGCCTGAAAAAAAAAGCTTAAAATTACAACGTTTCAAACGGTCCTAGTTAATATTAAAATACGAGTTTACGAAATCTCACCTTGTCATTATACGCTAGCCTTGTGGAGAGTAGAACCAGCGTAACGGTGAATCCTTGAGACCAGGTAAGGAGGCTGATTTCACCAAATCCCGTCTGGGAAATTATGTAGTCAATTGTAGCTGCAAGGTCGTACCGGCCAATCTGGTCGAAACTGCGCAAAAGAGTAGCAAACAAAATAAATACACAGAACTTAACTAAAAAAAAAAATCTATAGTACGATTTTTTGTTTTTTAGATCTTGGCCAATTCTGCATTATTTAGCAAGCCTGTCGTTAGAGCTTTGTACATTCATCACTAGGTGCGATTTATTTATCGCAGGTTACGGTTCCAAAAAATTTAAAGAGATCTCGAGCAGAATTTAGGTGTTGTATTGCCAAAGTGAGTGCACATGCACTCTTCCTGGCGTAATTTTGCTTCAAAAGTATGTCTTTCAAGAATAATAATTGAAAGAATATCGCTCGTCTGGCACCTTTATTCTTTCTCTTCTAATATATCTGCAAGTGTCCTTCTCATTCATATGGTTTAAACATAATATTATTTTGACCTTTCTCTCTCTCTCTCTATATATATAAATAAATATATATATATATATATATATGTACGCGTATATATATATATACGCATGGTGGCGGGAGGCCGAAGGCGTGGGTATAACTGGGATGAAAAAAACCCTTGGTGAAAACAGCAAAAACGGACGATTTAATCTTCGACGTTTCGGCCGGAGTCCGGCCTTCGTCAGGAAGAACTTTTACAGATGAACGCGGGGGGTATTTATACAATGCTACGGTCGAGTCCAAGTTTCGGCGGGATGACGGTTGGAGCTTTGGGGAGAGGGAAGCGTAGGGCAGTTCGTATCCGGGTGAAGAAGCTGGACGGTCGGGGCCAAGTTTCAAGGACGGTGGGATGACGGTTGTAGCTTCTTGAGAGGGGGCGCAGGGTGACTTTGTGTTCGGGTGCGAAGGGGTGACCTGAACGATAGCGTACAATAGACGAAAGTTCACGCGCAAACTAAAGTGCTGTCTCAAAAAAAAAAAAAAAAAAAAAGAACGGCTCGGTCATTTGTGTTGTTTCGTGGGGCATGCATGAGTCAGACCTGAAAGAGAACAATGTTAAACCTAGAACAAAAATAAAATATGAATATCAAAACCTGGAAATAAAAGAGAAAAGTTGATGGTCCAGTTCCGGCCACAAACACAGTACCACTGCTAACAATAAAGACTAAAACCTGGGAAAAAAAATATGTCCCCTTATTACTGTTGCTATTCGTCTGTTAGCATTTTAATCGATGCCAGAGTACCGGGGCTTTCATTTATTCCTTGTTTAATTGTGTTGAATCGGTAAATTAGGTAGGATTCACGCTGCATTATCAAAGCGACCACCCACGCCATCGCAAGAACAGCATTTCCTATAGCCAAGCTCATCGTTTCAAACGAATTTGTTCCAAGGAGACAGATTTTGATGCGAGCAGTCAAACTTTAAAGTCAGTGCTAGAGAAACAAAAGTATCCACCCCGTGTAATCGACGATGCAATCAGAAAAGCCAAGCAACTCAACCGAGCAGACCTTATCAGCCCGCGCCCCACGCAAAGCGACACACAACGCACAAATCTATATCTAACTTATAGCATGAACTATCCTAATGTAAATAATATCTTAAGACGACATTATATCATTCTCGAACAAAGCGAGCGCCTGAAACGCGCGTTTCCATCCGCCCCTGGGGTAGTCCACAGACGATCGCGTAAATCAAAGACGCGCTAGTAAATTTTCGGATCAATTCATCGCCACCACCTAACGAATGTAGGCCTTGCATGCACCCAGGATGTCTGATATGTAAACAGATGCAGCACACAAACACGGCCAGCAGCACGCACTCGCAGTTCTCGATCAAAATTAAAAGACACTTAACATGTGCCTCGTCGAATGTCGTGTACTTATTCGAGTGTACGGTATGTAAAATGCAATGCATAGGGCAGACTAGAACGGCATTTAGACTGCGCTTTAATAACCACATATCTCACGCCATAAATCTTCCGACATTGCCTCTGTAGCGTCTCGGGTTCCATGTCGTGTCGCCGCTCACTCCGTCTCGACTCCTCCATGACGTCTCGCTGCTCACTCCGTCTCGTCTCTGTCCCGTCTCCTCCATGACGTCTCGCTGCTCACTCCATCTTCTCTCTGTCCAGTCCTCTGTCCCGACTCCTTTTTAAACCCTCGTGCTGAGGGTTACCTCGCGATGGCGTGAACTGGTGCAATCGCGAGGCAATACGTCAGCCGGATGAGACAGCAGTTTTGGCAGCGCTATGGTGTGATTGCCAAGATGTTATCTAATGTGGTGCAATGGATGTTGCGCGGACTTATGTAAGCGTGCGGCAACATCCGTCGACGACGCAGCACTTGAGCCGGGTAAGGTAATCTGACGCTCTCCGGGGCCGCTCGATCGAGCGGAGACAAGTTCTCTCGGGAGCCGCTGGGTCGGTGCGTGCGTACGCCACCACAGTACTCCCTCCCCAGAGAGTAGGCGAACGTTTAGAGACCACCGTTATTCGAGCCTAGGCTTTCGACTCGCCGCGGGTACGCGAGTGAAGTGTGCTGTAGCAGGTGTAGGAGGAGATGCGATGCCCAGACGCTGTGGCACGTGGCGGCCGGAGCGTTTCTGGATCTCCGCTTGCTGGACGTTCGGGCGATGATGGTTTGGGGTGGACGACGAGAAAAGTTGATGCGAAAGATAAAGATTTTGATGATAGGCGGCGATCACTTAGTTCTTTCAGTGAGCGCCGACCGTGAGTGGCGTCGGTCGGTGCTACAGAACCTTGTGTGTGGGCCGTCGTGGAAAGTTGAGGGCGTAGCCTGTGCATCACGTGTTGGAGTCTCTGTCGGACGCGCGTGATTTTTCCGTATGAGCCAGGAGCGTCAGAAGGGCCGCAGAGAGTCGCTTGCAGTAGCGTGCCAGTGCCGAGGCCCCGCATTGAGTCGGCCGCGTGGTACTCGCGTAGAGCAGCAGGCGGTGGGACTTGGCGGTGGGTGGCCGGCGGTGAGGCGCTTGCGGTGATTGGACTTGCGGTGAGGAGGCGGTGGGGACGCACTCGTGTTGGGGTGTCTGCGGTTAGCTGAGTGCAGAGAGTGGCACGCGGTGAGTTGCGTGGTATTGCCGCGTTGAGTTGCACGCATTGTGTTGCGTTGCGTTGCACACGGTGATTTGCTGGTTGAGTAGCACGCAGCGAGTTGCGTGGTGTTTCCGCGTTGGGTTGAACGCATTGAGTTGCGTTGGGTTGCACGCGGTGATTTGGTTGATTGGTTGAGTGGCACGCGGTGAGTTGCGTGGTGTGGCCACGTTGGGTTGCACGCAGTGAGTGGTCCGCGTGGACGTGCTCAAGTAGAGCTGTCCGTGGTGAGCTAGACGCTTTGGGTGCAGAGGGGTGCATCGTTGAGGGCGTGGCAGCGAGAGGGATGCGGGTAGATATCTTTCTTTCTCTTGTGTGGTGAAAAAAAGATGTGGCTCACCGGCGATGATGGTGACGAAGGCGGTAGGCGCGATGATGAAGTCGCGGGCCGTGGCGCCGAAACTTGGGGCGGAAATGAGTGACGCGCCCCGCGGACAAGATAGTGGCTGGAGTGGTGGGGACACTGGCTGTGGCAGAGACCGTCGTTGCGAAGCGCTCGCGGAGCTTCGCATTTGCGTCGAGCGGTACTACCACTGCCTTGTCGTGGGCCATGTGGAACAGGAACCGTGTCGGTGATGATGTTCGGTTGAGCCGTTGTCCGGGAGTCGACGGGCCAGGCAGTGGAAGAAGCCTCCGGGAGATGAGGGAGATGAGCAGGGCCGGGAGTTTCCGTTGCGTGCGGGGATGGGAGGGCCGGTGTGATGATGTGCTTGCTTGCTGAAGAGTGCTTGTTTCTTGTTCGTTCGGGTCACCACTGTAGGTTATCACGTCCGGGTCACCACTGTAGCGTCTCGGGTTCCATGTCGTGTCGCCGCTCACTCCGTCTCGACTCCTCCATGACGTCTCGCTGCTCACTCCGTCTCGTCTCTGTCCCGTCTCCTCCATGACGTCTCGCTGCTCACTCCATCTCCTCTCTGTCCAGTCCTCTGTCCCGACTCCTTTTTAAACCCTCGTGCTCAGGGTTACCTCGCGATGGCGTGAACGGGTGCAATCGCGAGGCAATACGTCAGCCGGATGAGACAGCAGTATTGGCAGCACTATGGTGTGATTGTCAAGATGTTATCTAATGTGGTGCAATGGATGTTGCGTGGACTTATGTAAGCACGCGGCAACATCCGTCGACGACGCAGCACTTGAGCCGGGTAAGGTAATCTGACGCTCTCCGGGGCCGCTCGATCGAGCGGAGACAAGTTCTCTCGGGAGCCGATGGGTCGGTGCGTGCGTACGCCACCACACCTCTATCCAAACATCTCGCTCTCCCAAAACACTCGTTTGATAAATTGTCAGTGACGCTCCTAGAATCTGGATTTAAGTCAAATCGCGAACGTGAACAGCGTTAATCCTACCTAATTTACCGATTCAACACAATTAAACAAGAAATAAATTAAAGCCCCGGTACTCTGGCATCGATTAAAATGCTAACAGACGAATAGCAACAGTAATAAGGGGACATATTTTTTTTTCCCAGGTTTTAGTCTTTATTGTTAGCAGTGGTACTGTGTTTGTGGCCGGAACTGGACCATCGACTTTTCTCTTTTATTTCTAGGTTTTGATATTCATATTTTATTTTTGTTCTAGGTTTAACATTGTTCTCTTTCAGGTCTGACTCATGCATGCCCCACGAAACAACACAAGCGACCGAGCCGTCCTTTTTTTTTTTTTTTTTGAGACAGCACTTTAGCTTGCGCGTGAACTTTCGTCTATTCTACGCTATCGTTCAGGTCACCCCTTCCCACCCGAACACAAAGTCACCCTGCGCCCCCTCTCAAGAAGCTACAACCGTCATCCCACCGTCCTTGAAACTTGGCCCCGACCGTCCAGCTTCTTCACCCGGATACGAACTGCCCTACGCTTCCCTCTCACCAAAGCTCCAACCGTCATCCCGCCAAAACTTGGACTCGACCATAGCATTGTATAAATACCCCCCGCGTTCATCTGTGAAAGTTCTTCCTGACGAAGGCCGGACTCCGGCCGAAACGTCGAAGATTAAATCGTCCGTTTTTGCTGTTTTCACCAAGGGTTTTTTTCTTCCCAGTTATATATATATATATATATATATATATAATTATATATATATATATATATATAAGTTATATATATATATATATATAAGTTATATATATATATGTCCCCCTGGCCGTATAACTCACCTCCACAAGAGGCATAAGTGTAACTTTCACGGCTTTTTTTAAACAAATCTGTTAAGCTTAAAAAAAAAACACCCTGTATATATATGTGTGTGTGTGTGTGTGTGTGTGTGTGTGTGTGTCTGTGCGTGTGCGTGTGTGCGTGCGTGTGTTTGTGTGTGTGCGTGCGTGCCTGTGTGTGCGTGCGTCTGTGTGCGTGTGCGTGCGTGTGTGCGCATGTGCGTGCGTGCGCGTGTGTGTGTGTGTGTGTGTAATTATTAACAAATTTATACAACGTATCATCACAAGAAATCCAAAACTGCCATCATGCGCGACTAATCCTTCAGTTTGGAAAACGTTTACCACGGAATCATGACCATAATTTGACCGCGCTGTTATTGTCATGGGATGTTTTGACATGTGCTGTTTTGGAGCGTTCACCTAAAAAACATCGCCAGCATCTGGCCTAAAAAAAGCTTAAAAGTACAACGTTTCGAACGGTCATAGTTAATATTAAAATAAGAGTTTACGAAATCTCACCTTGTCATTATACGCTAGCCTTGTGGAGAGTAGAACCAGCGTAACGGTGAATCCTTGAGACCAGGTAAGGAGGCTGATTTCACCAAATCCCGTCTGGGAAATTATGTAGTCAATTGTAGCTGCAAGGTCGTACCGGCCAATCTGGTCGAAACTGCGCAAAACAGTAGCAAACAAAATTAATACACAGTTGCACCACATTTGTTCCGCTCAAATAACTAAATTTAAAAAAAATATATACATTACGATTTTTTTTTTTTTTAGATCTTGGCCACTTCTGCATTGTTTAGCAAGCCAGTCGTTAGAGCTTCGTACATTCATCACTAGGTGCGATTTATTTATCGATGGTCACGGTTCCCAAAATTTAAAGAGATCTCGAGCAGAATGTAGGTGTTGTATTGCCAAAGTCAGTGAACATGCACTCTTCCTGGCGTAATTTTGGTTCAAAAGTATATAATTCAAGAATAATAATTGAAAGAATATCGCTCGTCTGGCAACTTTATTCTGTCTCTTCTGATATATCTGCTAGTGTCTTTCTCATTTATATGATTTAAACATCATATTATTTTGACCTTTATAATATATATATGTAATTATTAACAAATTTATACAGCCTAAGCTTCACAAGAAATCCAAAATCGCCATCATGCGCGAACTAATCCTTCAGTTGGAAACGTTTACACGAATCATGACACAATTTTTTTTTTTTTATAAACGCGAAGAAAAAATATAAGCGACCATCGAAATCCGTTTTTTTGTGCTTTTCCTGTGAAATAAGCCTTCCCTGATTATAATTTTGGACTTGTGCACAGAGAATGTTTAGGGGCTAACATCTGAGAAGGAAAATCGTGATTTGGGCTCGGTGGTGTTCAGACATCGTACTGCAGGACCGCAGGGCGCTCCAACTTTTACGAGTTCTGCCGGAGTCGTGTCACCTCACGGTTTCTGAAGCAACTGAACACGCCCTCAGTCATCTGCACAAACCGGGTAAGTTTAACTTTCACGGCTTTTTTAAAACAAATCTGTAAAGCTAAAAAAAAGTAGTATGTCTATTTGGCCGTATAACTCACATCTACAGGCCGCATTAACGCAGCTTTCACTTTTTTTAATCAAATTTCTAAAGGCTGAAAAAAAAAATCACCCTGTATATTTTGTTTAGCGACTTGAGGGAGGCTAGAAACATGCGGAATGGTTTCTGTCAAACACATAAGTTAAATCATTGCTCTAAACTAACTATCTTGCAGAAAACATTTTAGCGCCAGTCTCGATCATTCTCTAGACGTAAAAATATTTTAAACAGATAGTTTGCCGGAATATTTTTCGACAGTATCAATTTCGGAAATGTTCCGTTTTTTTTTTATTCACCTTTTCGCATAAACCCCCTTTTATATTCGTTTGCCTCGACGTGCAGTGACGTGGGCCCAGTTGCGCGCGCTCGCGGACCTTTTCGTCTGTAATGCACTGGTTGCCAGCGACACGCCGATGACAGTGTCTGTGGCGACCCTCTGCCATTTTAACGCAGAATTGATGTCTTACTGAAGCTAGCTTCGATTTTTCCTTGAAGATAGTCAGCGAAGCGTGCAAGGTCGCAGAAAACAAGTCGGCTGCCCAAAAACCTGCGCAAAGATCTTTGCCATTTTGAGACTTTGTAAGAAAAAAAAAAAAAACACAAACAAAGAGAGAGGACTCCAAGACGCTTCGAGAAGACTGCCAGCTGCAAAAGCTTCGAAGGCAATGCGGCAAAAAAAAAAAAAAAACAAAAAAAACTGAGGGTGACGAGGAGACAAGAGCGCTCTAACGTCAGAACGCCAAACCCATTTTGGTAGACACAGAGCTAGCTCCCATCGCCTCTACTCCAAATTCGAACGCGTCACATTTCCAAACTTCTGCGTCCATCGTTCCGCGTTCGAAGAGTGAATTGAAACAGAGGCAGCTTGCGAAACGACAGGATGACATGACGACGCTGCCGCGGCGTCACGTGAAGGCTGAAACTGGAAATAGTTTCTCGCTATATTTAGCGAGAAACTGAAGTCACGGTGTGAAGTTGAGGCTTTCCATGGCGTCACTTTATGTCAGGTCACATGCTCACTCCACGTAACGCCATTCTGTCGCCTGATAATATGAGGTTCTGTGGCGTACATTTTCAGGCTGAATTTAACGAGGAAATCAACAGACGGACAGGCGGACGATCAAATTTCTGGGTATTAGGCTGAGTTCCGCCGAAACGTCTTGCATGCTTTAAAATTCGAATTCATCCAACAATTTACCTGGCTCAGCTCCTTGCTCGTAAGAATGCATACTCACTGGTTGTTCGTAAGAATACAAGCGCACGGTCATGTAATGACTGTTTTAGGAACCATTTCAGGGTGCGTGGCGAATGTTGACCTGTTGGCATTTGGAACAACCCATATGTTTTGGGTATTATTGTTGTTGAAGAGGGCAAAACTTCTCAGACGAGAGACGTGATTACGCTGTGAACATGTTATAACTTGCCTCCAATCCCAGAATTCGCGGTCCCTGGTAGTGAGCGTCTCGTGGTGATTGGAGTATGGCGTTCCCCTGGTGTTGATGAGCCAGACGTCAAAACCGGCATCGGCGAGGAGGAAACCTGTAAATAAAACATTAACTTTGCTACCAAACTAGGAAACGCTTCTTCATGTATTGTTAACCAAGTTCTGCTTACGACGCTCTCTAAGCAGCGATAAGGTGTCTTACCAACAGCGCCAGAATGGAAAACAACGACAGCAGAAGGCGGTTTGAAACTGGCCCATGTAACACGCATATCAAAGAGTATCTGTATTTCTTACTGGTACGGATTCCCGGGGTAGTGTGACGCAAACTTCCTGAAGGTTGCTGCAGCTACTAGGACTTTTGATGAGAGTTTGTACAGGTCTTTAGTAAAAGGTGATGTTAGATACCGGGTTATACTGGCAAGGTTTATAGCAATTACTACATTTAAGTGCTGGTAACCACTACTATTTACGGTTACCAAAAACTTGGTCTCATCGGGAATCAAAAGACAGAAGTTAAAAAGAAGTGTTACAAAAAGGTTACTCAGATATTAAAGACGCAAAGTCACGTCAACTCTATTGTGCCTGGTCGTTTTAGCCAATGATAGTACACATACAGAAATATTACTAACTCCAGGACGTTTCGTTTATGAACCTGTTTTGCTGGCCCCATGCGGAGCGCAAGTTTGTCTGCTTCTTTTTGCAGGAAATGTGCGGACATCTGAACGAATAGCTCTTATTAGGTTTGATTGGAAGGATAGTGGGTAGACCTGAAGGCAGCTAGCATTCATGTCTACCCACAATCTTTCCAATCAAAGCCAACAAGAGCTAGGCATCCTGATGTGCCCACAACTCCTGCGCAAAGAAGCAGACGAACTTGCGCTCCGGATTGGCTCGTAACGTCCAGCTTCGCCTTGAATTGAAGTATGGTGCATGGAGCGAGTCTGCAATGACTGTGTTGGCCGCGTCTAAAAACGTGGTGCCTCGATTTCCGCCTGATGACGTGTCGCAGCAAATGTGGTGGCTGTCTCAAGCACCGGTTCTGCTGCTGGTCGCGCTCTCTAGCTTGGCAGTCCACGGAAGCTTCGACAGTCAGCAGTTGGGACGCCCTGACGAAAGCGACGTTTTCGTTCGCTCGCGCTTCTTGGCGGAACACGCTAAACACACCATTCGGAAAGCGTTTCGGGCACCGTACTTCAGATGAATCGAAGTATAGTAACATATGCGCCAAGCTGTTACTAGCATTTCGTTAGTGGATACCACGGAATGTCTTTAAAACAATGTGAGGAGACGACTTTCTTTCGGACCGATACTCACCTGGGCTTTCCAGGGGAGCGTTCATGACATAATCGGCCGCCGACGAGATGACCCCGTGGACACACAGGACCGGAGTTCGGGGTTGGCCCTGACCGGTTTCTGAGAGACCGTGAGGGATGCGGTCGATCTCCAGGATGTAGCCGTCCTCCGTGGTCACGTGGTGCCGCTCGGCCGGATAACCCCATTTCTTGATCAAACCAATCTGCGCCGCACGGTTAAGACTGGTTAACGCACCGCAGCTTCGAGCACGTGTAGTGAAAGCCTACACTGCAAAAACTAGGGATCCTTGGTTCAATCTCCACTCCTGCCTGTTTCGATCTGGATGAGCATTGTGCCGGCGCGCAGTCGTGTGCCGCTAATGCGTGGTGCACGTGGCAGGCCCTGGCTTGCTGTGTAACTGTGGTGGGAAACTTTATAATCAGCAGATGACATTACACTTTAGAAATAGGGGGTGTATAGGGGTGCACCCCTCGTCCCATATGCAACCCTCCAAAAGAAAATTTGACGTTCAGTCCACAGTAGTCGAACCGGCGATACCAACATTCAAGGGCAGCTTGATAGTCGAACGATACAACTTAATAAAATAACTAATGTACGTATTAAAGCCAACAGTAAGACAATCAAGGTTTTCATGGCCCTGCTGCAAAACATCAGTTTTTTTTGTCTAGTCTTTCATACGCACATTAGCTATTTAATACGTTATATCCAACAGCTATCAAGCCGCTCGTAAAAGTTGGTGTCGCTAGCGGACTGAACGTCCAAATGTAGTTTTTATGGGGAGTTACATATGAGACAAAGGTTTCTAAGAGTGTAACCCCCACTGGGGGCTTACTAGCTTGCGCCGTTCAAACAGACATACAACACTAGTAAGGGTAAAAGTAAAACACCCTTCTTTGAGCACGGCTTATAACTCCAGCATATATATTTTGTATAAAAGGTGAAGGTTATATCTCCATAAACTAAAGCTTTTCTGCGCCAAGAGCACGGCCAGGAATATTCCACTTATCCTTACAGAGGAAGCTACGAGCCATTTTCACTTTCTTATACTCCGTGCCACTTGTTGTGTGCAGTACAGGCGAAGGCAACGCCGGGCGATGAAAGAAAGGGCAAGCACTGGGAAGGCCGGAATGAAGGAGAGACACCTCATCTCCCCTCTAACGTTCCAAGTGATCTCCCTTTCTCGCCTCGCCCTAAATTTCCCTTTTCTGCCGTTCCGCCTTCTTAGCAGTCGCACTTTCTCTTTTCGCCAGGCGTTGCCTTCGCATGCACTGCACAGAACTAGTGACACAGAGTATGGCTAATCCAGAGCTGTGAACTGTAGTAAGCTACAGCTCAAAAGGTAGGGTGAGGGAAAGGAATGCCGGGGAGAAGGAAGCAGACGGAAAGCTGGAGAGAGAAGGAGATTTCCCACTCTTTTCTCCAGCGCCCTGTCTTGTTCCTCTCCCTTGCCTTCGTTCGTTTCCTCGCCCTACCTTCTTGAGTTGTAACGAACTATAGTGATATGATCACATGCGCCGCACGGAGCTGCCGCCTCCCAAAGGTCACGTGATATTCACACAGCATTAAATTGGCTTCGTTAGCAGGTGCCGTCCACTGCTGTCAACTCTAAGGGTAATGGAGTAGAGAGGTGTACGCCTCCTCCCCAACACCTGTCTTCATACTTCCTCCCCCGCATGAAAATAATTAGATGCTAGAAAAGTTGTGGAGACCTGAAATAAATTTATTATTCGTTTAATACTAGTAAATGGCCTACACGGCGTCGTCTTTTTTTCTTTTTTACAACTTTGCTTTTCTTTGAAGCCGGCGACGCGAATATTAAAATTCACCTAGGGCCGCCACCGGCGAAAAATAATCACGGCACACACAACCCTCCATTAAACACAACACCTTCACCGAAACATTTTCCAATATACCTAAAAACCCCATGGCATTCTGGGTTGGATTCCGCTTGGGGTAATTACCAAGTGTAAGGATCGACGAGGGCTCCGCGGGTGGGCCGTTAGAACCAGGGAGACTTGGCTGGTAGGAAAGCGTTGGTGTCAACACTTCCCGTGGCAGGCGACCTCGAAAGACAGGCGTGCTTTATGTCGCGGGGTTCGGAACGCGCGTTTTTCTGCCGAGAGAATCGGAGCGTGTGTTTCGGGCCGGGAAAACGCGGTGGCTCTGGCCGGCACCATTTACACAGTTCGTTTACATCGGTGTAGTCCTTCTCGCCCGCGTGTGTGGGGGGGGGGGGGGGGGGGGGGGTCACGGCAGAACGGCAACGTCAGACCGCAACTGGCAGAATGAATGACAGGATGGCTCACTTAGTAGGCACAATCCACACCGGGTCGGCTGTCTGCTTCGCATTGCGAGGAATAGTTTTGCTTACATCCGAGCCCTCCGACCTTTGGCCGTGAGATGTACGCAGATCGCGGGTTCTCACGCGGGGATATAAGCAATTGCCCCATTTTGAGAAAAAGAGCCGATTGGTTGGCAGTGGGAAACGCCCGTCTTCCGACGCGTCAAGGATTCGCCGGTCCACTAAAAGGGGACGGACCAACGAGTGACTTTGAGGGGAAACTCAGCAAGTGAGTTTAGTTTGCGCTGGGGCTCGAGAGCTGACCCTCCGTAATCGAGTCAGGTCGTGGGATTCCGAGGGACTTTTGTCCCCGTAATCAGGACGTAATGCCACGAGCCAGCGAACTCCAGAGCTTGGATAGGCTAACACCCTACCACCTCCTTCCCAACCCCGTACAGGGGAAGTTACCCTTTTGCAGTATTGTTTCTCTTTGTATTTCCATTCGCTACAAAGTATTAAATTGTTTAATGAAAAGTAATTCCCAAGTTAAACTGAATTAGTCGTTGACGGCCAAGGGAAGCAACTTCGTCTCCGGCAAGACCCTCCCAGCTTCCCTCAACGAGGTCCGTCACCCCATCCGGACCTGGCAACCCGGACGGCGCAAGGTGACCGAGCGAAAGAACCTGTCCTCCAAGTGTTCTATATCGGTTTTAAGGTGCTTTGGTCTAAAATAGTGTAGAGGTTTCGATCCGGTTTCCGCTTCAAAACCCTGAAAACTACATCAAATAGCATCTTAGGTTGGGTCCACCTGTGCTCTCCAGATAGCAATTGAATCCTCCATTGAACTGCACGCTACCCGGTCAGTCGCATTGAGTGACCATTCGCGGCGCGCGCGGCACGCATGGGCACGGGTGGTCCACGGCGGTGCACCAAAAAAATCAATAGTTTTGCTTAGTTCAATATGGCAGCACACAATTGAACAATTAGTCATTGGACATTGTCACAATTGGACAATCAGCCATATATATATATATATATATATATATATATATATATATATATATACTGGGTGTTCATTTTTAATTCGAACAGAATTTTTTAAAAAAGGGCGTATGAGTTACGTGGCTGCCGTTTTCACTGAGTGCTTGTGGGGCTCGGCGGACATTAGACAAGAGCATAACTGTCGCAATATATTGACTAATTAACCAAATTCAGTTAATTAACGTTTTAATTATTAACTTTTCGCGTCTAGTTGCAATTGTGGTTTTGATGACAGCCATTAATAAAGCCAAAAGCAATTGAAACAATTTCCGAAAAGGTAACGGGCTTCGAGATATTCACCGCTCAGTTTTCGCGTTCTTGTCGCATGATTTCGAAACTGAACGCGAACGGAGCGCTTCTATCCCCGCCCACAATGTTGCGTCACGAGCACGTGACGAGCGACATAGTCGGGCAGCGCGCCTCACCAGAGTCTCGTATCTGCATTTTTTCGCAGCCGACAGCCATTTGATAATTTCTGTTCTTGAAACGCGCAGTCACTCCATATCCGTCTTTCGTACACACGTTTCTCCTGCGTCACTGCTCGAGGAACTTTGCTCTTGCGAGATTGAGCATGGCGCGCGCGTGATAGCTCATGTGTAATGACACAAACGAAGAAAAACAATCGATAGTCTAAAAGCCTTAGCAACGCCTTCGGGACTTCGCCAAACAACTTCCACACGCAATGGGTTTCGAGCGTTGTGTTCCGGTCGTCATAGCGCTTACATATTTCATGCAAGGATTGCAAAAAAATAAAATAAATGTTGAAAGGAAGAACAAAATCAGTATGGACACAAGTTAGTAACCACCAATTCAACTTTATTAGTGGGTAAACGTACTATTTCTTGCATAAACATATAGGCGCTAAATTGTGATGGCCCTCAAGATCCTGTTTAAGAAAAACATATACTACTAAGATGTTGTAGCTAACTGTGTAGCCACAGTTCACGTCTTCACTGTGGAGCTTACCAACATTACAAAAAATGTTCAAAATGCCTCCCTTCAACCGAAACGCATGCCATGAATCGTTCCTGCATCGATAGCACCACATGCTTCAGGACCTGCGGATGAAGGCTGCCACAGGCGGCGATGATTCGCCGCTTGATGTCTGCAACGTCTTGGGGCTCAGTCGCGTATACTTCATTCTTAACAAAACCCCAAAGACAAAAAATCTAGCGGGGTCAAATCAGGTGATCTTGGCGGCCAAAACATTGGACCTCCGCGACCTATCCACTGATCAGGGAAACTGTCATCGAGCCACCTTCTTGCTTGTGACGAGAAGTGCGCTGGAGCTCCGTCGTGCTGGAACCACATGCCCTGCAGTGCTCTTAGTGGAAGATCACACGCAAGGTCACTGACAGCCCCATAAAGTATGTTTTCTGCGTAAGATTGTGCTGTCGGTGTGTCTTCAAGAAAACATGGCCCCACTATTCTGTCCCCCAATATGCCGCACCACACATTCACAGACCACCGAACCTGGTGGTTATGCTGCCGGAGCCAGTGAGGGGTTACATCAGACCAATAGTGGGCGTTTGTGAACGTTGATGTTCCCGTTGCGAGCAAAAGTGCGCCTCATCAGTCCACAGCACCTTGGTGACAAAATCTGGGTCTGGGTCTTTTTGAATGAGTGCCACAATTGCAGAACTCGAGGCGTTCTCTCGAAATCCTGACTTCATAAGGGCCTTGTGGAGAGACACGTTAAAGGATGAAGCTTGTGTTTTCCTCTGACACATTCAACATCGAGATTGCCGGCTTCCACGAAGCTTGAGCGATTTTCGGATGACGCTTCGGGGTGTTGCTCCGCGCGCTAGGCCAAATACAAACTCGAATTATCGTTCAACATTGTTTTTCTTTCTTCTTGGGAGACCAACGGATACCAGTGGACAGAATAGGTTTGTTAAACATAGACGACCGTTTATGAGTGAGCAGTAGCAGCGCAATCGGGGTGTCGGGCGGCCGTGAGCCTACCGAGTAAATACGCCGGATGGGCGCTGCCATTTCAGCGTTACATTCACGAACTACTCAAATAGGTCTTGGCACCAATATGTCTTGCATTCCGCAGGTTTGAGAGTATTTCTTTTTCGATTGTTATCTATGCTGAAAAAAGACAAAGCCGGAATGAATGTTGACTTAGGCGGTGGCCTATTGTTATTATTTTACTTTCTTTTATACTAATACGCATGGCCAAAGCTTATGCGCTCCGTGACTTATCTATGCAGTGATGCAGGAGAAACGTGTGTACGAAAGACGGATATGCAGTGACTACGCGCTTCTAGAGCCGAGATTATCAGATGGCTGTCGGCTGCGAGAAAATGCGTATACGAGACTCTGGTGAGGCGCGCGTCTCGAATATGTCTCTCGTCACATGCTGGTGACGCAACATTCTGGGCGGGGTTAGAAGCCCTCCGTTCGGGTTCAGTTTCGAAATCATGCGACAAGAACGCGAAAACTGAGCGGTGAATATCTCGAAGCCCGTTACCTTTTCGGAAATTGTTTCAATTGCTTTTTGCTTTATTAATGGCTGTCATCAAAACCACAATTGCAACTAGACCCGAAAAGTTAATAATTAAAGGTTAATTAACAGAATTTGGGTAATTAGTCAATATATTGCGACAGTTATGCCCTTGTCTAATGTCCGCCGAGCCCCACACGCACTCAGTGAAAACGGCAGCCACGTAACTCGTACGCCCTTTTTTAAAAATTTCTGTTCGAATTAAAAATGAACACCCTATATATATATATATATATATATATATATATATATATATATATATATATATATATATATATGTGTATATATATATATATATGGGTGGTTTTGTATCAAATCGGGCAGGCTATAAGGGTCTAACTTTTAATTTTGACGAAAAAAAATATATGGTTGGGGGGCATGCCTCAAATGAAGGAGGGCGCAAACCGCATGTTCCCCAGATGTGTTGTTCTCGAGTTACGAAGGGTAGAAGCCGCAGTGTCAGAAACTAGTATCTTCGCCTGCAGTCGCAGGTCGCGTGTTTGACGCCCTCTGCTGGTGCTAGATTTTTTTCCTCCACTTTTTTTAACTTTTCCCCACTCATTTAATAGTTACCATAAAGATACCTTGACGTATTCAAATGATTTTAGGAATTTTATTGTTTTCTATAAAAAATTTAAAACTCGTCACTAAGGTCGATTTTTAGACAAATTTGACAGGTCATTATTTAGTCTGTACTAAGGTAAATTTTCTTTCTTTAGCTCTATAGAAAGCCCAAAGCAAGCCTATGATAGATATAATAATATTATTATGATCTGTTGAATAGCCGCTCCGCTACCTTCACGTAAACGTTGTACAAAATAACAAATGTTGAAAGTTTAAAATCAATTTTCTCAAAAACAAGTTTTTTAATTTTTATTTTTTTAGATATAATATTTGACTACAAAGAATACAATCTAGAAATGTAATATTTTGGTTGTATGTTCCCTATTTGAGCCGCAATTGCGTGAAACGTTTGCTCATATGACTAAAATACAGCAATCTTACCGGCGTTGTGCGCCTCTACGATTTCGAAAATATGTTTTTATTTTGGTTTGCGCTTTTAAAAAGGAACGTAAAGTAGGCAAAATTGGGATATTTATTGTAGTTTAAAACTTGAAATAAAAGAGAAACCACATAAGCACACTACAATCAAAAGGCCTCGCAACATGTCAAAAAGTGTTCCTATATATAACGGTTCAAAAACAAAACGAGGGCGGCAACTCATTATACAGCCTATTACGATTGAATGATAATAACAAAAACTTTTTCATTGTTAGTGTGGGGGCTAGCTCATTCAGGTGTGGCACCTGCTATGTAAAAACTTGTTTACAAAGAAGCCCGTGTTTGCCCACACCTGAGCCCCCCCCTAAACAAGCGGCCGCCAAGGCCTAGCTCGGCACTAGGCCTAGCGAGGCACTCCGACACAAGACCGTCAACCCCCGGCTGGCTTGTCGAATGAAGTATGCCTGTGGGACCTTTCTGGACCCTTCCCGTGAAATAGTTTGATCGCTGACTTCAATTTTCGGTTAAGAGGTCAGTGTCTTCCCCTTGTCAACGCCTTGTTTTCAGAGGCAGCGGTGGCGGACGCTTTCGTCGATAAGGGACATATCGTTTCTATCTTCTTGTTTTGTTTGATGTATAGAGCTCAAATAAACGCCGTATAGATTACCTTCGCAACCTATGGTACGTATGTTTCTCTTATTATGCTTCGTCTCACCCTAGGATGGACTAAAGGTAAAAGCTACAAGCCACCAGATCCAATCACAAGACACTTAGAAACTGCGTGGTATTTCGCTTCGATGCACGTGTTGGTGCCTCCACTAGGATCACTAATGGGTATGGGTGGACAGTGGTTTCAAATTGAATAGCACTGAGTGACTCATCAATTTTACATCGCAAAGGAAGCAAAGACATAGAGACAGTTTGCAGTGTCAAAGCTATAGAAATGATGCAGTGCTTTTTGATTGAGAGCATTATTCCTCCACCCCTAATCAATGTTAAGAATGTCATAGTTTAGCGTGTAACGTGACTTGGCGGCCCGTGGCTTTGGCTTTTAGTCCATCGTAGGATGAGACAAAGTATAATATGTCATTTTTATTCCGACACGACGGTACGTCAACACTGTCGACCTATAGCAGCTCGTGGGAGCTACGCGACGCCGGTCCAACCTTCCTCAGTTGAGTGCCACGTCAGCATCGAGTTGGAACCGTAAATGATCGGTCCCGAAGAGCGTACCAAGACGCGGTTCAACAGCGCGGTTCCAGCGCTTCGATCAAACACTCGCTTGTCAGCTCCCTGTGTGAATAGGTATTTACGTGGCTCTTGCTGACGTTCTCGTACTTCAAACTTATCATATTGGACGTCGGCTCGCTCCTGCATCCCTGAGGTCGCTAGAAACACCGTGGCGATTTGTTTTCGTGCGCGGCGCTTTGCGCACGAGCGGTTTGGGACGTCTGTTTTTAGCACCGATGATAGTTGTGATAACTTCGTAGCGATCGAGTTCGTATGAGTCGACGAAAGCAGTAAGCCCGGCCTCTGCATTCTGACCCGTTTATATCGTGGGAGCAAAAAGGATATTCGTTCATTGTTTTTCTAGTGTCATTTGTGCCTATTGTTGATGGGACCTCCAACCTAGCAAGAAATGTTCGTGATGTATGTCAGATTTTTTTTTCTGTTTAATGGTGTGTGTTTTACTTCTATGTAAACCTTGTTTTAGAGGCCACTAGTATGGAAAAGAGTTTCTTTTCTTGCTGGTGGGGAGGAAAAACTCTGTCAAGCGACAATAGTCTGCTTTTTTTTTACCCTCCCCCTCTTCCATGTAAAGCAACAATGAAGCTGAAAACTGAAACTTCACTGCACGGGACACGATCCCAAAGACAAGCGTTGGCGGACAGTGTTGCTAAATGGTCGCACCAATACGCCGCCAAACGGCTTGAAGCTGTAGCCTAAATGTAACCAAAGCCGTAAAAACATAAAGCCGAAATAGCCAAGCCTAAGAACAATACCTTTTAAGCCTTTTATGGACAATTCATCACACGCCTACAAAACACGTTACATTATCTTTTTCAACCCTCATATACGCCACATTTTGTGCAAATTAGCTGCGTTCCATTTACCTGCACCGGTGCAGAAGAGTGTACGCGTTGTACTTCCGGTCGTATCTCAATACACTTTGGCCCACACTTTTTTGCATCGGTGCAGAAAATGCAAGTAAATCGATCGTAGCTATTATGTCACTCAAAAAGTTTTGAAAAAAAAAATATATGTATAAAACTTTGGAAGGAGAGAAATTTGAACTAACATCTTACCCTTTATTTGTATTTTTTTCAAATGTATCTAAGGTCCTTACCAATATCCCAAACACCTCTTTTTCTTTGTATGGAATATGAGTGTCCCAAATCAGGCTCACACTATTGCAGATTAAAGAGGTTTCGTAGACCGTTTTCCCACTACTTCTACGCTCTCCGGATCATGGACGTCACTACTTGGCATGACCGGCGCAAGCCTTCCCTGCAGAGTCCCGGAACTTGTAGCGGGTTGCGGACAGCGTTGCGGGACAGGGGTTACGATATACAAAAACAATATTGTGTTGTCATTTTTTTTGTCGTGGGCGACGACTGGAAGGTTGTGTACTGTTTAGCGGTAAAGCCACGGACTTGTCATTTTTACGAACTTTGATGCCTAAGCATTCTCACAATGGGAGCCAAAGCAGCGTTTGGAGAGTTCAGTCTACATCCGGGTAGAAGACGCGCTATCGGCCCTGTGGTAACAGTGCAATCTGTTTGTTTGATTTGTTCCTCTGAGTTGTGGGGAGACCACTTGAACTCCACAAGCATTGCTTCTCTAAGCATTGTGAAAACCCCGAAGTTAGCAAAGGTATGCTTGGGAGAAGAGCATGTTGGTTCATGTCAAGGATGAAGAAAGTATAACACAATTAAAACTGAGACAACGCAACATATCTTTGACAGATGTCTGAAATATGTGTTCTGTTGTCCCAGTTTTAATTGTTTTATTATTTTTCCTTAGTAAAGGCTTGACGCACTTATCTCCACTCCCTCTCCTCTTGACTAGCAAAAAGAGAAACAATAATTTTCGAAACTGATTAAAGTTCGAAAATTAACTAGTTGACCCTCAAAGTTCGAGAAACGTTCGCCGTATCCCTAGAAATGCCCCAAAAATAGCCACATACCCAACCACCAAATTTCGGCGCCAGTTAGAAAAAAAAAAATTAGCACAATTTGGCTACATATAAACCAATCTGCCAACACTGTTCTCGGAAAGACCGCCGGCGTTTGGTGTTATTCAAAATCCACGTGCTTCTAACTATTGCGAGCTCTCCGATTGGTTGTTCGTGTTGCCGAAGTCGCTGTCGCCATAGCAACAGCCCGCTCTCGCGTACGAGAACTGCGCTTTTCCTCCTCACTTTAAGAACGCGTTCGTGAATACCGATTTCCAAACTTCTTACAAAGTGCGTAAACTAAAAAAAAAGAAAAAAAATTCTTACCTAAGTTGTCGTTGCCTAAGAAGCTCTTAGTGAATCTGGCCTCTGCTGTGGAGAGTTCGCGTGCCCAGACACCAGATTGAAAGGATGTGAGCAGTCTGCGCATGCGCCGTATCGACAGCATCCCCACCGCAGTGGCCTGTCGTTGGTGCCGCGTGTCGGCATATAAGTGCGTCCCGCCACCCCGCGCCCCGTACGCCCACGGGAAGGTCACCTGACAGCCACTTTTCCTGTCTGATTAGCTCCGATAGGGTGTGTGACGAAAAGGAGGGAAGCTAGCTCTCTTACACCTCTGCTGTTACATCGGGTGGCGGTACCTGTTCTGCACTGCATTAGTTGCTCTTCCCCGATGGTTCACACGCGCAAGTCACTCGGGCCCACAATGAACTGCTGATCGTTTTGAGAGAAGCAGCACTCAGGCCGCTTGTGACCGGTGATGAACAGACGAGCGCAATATTTCGTCCCCGAGCCCGCATTTCTCAGAAACTCGATTTGTAAACCAGTGGCCTAAAAGTGGCCTCAAACTCATTTGAATGTGGGTGGCAGATTAACTCACACAGTAAAGGTCGAGGGTTAACGTGAGACAGGAAGGGGGAGGGGGGGGGGGGGAGGTTCAAATGATTTTAAAGAGAAGAGACCTCGTGCTCTGTGCTTCCTGAAATTCACAGTTTTGCCAGTGACATCTTTAGATTTCATTTGTTGATTGTACTACTTTGGACCCTAACCTGATATGATAACAATATTTGAAGTAACACCGCCCCGTCCAACGTGCTGTCAAATCAGTTAATTTGAAAGTTCTTGCTTTCCTTACGATTTTCTTTGCAACACTGAGAACCATAACATGTCTTTTAATGGTGACATTTTTTTTGAAGGCGAGGATCCCGAGCACATCGATTTGTCTTTGGCAGTTGTTCCTGCTGATCGAGAGTTCGCGCAGCCGGGATACATTCTTCCACGAAGAGCTCGGGCTGGCAGACTAGTAGCGGATTTGCTGTAAGACACAAAAAGCTGGAAAGCAAAAATTTAAGCAAAATAAAGGGCAAATCAAGACAGATAAGTATAAACTATGTGAATATTTGAAAAGAGCTGAGCTATTTTTTGAGCGAAAGTGAATTGGCGAGATGAGATGAATATGGCGCGTGTCGTTTCTATAGCGCTCGAGACATGGAACGGGGACTCGTAGCCGCTTGCCTACGGGACGCTTCCCAGCGAGTCGCGGGCCGCATGCGGCCAGCGGGCGGAGTGCTTGAGACCCCTGATGTACACTATGCCCCTCCAGCCTTCTTTCATGGAGGTCGGAAGAAGAGCAGGCGACATACTCTTTTTGGGTCTGTGGGAAGCCGAGGAGGAAGACGGCGCGCGGGGGCAGATGCCATGGCCGGCTGACCGGCGCTCGTGAGGTGGGCACGGGCAGTGCGAGACGAGGTTCGTGAGAGAACGGCAGCAACGCAGCGCCACCCGGACGACTGGGCGACCACGAGATCCGGGCCAGGGCACGTTCGAGCAAAAGTGCCACGAACAGTAAACCGTTTTCACACATTTCCTTGAACGTGTGACTTCTTGGGAGGGCGGACCAGGCAGAGAGCGATTGGGCAGCAGTTTAATAGAGCGACCCACAAGTCGTACAAATTTCGTTCGTGTTACGGAATTTATATCCGAACCCTTCTTTTTCTTCTTCAGGAGTGCCCCAGGGGAGAAATTCTGGCACTCGTCTGTTTTTGCGCTTTGTTAATGACACTGTGTTTTTGGTTAAAAATTTTAAAGTGACATTATGTGCAGATGATATAAAACATTCGCCAGGTTCCTTCGCATTCTGGGTGCGCACATTCTTCAAAATGATGTGTTTGAACTGGGTAAGGGTGCCACGATAATAACCTCCTGCTGAACGAACTGAAAACAAAAACAATTAGTCTTAGTAGACAGCGAGACCCACTTGCGTGTTGCTATGTTCTCGACAGCAACGTCATTGAGCCTTTTAGCGTTATTCGTGATATTTTGAAGTTTTTTATAGATAAGGCGTTGAATTATAATGACCATGTGTTTGTCACTTGTAATGCCTCCCTTGAAACCGTGGGAGCAATTTCTCGCTTCACCGGACCATTTTCTTCGCATGCATGTTACCTATGCTTATTTTGCTGTCTTGTTCGCTCAAAAACTTAGTTGGAATCTGTTGTTTGTAATTCCTTAAGTCATACTGCATCAACATCATGCTCTATCGAGTGAGTTCAAAATCGTTTTATCGCTATTGTTTACGATCGATTCTTTACACGTAAGCGGCACTAAAGTTACGAAGGGCTGCCCCCGAAGCTCGGTTTACCTTCTCTGTTTGAGAGACCACGTTATCGGGATATCTTATCTTTGTATAATGTTGCGTATGGAATCGTCGACTCCCCTGTTCTGTTAAGCTCCGATTTGTTTCCCTCCCCACCACGTTCGAGCCGTAGTCACAGCCTTTTTTACCCGCTCACATCTTTTTTTTAATATCCTCGTTGATAACAATGCAAGCGGAATTTTAACAACATAGATTCTTGACGGCTAGCCATTTTTAGTGACATGTTAACTTTTAATCGCAATTTTGAAAGCACATTACTTGCTTAGTTTGGTCAAGTTAACTTGTGCTTGTGCATGCTTTTTGCATTCAGAACATTTTCTTTTGTGTAGTTTTATCTTGATGTGTTTGCTTTCCTGTGTTATGTCGAAAAGTGTGTTGTGTTCCACACAAAAAAACATGAGCTGTTTGTGGACACATAAAGTAAAAATTATTATTATTATTATATTATTATTATTATTATTATTATTATACCGCCTCAAGCAAGCCAAATAAGGAAATTCCAAGCAAAGTCGGAAGCAGAGGTCCCGGTCGGTGGGAACACACCCAAAGGTGACCAAAACAGCTATTGGAGCAAAATCAGCTCTCCTTTCGTCCAATAGCGTCTTTTGGTCTTGGTCAACATTGGGGGCGGGTACCTCCGAAGCGGAAGTTTCCCCGGCGCGCTTAACCCCTTGTGGCGTCAGGTAGCCTCCAGAATCTTCCTACGTCCATGCCTTCTTTTTTGTCACCTCTCCCAAAGCTAGGTAGCGGCATGCTCCTTCATGTTGACCCACATCCAACACATTGTATATAGCAAGGTTCACATACAGAGGGAAACACACTGCATGGATTGGACATGAATGCTGCATAAGCATATGGCATAGACTTGTACTCTATTTCACGGCATCCACCCTGTTTTTGTACCTCGGCACTACAACTCAACTCAACTCTTGCGTGTACAATACGCTGCGGTTAACGTTACAAGATCAACAAGGCATGTAGTTAGGCTAGTTGGTTACTAGATTGTTACTAGATCAACTCTGTCATGGAATTTTAAAGGAAGGGGTGGGGGGAGGTACCCACTCTTCCCCTCGAGCCCGCCACCTGCCGTTTGAAGCGCCATCTTGAGTCTGCGTTTCAAAGCTGTGCCTTCCACAGCGTACCATGAAACACCATCAAGACGCTGTGCTTTAAACCATGTGCATTCTAAGGACTACACTGCATAGTTACCATAGCAGATATGCCCAAAAGAATGGGTAGTCGAAGGACGGTAGGTGGACCTTGGAGGATTAGAGGGATACGGCTCGGGAAAAGAGCATCTATGGGCAGTTCCGTAACTTTTATTGTAACGCTGGCTTCGGTACATCTTAAGGTGAAACGGAGTACAGCAATCAGTAAACTCCCCCGCGCACTGTACTAACTCCATCAGCCAGTTATTTTGCTA
The DNA here is from genome assembly GCA_013358835.2 of Ixodes persulcatus. NCBI lineage: Eukaryota > Metazoa > Arthropoda > Arachnida > Ixodida > Ixodidae > Ixodes > Ixodes persulcatus. Next base: position 111,952 of record JABSTQ010010892.1, read on the forward strand.
TTTTGAAGAATGACGACTTCACCATAATCTGAACCCTGATATAAGGAGAAATAAAATAACGGAAAGACGACCCTTGTTTCAGCGTTTAGATTATGTTTTCTAACCAGCTAACGTGCATACTTTTGCTCCTTACGATTTCAAGGTTCGTTTGATATCAGCCGGCTGTTCTTTTGAGTCCGAAGCTTGTGTACACAGAACAAGATGGCGATAGAGATAAATCATCCATTGCGGGGAGTCTTCTCGCTTTCTATATGAAGCTCACTATCTTGTCGAAAGCGTGCCCAGATAAGCATTCCCCCACAAGACCGCTTCAGTTGGTCAAATCAAGCTTCCTTGGATACATGCCCGAAGCAGATACTGGAAGGGCGCGGTGGTGCTCCTTGCCCTTACTAATAACGAGGCCAACAACCCCCCCCCCCCCCCCCCCCGAAGACTTCCCCCCTCCCATATCTTAAATCATTTCTCCTACAGACGAATAAATTGGCGGTCTTTCTTTATTCCTGAAGAGCCCCAGCAAATAAGCTTTTGTTCTGCCCTTATTGTCTAGGTGTTTAAACGGGCCACTATTACCGTTAAGAATCATTCTCAAAATTAATCTGCAATCTGGATTCCATGAATCACGACGCAGTGAGGTTAAACAAAATAAAATATAACGAACAAGGGAAGATGATGGGAACAATTAGGGGTCTCTCTTGTCTTATTACTATTTTCATTGCTTTGTAGTATAGTTTTATGTGAATCCCTCTTCTATGTGTAAGGAAATTAGCCTACCTATTAAGGAGAGGGCACATGTGCCGAAGATCATGCGGAAGTCCACACAATTCGAAACATACAAAATAGTTTCAAACCCCTTCTAAACAAAAAAACAATTAAATGAACTTCATGTTGGCATCTACCGCACAGACAATTCACAGATACTTTCAACTAAACTACTTTATGCGTCTATTAGAAACCCCGGTTTCTGAAGAATACAATGAGAGATTTCACGCATATCCTGTATTTCGTGTAATTTTCCGTAATTTTTTTTGTGAGTGCAGATGTGTTCCAGGATTTTACACATAAATTCTGTGGCAAGCCTCGGAATAATCGCATGTTATTCATAGACTAAGCGCAAAATAAATTACATTTTCTTGGTTTTATTAAGTAATTATTTCTAAGAGTGTACCCCAACTTTCTCTACCACGGAGGTACGATAAAAGTAATTCACAAATTTAAAAAGCGCTCTTGAGTGGTCAATTGGCAAATTAACGTAAAGTACTGCAATATCTGAACTGCGAATATGAGGCGACTGCACAGGTCCTATCCTACACTGATGGCGCCAAGCGAGTAGCGGTAAGCACCGTCTTTTTTCGCGTGTGCGATCAACAGCTAATCTGATCAGGCACAGTGCTTGCGCCGTGTCTTTGCGCATTTAATTGGTGGGACTGCGCCTGCACACCTTCTAGCCTAGGACTACGCTCCGACTTACGGTGAAACGAAGTACACGAGCTATTGACAATACTCAGTCTCACTAAAACCGTGCAGTACAGCCAAAGCTACAGGGGAGAGAGTGCATGCCGACCGGTTCAAGGGGAGGGAAAGGAGGAATGAGAGAATCCCAACCCTCTCTCTCGTTCTTTCTTTCCCTCCTTTTGAACAGGGTTGGCGTACTCTCTCTCCCCCTTAGCTTTCGCTGTATACTGCACGGTTTTAGTAAGACGGAATATAAAGATCCTAGATAACAGGCGCACTTCGCGCTTTTACAAGTGTCGCGATGATTTGAAGCGTCGATCGTCTCACGTTGCAGGTTTCAGAAAGCGATTGGCGGCGCACAACAACATAATGAACTTAAAAACGCCATTTGTTCAAACGGAATGCGCTTCGTCGTGCATGTTGGTTGTCGTTACTTGTAAAAAAAAATATAAAGAGACTTTTCTTTGGGCTGGATATACTAATACTAAAAAATGCGGTATTTATTGCTGCGTCTTTGTGCACCCTTCCAGCGCATCACCCAGACAAAAACGACCGAGTCGCCGGGCGGTGGACTTATACGCGGTGTTTGATATTCAAAAGAACTGAGCTTGCTAGTGCGCATGTTCAGATCTCGTTCCACGGTCGAGTAGTCAAAAATGGCAGAGCACAGAAAGCGATCATTGGAATGGCCTATTGCGGAACAACTTCTACTGACTCTAGGCACCTCGAACACAAAGTTTGAACTGAAAGTTCACAGAGCGGCCGATTGAACTTCGGCGACGAAAGCACGGCTTCATCGCCACGAGAGTCCACAATCGGAGTACTCGGTAAACTTCGGCCACAACTTTGTGCCTAGCGAGTCTAGGGCCCCAGGGAGTGCATGTACTCACTGGGTCAAGTCTGGCGTCGTTGTACACGTCGGGGCTTCCGCCCAGAAGCCCATCGATGAGGTTGACCGCGGATCCGACGCCCGCGAGCGCGCAGAGGCAAGCGCCTGCGAGAAACAACGAACGTCCAAATTCCGCCAATGTCATCTCGATCTACCCTCCGGTTCTGCACCTTCACTGAGGAGTCGCAGGCGCCGGCGGGCTCCGACCAGGAGTTCGGTAAGTCCCATGTCGCCAGCAGCAGTACTCTTGAAATCACACTCACATCAGCCGCCCGACCGTGTCGATCAGCAGGCGAACAGTCAATAAGCACGGGAAGCGAAAACGAAAACTGACGTTAGTTGCGGCGATGTGGCCCCTGTCCAACTCGATGACGTTATCTTGCGGCCGCGATGAAAGAGGGTAGATTCCTTGTCTCAGGGGCACGTGACGTCATCAAGCAGTGTTGACAGACACTTCCACGGAAAGCCTCGGGAAGGAAACGACTTTTCATATACTCTGCACGCGGTTTCGATCCCGTCACCCACATGCATTTGTTATGTCGACCGCTACCCTCCGTGTCAAGGACACACAGCCGGCCGTCTAAAGGAGCATCAAGCGTACCGCTTGAAAATAAAACTGGGTCGAGAAACTGAAACTAGAGACGCGATTGGTCAAGTTAGAACGCCTGGCAAGGAGGGTGGCTTATCGGTAGCTCCATTGAGGAATTCCTGCCATGCGCAACTTCGCGTAGTAAGGGGGTTACGCGCGCACATAATATGTCACCGAAACAGGACCCAGTTATCAAAAAGCGACAGTTTGAAAACGATCGTAGGTTATCAGCCTCGAGGCGAAGAACTTGTCACGCACTTGATAAAAATAAATGTAGGGTACGTATATTCCGCAATTTTTTTTTATATTTTTTATTTATAAATTTAGATTTTGCGTCTTTACACGAATGTGAGCTATATGACTTTATTTTCTATAAGTTGGAATCTTACCTGCATAACTTTTCTGGGGAGCTATATTTTTTTTTCGTTCGATTCCGGTTGGCAAGAATACTGAAAGTGTCTTCCCGCTTGAGCATAATATACCTAATATATTGCGATCACAATACATATATGCGGCTTTATTAACGCGCTTTCGACCGTACCGACCAAATAAAACATATCCACACCACAAAAAAGGTATATTTTTACACCCCTTGTCACACATAATACACCCCAAAGCTTCAGTTTGACGCTCAGCGCACTGACGTAAACGTACGGTATCAACTTTAGCGACAGGCTTGATAGCCTGGTTATAAAAGTTTTGAAAATAGCCAATGTACGAGTGACCGAGTGATAAAATTTATAGGGGTTTTCTTGGCCCCACTGCAAAACCTCCGTGTTTTTTTTTTTTTATAGTCTTTGATACGTACTTTAACCGTTGAATATGTTACATCGCGCCGTCATCAAGCCTCTCGTAAAAGCTGGGGCCATCAGTTTGACGCAAGTGCGCTGTACTTCGAACTGAAGTTTTGAGGTATTTTATATGTGACAATGGGTGTACTGGCTACACACTTTTTCTAGAGTCTAGGTGCAACTTCTATACCAACTTGTTTGTGAAAACGGCCGTTTAATAGGAGATTGGACATAGAGATGGGAAAAATACGTTGATCGTTGAACAAACGTGCGTTCAGTGAAAAACAACACCTTCGTGAACAAAGGTCGAAAACGCTGCTACTACCACACCGGAACGAAGCAAAAACAGCGTGGAAACGGAATACATACACTAACGTCTCATTAAAGAATACGACGCTGACCGGAATCCGTGGCCTTCCCGTGGAGATCGCTCATCCGACCGCAGTCAGATAAGAACCATCGTTGTTACGACAGCCGGGACAATGGAGAGCGTGGCTTCGCTCTGCCGTGGTGGAACCAGCGCGCTCGAGTTGCGAGTGTACGGCACGTAAGGTGCCGCCGCATTGGGCGGTTCTACCCTGAAAACTACGCTGACAAAAGATTTGGCATTTACACTACGTTTTGGACCTCGCACCCCATAAAGACGCTGCACAAAGGGGGGTCGAGTATGGTTGGATGCCCAAATAGCTCGTTGTGGAAGTGTCATCATCGTGCTCTTTCAGAGGCGTTGAACCTAAGGCAAATCGGAGCAGTTGGTTTGATAAAACAAACTATACCGACTTGATTTAGCTTTAATCAACGTTTGAAAGGACACTTCGTCTCCAATATATAAGAGAATGCATCAGCGATGCGAACGTTGCATGAATGAAAAGACAGGACAACCAGTAGTAAAATCCTTGTGATTTGACTCAAAATCGGTTTAGCATATTAGTAGGCACATCTGAAATAGAAACGTAACCAACAAGTCACGATACCTTTTTTTCTCGCGAAGTCATTATTCTGTTTTTCTAGATCTTTGTTTGAGATTCTGAGAGGCCCCACTAGAAGCAATAAAAGCGTGACGTTAAATGTTGTAATTAGGGAAATGCTGCTTGTTCTCGACGTGTCATGGGAAATTGGATGGCGTTTCATGAATGCTGGGAAAGCTGACATCAGCAAAACAAGAAAAAAAAATGCGCAAAATACGTTTTTGTAGACTGCTTCGTCCGCTCTCTATTTGAACCACATGTGACGACGCCCCACTGAAGTACTATTAAAATATTAATATTTACTTTGGCAAACAATTTGTTTGAGTGCCTTTTTGTATTTTTAAAATGCTATTTTTAAATTAGTTTAATCTGACCAATTCTCTTTGGGAGCTGCCATCTTGGTGTGTAGTGCAAACAGGCCGCAAATGTCCATAGTTGCAATTCGACAACACTACGTTTTCAGCTTTAGAAAAATTGTTTTAAATCTAAGGCTGTATCATATTGCTCTTTTGCGGATTATTAGAAAACTTATATGACGGAAATGCGCTTCCTCGCTTTCAGAGAAGAATTCGGGTAACACGCAATAGTCGTTTTCATTACCGAGATAGCTGAAGTTCTGTTATTTTAAAGCGCAGCCAATTTAGTAGGTACAGTTCAAACTATTCAGGTCTAAGTAGGTTGTTCTTTTATATCGGGAGCGAAAAAAATACTTCCACGTGATCATAAAGGAACCGTGCAACAATATTGTGTAGGAATGTTTCTCACTTCACACAAGCTTACTGGCACTAGTAGGGCCCAAGTACTTGTGCTCGCAGCCTCGCACGCAACACCACTGGACGATAAGCTTCCTTATCGCCGCATAGTTTCAAAAGTAAAAGCAAACTTCTTTGTTCAAGTCTCTTTTTTCTCGGAAAATTTGATGAAGTTGTGGGGGGTTGCATAGTATGCGTTGTCAAGAAAACTATCTGCAGGATTTCGTCATCAAGCTTTGCGATCACCACGGTGAAGATATTTAAATACGCCTCATATGGTGGGCACGAGCTCTGCATGAGCATTCTATTTGAGCTTGTGACAATCAATGCCTTGATATGCACTCGTGTAGTGGCTAGAGCCAAATAGCTGCGATGACGGGAGTAACAAACATTAACAGTGTGTAGAACTAAGCGCGTGCCCTCTGCTTTAAAAGCCCATCCCGAGACTATGATAAATATTGGCGTCTTATAATCTGCTCCAGATCCCGTGGCCGCTTGCTCAGCCTACTAGTTGAGGGAGTGAACGCTGGTAGTTTTTCCCGCATTTTATCTGCGACTCTCAATGCGGGGAGAAAAAAATTAAGGCGTGTTTCATGGCACGCATGTCAGGAGTAGCTTTCAGACTTGTGCCTATCTTAAATACTCTACTCAAGATACTGTATCATAAACGCTTTTGTGTGTCTTGCAAATACATTTATTCTAGAGTATTTGCTAACTCTACCTTAATTTGCCTTCTCCGCAAATGTTGGGGGCCATCTATCGGGAAGCGGGAGAAACGTTTTTGGTGGCCTGCTTAATTCCGGTTCTGCCTGTTCCAAGCTATGTCGGCTGTATGAACAAGGTCGGTAAAGGCATTCAGCGGACCAGGCGGATTTTATCGGTCGAGCACCAGGTCACCTAGCTGTGTTTGGAGAATTATGTTTGTGCTTTGCCTCCTTGGTTCCCCTTCTCCAAGGATTATTATTGTCGGTAAAGTTATTCAGCGTTTGTTTTTCCTCTATCCAACGCGATCGACTAGTTTACATTTCTTTTCGTTCGTTTTGCCGAATGAATGGACGACGGACTTCGCCGTGGTGCCCGTTGTTACCGATTGCAGGATTCGAGCTCTCTTCTACCACTAAGAAAGTACTAAGGGTTACATTAAACTAGGTTTCATGTTATATGCAGTATTCGCAGTACATTTAGGAAATATTTCAGACCAAGTTACAATTAATGCAAGCTTTTTTGAATTGCGAGCTTTTTGTTTAACCTGCTCGCAAACTTTAATTGACAAGAAGTACTCTCATAAATGACAAGGCTCATTCTAAAATCGTTCGAAAAACTTGGCACCTGCACGTATCAATGTGGAATTTTCATCAAACGTGTATATTTGAAGTAGATTTCAACTCTTGAACTTTCAAAACGTAGCTCTATTTTTGTGAAAAATAAGACCAACAAACTTGCTCAGGTCAACGGCGGACGCTGTTGGGGACACAAAGTAATTTTGCTAACCCGTTTACCCTGGTAAGATTGTTGGACGCGTTTTAGTTGTTTTTTTTTGTTTACCGGAAGAAAGCAACACTTGGAAAGTTCAGAATGTCAAATTCGCCACAAAAATACAGATTTCATGAATATTTTAGATCTTTACGTGCAGCAACGAATTTCAGAGTGAGCATCGGCATTTATGTCACACCACTTTGGTCCTGAAGACAAAAAAAAAAAATGTAATCTACCAGACCTGTTTGCATTGACATTCGAGGCCGTAGAGAATGTTGCAAATTGATTTCTTACTCGATACAAACACGAGGACAACATATCAAGTCGGTTATTTCGTCTTTGGAGAGAAAGAGCTGTCATCATTTCTTTCCCGGCGTGCACATAGCAACAAACGGTGCCGCATAACCGCTTTATCTGAATGCTTTGTGGTCATATGGAAACCATTGGTGATTTCAATGTTTACAACAACCAAAAAGCAGACAGGCGGCTTACGTCGCAACGGGAGGTGGCCAATTTAGCAAGAAAAGACGCACCGTCATAAAACGCAAAATCAGAGGCGTTCGCTGTGCGTGGTACATAAGCAGCACGGCAACATACCTAATCAATCTGCTTACTTTTATTTACACGCCAATAAAAAATCGAACGAACAAGCACATGAACCTTTCTTGAAGTGGCAACTTCAAACGCATGAGCTGACTTGTATTTATGTACCAACAAAAAATAAAGAAATGAAAACATGAGCCCTGAAGCTGACGAATATAATCCCTGGAGAAGTTGATTATTTTTTTTTTTTTACATGAACCATGAACCTGAACTTGGGACTGCCAAACGCGGGAGGCCTTTGAAGGCTGCCTTTACCCGGATCGCCAAAATCCACAGCTACCGCACAGATACCGCTTCGTCGGGTGCAGGCAAGTAGAAGGAGATCTGAAGAAACTTAAACCGCGACAACGCTTGCTGTCATTGCTGCAGCCAACAACGGAACAGAGTTGGGGCATGTCGGAGAACCTCGAAATGCTCGACCACCGCTGCTTCCCGCGGTCCCGAGCCGGAAGCATCACGCCATCAAAACTGGAAGACTTCTGTCTGCTGCTGCTGAGCATGCGCCGTAGAAACTCCGGAAAAGGCCCATTGCATTTCTCACTGTTATAAGATACAAGCTTGTTTCGGTTTAATTTCTGGATTAAAATTTGTCTCCTGGCGCATACATTACGCAAAAAAACCTAGTTTTTTTAAGGATAAAGAGGTGCCCTAGCCCACTCTATCGGAAAAAAGGATGGTCTCAAAGGACTAAAGGCAGCATTTGGTCCTCTGAACTCCCATTTGCTTCCCGAAGAGACCATCTGGTTCCAGCTAGGTACCGCACGCAAATGCTGGGGACTATACTTCGTTTCAGCCGCCGTCCGAGCGCACCCGAAGGCTGAGGGAAGGTTCGCAACTGCTAGCAGAGCATTCCTACGCACCACAAAGTAGTCCGCAAAAGTATTTTTTTTAATAACTGTTTTGTGCGTAATCATTGCACAGTGTACTGCTGAGAATGATTTGCAACTAAAGGAATTAAATATCTGAAGTTTATGTTTTTATTAATATATGTACTAAATGCATGTCGTTTGGTGAAAACACGTACTACATCCGCTGGCAACACGGCTGCAGCACTCGGTTTTTCTGTGTGATTTCGTTCCCAAAATGGCCGAATCATGTGCTTCGCTGCTTTTCTCACCGAGTCGCTTCAAAACATCCTTTCGCAAAGGCACGTTTGGGCGTCAAGCACGAGAGGTCCTGATGAATGTTTACTTTCAAATTCTGCAGGAGTCTCCGGCCGCGTCTTGCCGCGAATGCGTTGTAAACAAGAAAAGCGTCCGGGCCACTACAATTCACTGATACGCGGCGAAATCAGGGCACCCCTTTACCTGCCGATCACATGAAACGCCGAAAAGCTGGCGAAAAGGACTGCGCCTCGAGGCCTGGTATATCCAGACAATACAAGGAAACATCAACGGCCGGGTCATCGGGCGCCTTGCAACGTGTACTTACATCTCAAAACTATGCCGAAATGCCGAACAGGTGGAAAGCTCGAACACAGACGTCAGCGGCCACCCTACGTACTGACATCCCCTGTGACTAAATTTCAAAACGTGAAGGGGTACTTTTTAAATCTGTAGCAGACGATACCGTTGATACACCCGTAGCAGACGAAATACTCGGCGAGCGCGGGCGGCGCGGACAACCAGCGGCGCAGCGGAGGGATACAAAAGTGCAGGCAAGATCGCGTGACCTATTGCCGGCGTGTGATTGGCTCCGGCCACACGTAGCTTTTGCTGCGCTCGGACGGAAGCTGAAACGAAGTATAGCTACACTCGGCCGGGACTAACCGAAAGTCGCGCGGGAGCAAAAGCAGCCGCGGGAGCAAAAGCGCGGGAACAAAAAGCAGCGAAACGCGCGCGGGAGCAAGAGCACGGGAGAAAAAGACGAGCGGACAAGATGGCGGCGCCTGCTGCCTCGTCAACGGCCTGCGTTCGCGACGCACTATCTGTTTCGGAACGCAGGGGGAGGTATCCACAGACAATCGTAGTATCAAAAATTGCAGGAGGGGACATGTTTAAGGGTTGGAGCTCACTTTATAACGACCGTAGCCTCTGTTCCAGCACGTCGTGGAAGCCAGCGCTGACTCGAGCTCCGCCATTGTTGTTGCACTGGCCATGCGGCTTTTGACCGTTGTCCTGGCGTCCTTCCCCTTTGCATGCTTCGAAACGTGCTTTGAAAGTGTTTATATTTTCTTTTAGGTTTAACTGGGGTAAAACTAGCCGCGTAGAACGTTTTAAAAACGTTTCGAAAGACAAAAAGGTTTATTTTTTATTTTTTCTTGTACTCTATACCACCTGTGTTGTTGTTTTTTGTTTTTTTTTTTCGCAAGAGACGATGCGGTTGACAGGGAGACGAGCATGCGCGAAGCGGGACAGTCTATGCGGGTAATCGAGAATGAGAACATGTATGCTGGGGGCCGATGGGGACACAGTCCTATAGAACGTCACAAATCATTACTGTGTGTACCGTTACTTCTTAGTAAAAGATACACTCCCTGGAAAGTTTAGCAACAATATTAGAGAACAATATTGGTGCGAAAGCAGCACCATATTTGTAACATCGCTTGCGGTTGAGATGGTCCCTGACCAAACGACTCCTTTCATATGATCAGTATAAAAGGCTCATGGGTAGTCTTTGGGAGTGGCGATTGAATTAGCGTCTGACAATAAAGAAACAAATTGAATTAATGTGTCATCGTCTGTGTGTTGTGCGTGTCATCTGTGTTCTAATTCCTTGTCTATGCTAAAATGCATAATACGTGTGCAAGTATACGTGTGTGTGCAAATTAAGCGTTTTTCATATGTGAATGTGATGAGCGTGGGAAGGATCTACCCCAGCGATAACATATTTTTGCGAATTTCGAATTTGACGTTGACTAGCGCTACCTAGGTGTGTAAGGGCGCAATCTAGTAATAAATGAGGTAAGGGCGCAACATTTTGTCCCCGTGGCCTAAATGCAAGGGTGGACAAGTTAGCCCTTGGGGTTCAACTTTGAGGGACTAACGATAGGGGAGCAAAGGTTGCTCCCGTTACCGTTGCTCCCCTAGGGGAGCAATGGTTGTGTCAGTGTATTTATTCCCCTTTTTCTTAGAATGACGGCGCGGTGGTGGCGCGTCGGAAGCACTTCCGGTCTGGGCTGTGGGCGGAAGCCGCCATAGGGCACGTGCATTCCTGTGTTACTTCGGAAGAAACCGGACAAAACCTGCCTTCTCGTCAAAACGCCGCGACTGGGGCTTTACCAAAAAAGTAGGGAAAGGTTTGAAGGTCAGTCTTCATGCGTTTTCTGCCTCCTCGGTTCGTCCGAGAAAATGAAAAGGGGCCGTTAAAAAAAAAAAAAGAGACGTTGTCGGGCCACGATTGCTTGGGCGGAATGCACTTTGGACTTAATTCACGGATACTTGTGGTCGTCAGATTTATTTGTTTTGTTCCAATATGAACGCGGGAAAACTGTCAAGTTGCACGGACCACCTGCGGACTACGTTCAGTGCGTCATCTCGTTCAAACGGCCACCTCATCGTTCCAGCTCTCGTCTGCTCTCTCAAAAGTTTCTGCTTGTCGTCTGCTCGTTCAAACGACAGTGGCCCGTAGACCAAACGTTGACACGGTAATCGCGATAAGAAGAGCAGACCTCAAAAAACGTTTAAGTTTGAAGGTTGCTTCGGGTAAGCTGTCTTGGTGTAAACAGTAGATATAAGCAGATGTTGATAATTGTTACCAGTGGCTATCACCGACTTCTTATGCCTGCTTCACTCGGTCCGATTCTGGTTGTGATTTTCAGTATCGACGTCGACATCTCAGCTATGGTTCAGGCTTTTTGCAGCCCGAACGATGTCATGTCTAAAAATAGCGAGCAGAACCTTACCATGTGAATCAGGCTTTAGGCTCCATTCTGCAGCGTCCACGCGGAATGAATCGCCGCATGTCCATTATTCACGGAAAGTCTTGCGGTGTAACAAGTCTCGTTAATTTCGCTGAGGCCGCTCAAGTAGTCACAAATTGCCAGGAAGACGTAGAATCAACAATTCCAACACAAAAAATAGCGCAGGGACTCACACCGACGCCGAAACATCCCATTCCAATGGCTTTTTTTTATAAGCGACGGCGAGCTTCTTGCCCACACCCCCATCGCGCATGCGCGGCGTCAGTGTCGTCCTCTAGGGGCGCTCCGCTTTGTTTGTAACCATGAGTTGGTGTATTTAGATTCGAGGGTAAAGCTGAACCGATTACAAACTTGGAGTCAAGTGACCGAACACAGAACAGGAAACAAGGCACGAGCAAAACGCAGTTAGCTCCAAATGCAAACAAAATACCAAATGCGTAGCTACAAGTAAGCACGCCTTTATGTGTCCTTTCCTCTTATCCACATTGCTGTTTTCTTCGGGCTGTCTTTAAATGGCACGTCACTCTTGGAGCTAGCAAAGTGCTGGTGACGTCATCCGGACTTCAGACTCACAGCCCATCTTTTGCCTGAAGCTAGAGTGGTTGCGCCAGCGGAAGATTGCGACGCTAGTTCTCGGTGCGATCATAATGAACCATTTCCGGAAAAGGCCGGTTCAGGGGGTTCCAGTATAAAAATGTGCGAACCCGTTCTCTTGCCTGCAGAGCCGCTCCCTCGGCCAAAGTAGCTTGATCCTCTTTTTTTATTGAGCTGCATTGACTTAGATTGTACTTCCCTAAATCGTTTTTTGTGCCTATTGTGGCTTAATATTTGCCTAAAATTCGTTCAAACGCGTTTCTTTCATTTCCTTCCGAATGCGCACACTGTTTCAACATCAACATCCTTGACAACAGTTCTTCGCCAGGTGGAGCCATTTATAAACTAGTTGATTTTGATTTTGGAATCTTGACCATATTTGCCTTAATGCGTCAAGAATAGTTTCATCTAGTGCAGACAGGGGCAGTGGAGGGGATTTAGATGCGGGTTTGTGGACACTCTCTTGTATTTCTTGTGTTTCCCTCTTGGCCTTCCTTTGTTTTTTATGTGTGAACACTACATGTTCTCCTTCTCGCTCTTGACTGCGTTGACAATATACTAGCTCTGGTTGTTAATCAACGAACAAGGCTGCTGTCCTTGTGTCGATGTTTCTTCTAAGAGGGCTCGTATGTCGCTCACTCACGTAGACATTAGCAAGTCTGGCTGCCTGATCAACTTCTAGTTCGGTTGTCACGGCTATGCAATGCCAGACTGCATGTCAAGTATCTGAATCGGGGCGGGGAATATTACAAACTTATTGCGGAATCCGTCATGAGCCGAGAATGCCGTCAAACTGAATGAAGCACGGCAGGTGCCATGTCAACACTACATGAGTCACTTTTGTTTCTGAAAGATTCGGGCACGCATTATGATGCATTTCACGAAATAGTTCAGAGTAAACCCCAATCGCAGCAGCTAAGGTGCATCTTGATGATAATAAAGATCACAGCAAAGCTTTATTTAAAAAAAAATCAACGAAAATAGAACATTCTTTTTTATTTCTTACTTTTACATAACCATCTTGCAAAACGTACAAATTATTTTTGAATCTAGTTTAATTACTTTTTCAAGGAGTTTGTAATCTACCCAAGATAGTTGGTACTCAACATAACTTCACAACTCCTCTAAAAACAATTTCTAAGGGTATTTAGTATCTTATCTGAAACACTTTTGCTGAGTAATTGGCACAACACGGAAATTCTAAGCGGTATTTACTAAAAGTAGAATAATTGTTGCAGCTCCTTTTTCAGGGCCCATACTCCTGTACACTTTTTCTTAGTGCGCGTCGAGACACCGTTGAAACCAAAGACAATTAAAGGGGTGGTGCAACAATTTCCGGACTTTGGTCAAATATTTGTGGAAGTTGCCCTCTGACACTTCTGAAGTAAAGAAGAGAAACCCGTTTTCGCCTGCGTGTCCTAATTGTTGCGTAAAAAAGAAGACAAATATTGGCATTTCGGGCACCCCTCAACTCACTACCAGTCTTCAGGGTCATACCTGGTCGCACTCTTAAGCGCGAGACACATGCGCTTCCAAACTGTCCGATTCGGCGTGCGAACCGCCTGAACGACGTCCGAGGGCGAGGGTTTTCGTCGCAACGAAGCGTCGGACGGGGCCTCCGTCCGGCGCCGGCGTGCGTCCAACTTGCTAGATATCGCCGCACGGCTGTCCGAATTTCGGAGGGCCGCAGCCAATGGCAGCACGGATGGCGCGAAGGTCTTGTTGTCACGTGACTTTCGGCCCGATCGGGCGAGGAGGCGCTTCGTGGTTCGGGCAGTTCGGGGAAGCGGATCTCCCCCTCTTTTACAACTCCTACACGACACACACATCTGGCGGTGCGCGGTGAAGGAGATGGACGCCATCGAGTTTTCTCGCGCACACAAAACAAGCTGCTGATCTCGCGCGCCATAGCAAGCCGTCCTTCTGGGACCGATCGAGGCCGTCGAAACCCGAATGTACTCCGTTTCACCTTACGATGGAGAGCAGCGGACGCTACGAGCCATTCCAATGCCGTGTGAGTGTCATATGAACTTCGGGAGAGACGCAGCAATGCGCGGTGTGCGTAGTCACGTGATTTGTACGCAGTGCTCGCTTCGCTGGGATGGCTCCTAAGGTTCGCTGCGGTCCATCGCGATTGAGTGATGTTGAGCAGAAAAGTAACCACACGGAAAATCTCTACAGACGCACACTTTAATAGAATGTAATAAAAAATATTATGTTTGTTTTAAAGTCAGAAAAACCAAGAAGGGCGAGGGAAGTATTTTAGTTTTCTAGGCTAGGTGGCGCGAGCTACCGCCCGTTATAAATATAGCCATTAGCATTCATCCATCCCTTCGGTAGGGGGATACCCGAAACTGGGCGGAGCTGAACGGAGCGACGCAACGACGCGTCGGAAACCATGTGTCGCGAACCGTCGTGTGCGGCGATTCGGAGCAGCCATCTTCCCGACAGTTCGCACGCCGGACCGGACAGTTTTGACGCGCATGTGTTTCGCGCTTTAGTGACGTCCTTCGGAGTGCCGTGTAGGTTCCCGTGTGCTCTCTCGGAGGACACTTCATCTCCCACTCTCTGCTGAGATTAGCGGGCGTTATGCTGCAGCTTAGAGCCTAGCAAGGTCACGTAATCTTCTCGCCGTAGTTTCTTCGGCTGCCACTTGCGGCTGCAGGTGGGGGAAAAAGCTCGACTTTTGCTTTGCGACTATGCAGCGGAATCGCGACAATTTTTTAATGAAGGAGATGTTTTCTTTATCCTCCGGGACACAATAAACAACGTAAAAATGACGAGATGCAAATTCTTTTAATCATAAAATCGTTGCACCCCCCTTTAAATGATTTAATTTTTGTTGTGTTAGGTATTTAGTTTTCCGGCGAGCGGACGAGTAACAGGACCAGCCCGATCGAAAGCACTAGCAAGTCATTCCTTTTTATTCTTCGCCTTCCAGAGCTATGGTTGCAGCCCGAGCGTCCTACGATCTGCTAGAACAGTTTTGACCGACATTCATACTTGGACTGCAGTCACTAGTGACTGTAGTCTTTGGTGCGAAAGCATTGGAACTTTCGCATCAAGAAGTTGTAGTAACAATCACTTCTATTTTTGGTGTGTGCTAGGCGGCTGATCTGGACCTTGAGTGACGATAACGAGATACATTATTATAAGCACTCCCAGTAAGTCAATTCAATTGCCATTTGGTTCTAGGTTTTATGTTTGCCTTGAGCGTGAATCCTGACTAAATCCCAAAAGATATTTCTTGAAATTTTTTATTATTTTGAAGGGGCGTGGCTATAATGTTTGCCCCCTAGGTTGTAACTTTTTATTCAGTGATGAAATTGAAAGTTGTAGATTAAAATGAGAGTTTTGAATCTCCACTTTTCTCGGGGCACATGACTTTTAAATATAGTCCCCACCATCAGCGATCCACTTCTGCTACCGGTGCACTATTCTCGGCATGCCGTCGTGGATGATTGAAGGCGGCTGTTGACGATACCATCCGTACACTGTATCGGTACTCTTGTCGTACGGACATCCTTAGATGTTCTTTCATATTCGAAAACAACCAGAAGTCTGGTGAAGCGATGCCCGCGCTGTTAGGTATTACATCTTGAAACTGCAACTCCTCCAACGCGCGGTTGGTATCGTCAAAAGCCGCCCTCATTGTTCTACGACGGCATGAAGATATTAGCACACATGTAGGGCAAGTGCATCGGCCCTGTTGCTGACCTTATTGAAAAGGTGTGTGCTCCAAGAAACAGAATATTCCGAATTTTCAATCGAATTTAACATTCAATTTTACTTCCGAATAAAAGTGTTGCAGCCCAGGAAATTTAACTTATTAAACACCCCTCGTAAATTCGGCGTTGGTGAGGATCTACTTCATCAAATTTTATATCCTTTGAACTTCCGCTTTATTATAGTTCAATTTGTTCCTCCTTGGTCACATCTCGTTAATGTCGTTGAGATGGGTATTACGTTTCTGCCAGCCTCCACAAAGTACGATATGAGGAGTTTATGCAGTTCAATTAGTAGAATACCCCTCACTGGAAAACTGGAAGGGGTAAGGGGAGGAGGTGTGATGTCGTTTAGTGGTTTTGATTCTTACATTCTTTAGGCCCTGCCAGCCATTCCTCTTTGGGGAGAGTTCATCGCTTACTATTACTTCTTAGAAAGTTTACACTAAAACATGAAGCACATGCGATCTTTGTAGTCAAAATGAGTGAAACAAAACAAATGTTCAGCATGAATAGCGCCAATCGATTGTCATACAACACCCCGAGTAGTGTGAATTAGATTTATGTATACTACCTGTATTTTATTTCATCTTTTCACATAAGGTGTTTCAAATTCAGGGCGTCTCTTTTAAGGCTTTACAGACCGTTTTTTTTTAAACGTTCACAGCAACACACACTTGGGCTGTGCAGGTGAGTTAAATGGCCAGGGGAGCAAAATATAAGACCCATCGTCACAATAAATTGGCAAATTCACTACGGTTTGTTAATTAAGTTTGTAGTTAGTGCCGATAAACCTATAATTTCAAATACAAACGTGGTGAGCTTCATTGAAGACTACTAAGTCATTCAATTTTAGAAAGACTGAGCTCTTGGGAAGCGCGGTGGAGGGTTAAAGTTACCACTCGTGAAGCCGGAACAAGGCTTTGGGTGAGAAAGAGCTCCCTAGCGGTATTTCCGTCTTTTCCATCCGCGTTGTTGCACTGCCCGCTTTGCGCCTGGTGGACGAGTTGCCACTTCCATTTCTTCCTACGCGTTTCAAACCCATCGAAATTTATTTTTTAGTGGTTTTCCACGACGCGCTCAGCTTAATTCTTATTTAAACTATCAGTTTATTTTAAATACTTAATAGGTTAATAAAAAAATGGTTAGTTATTTGACTAATCGTGATTATTCGCCCGCCCTTATGTACCCCTGACCGGATAAGTCGCCCCAACAAACCATATAGCAGCGTTGCTTTCAGCTCTTTTTTTTAAAACAGAAGTGTAGGGCCGAAAACAAAACAGCCTGCTTGTTGTACAGCCTGATGCATATTTCAGTTAAAACAAAATGGAGGTTGTGCCCGGTTTTTTTCTTCTGAACACTACCTAGTGTTTATATTTTAATTTCTCACACGTCTCAACTATGCATGACCAAACACTCAGTCTCTGCCCTTGTGTAAGCACTTTACGAAACGCGAGAGTTTCAGAACTGGCCGATATTTTATTGAAATGTATCGCCAAAGATTGATTTTTTCAAGCTGAGTGTGACCCCGGCGAAGATATATTGTCACTAATGACAAATGATGACGCGGCTAATAACCAAAGAAACTAAACGTTTAAGGAGGCGAACTTGTGCCCAAATCAAAAGGAAACAGAAGATAACGACAGAGCGTCGCGGGGGTCGAAGTCAGCGTAACAGCAGGATCGAGCGCTTGGGCGAGACTGACTGCCGCTTGTTCCGCGGAGCCCCTTTAGTACGCGCGTGGGCTTCTGGGACAATTGGCGAAAAAGGTTCGGCGCTTGGAACATTCTAACCTCGAATCATCAACACGGCCCTCGAATTGACGAGAACAGCACATTACAGTGTCAACAAAAATGTGTCCCCGCGGCCAGGCATCGAACCCTGGCTTTCTGTATGGAAGGCAAGCGCAATAACCGCTAGCCCGCGGGCGCGCTGCATACTTGGTCAGCTGCGCACGCGGCAATATCTGTAGCGCGTACGTAAGAGTCCATTTTTGACCTATATATTGTAACACATTTTGTCAGCAAAAAAAACAACAAAAAAAGCACATTAACCTTATTATAGGGTATTTCCACGAGACGAGACCGTGGCGCAACGTTAAATCTGGTTCCGAAATTTGGCAGGAACTCGCCGGAATCCATGTTGGAGGCCCTCGTTGCTGTTATGCGAAATTTTGTTTGCATGAGGGTCGTGTTCGCGCTGTAGTTTATCCGCTCACTGGAGGTTTAAAATGGTTCGTTTTGCCGTAATACATTGTTCCAGTCGTAAAAGTCGGCGACATAATGGAGCTACCGACAGCAGTATTTTTTATATATATAATTCTGGCAGTCATTAGGAATTACGACAAGGCAGCACTCAAGGAATCGGTTCGCCAGCGTCATGAATGGCTCCGACGGATACGCCGGCACATTATCGAGAAAATATTTTTTTGTACCAACCAAGGGTTTGTGGACTGCACTTCATGTAAGATGAGAAACTTCTTTGCGATTGACTAGGACAAGAAACTATTCACAAATATTCTGAAATGTGGTTATAGAAAGACGACTTTATGGCTCAACAGTACTACTGCTGCCGCAATAAGACACCGAATGCCTCCAATGTGGCGACAAGGCGCTGATGGAAGACGAAAATGCTGGTTTTAATTTCGAGGCTAATCGGAAATGACGTGATATGCAAGAAGCCATTAAAATTGGGAGGCTAATTTATCAATGCTGCAACCTTCATTTTTATTTATATGCGTTCCCATATCGCCACATCTATGTAACATAATAATAGACAGATGATATTATAGCTGACTGCCATCATCACCGTAAAACTGTATCTTGTATGATGTAAAAAAATGCTGTTTTTTGTTTTCTCGCTGTTGTAAGGGTGACACCCCGAATAAAAAATCTATCAATCTAACCCAGTTTGGCAGTCAATGTTTTCTAGTGGACCGCTGACTGTGCCTGACTGTACGTCAAGCATGTCTGATTGGCCAACAAGTTACTCTGACCGACACTCAAACTCCAGTCAGACTCCACTTGTCGACTTTCTGATGGTTTCCTGGTGGCAGTCGGCCGTCGCGAAATGCCGTCAAGATTTCTTGGTGGCGATTCTGATTGTACATCGATTGTCTCTGACTGTACGTCAAAAAGCTTTGACGTGCAGACAGACGTACGGTCAAAGGACGTAAAGTTCGTTCGGATACCACTATTTCGTCAAATCTATGAATACGAAAAATAATCTATGCACGAGAAAACGATTTCGGGAAGTGAGCACATAAAACCGCTGATGTTAGAGATATGACAAGCAGGGCGCCCGACAACCCTGATCAGAAGCCCACCGAAACGCCGAACACGCCACTTTCTACTTTCGCTTCGCCCATAGAGGCTTCGCCGAGCTTCCATGAACGATCACTCTCGACTCGTTCTGTTTGCCCGCTTGCTCCAACCTGTCGATCCTGCCCGGGCTCTACAATGTCTTATGCTTTAGTAGAATTTCTCCTCGACAAGACCCGGTCTGTCGGGAGTTCCGACTATGTAAGAAACTTTAGTGGTGTAGTTGAAGATGACAAGGTTTACCTGGTCTACTGGGCCGGAGACGCGCGAACAAAAGGAGGGTTCTACGACGCGAAAGTACTCTACATGGCAGGTGAGTAGAACTGAAGTACGGCGATTGATGTACGAGTGCTTTGCATAACATGCTGAAGGCTTAACTGCATATGCAGCCGAAGCCTTCTTTAGAGCGATGCGCTCATTGTCGGAACCTCGCGCTGCAACACTGAAATGCTCTAGACTCGGTCCGAGAGGTTTAGGCTAAAAAGTTTATACCTTTCTATCTGGTGTGGGCTATTGGCCTTACCGCTGTGACGCAGCTCATTATTATTGATTTATGAAGAGCGCAGACAAAAAAGCATCCGTGAGCGTAGTTCAGATATGTCTGCTGCTCGCGTTCGTCCGTGGAAGCCAGGGCTGTCTGTCGTAGCATGCATGCTTGCTCTTTAGCTTCAACGGGATCGCATACGTTTTGTGAATTAAAGTGTATACGGTCGTCACGAAAGGTTCAGACAGCTAGGTTGTTTCTCTGAAACATGCTTAGGGTGCATGTGTGCCCATTTGTAAACGAATGTCCCTTTTGCCTGAAAAACGCGAATTTCAAAAGTGAAAAAAAAAGGACGGGTACGCACTTCTTCTTTTTGATGTCATGAATTACATTTATTTCAAGGACTTGTGAACCGTTTCATAGCCATGCAAGATGGCCACCTCGGCTTGTGAACCGTTTCATAGCCATCCAAGATGGCCATTTCGAAGTGGGAGCTTTTATATAAATGCTGCCCTTGTTGATAAAATTCCCTTGGCAGTGGCAGTCAGACGTCATCTGATGGACCACCAGGGCACGTTCAACCAGGGCTGCTGACTGGCAGTCAGTGTCCCAAATTAAGTATCTTGATAGAATTTTCAATAGAGACTGATTGTGCCAGCTGCAATCGGAAATAGTGCCGTTGGTGCCTTGTGTTTCTGAACGTTCGGGAGTAGAGAGCACCTCTGATGAAAGATGAACGAAATTGAGCGAACTGTTTTTTCCCCCAGTGCAATTTCGCTTTAAACAACTTACTAATTCCGGACTGCCGTAAGAAGCAACTGGCAAAGCTAAATCTCGCCTGCGACGTGCCAAATAGATCTACTAAAGGAGCTACGTTTAGATTATCGGAAATTGATGACTGTAAGAAGGGAATTAGTGCCAGTGCTAAGACTTTTACGGTTTGAAAATACGATTACCTCAGCCTTAGACTCTGACCGAAAAAACGCTCACCGGAAAAAAAAAAAAAACTTACATGACAAAGCCTCGCCAGCCAAAAGCTCACCCGTTTTTCGGCGAATATGGACAAAAACTCACCTGCTTTTTGTTTTGTTTTCCTTTGAAAGAGAGCCCCCCCCCCCCCCCCTCTCTCTCTGCCTTAACCTAGCCTGGGCGAATGTTTATTCGCAGTAAAACTTACTTTGCTAAAAAGCGGGCATGAGCGACGGGCACATGCTGCCGCCGCTTCTGCTCTTGTCGGCGCCGAGGAACATTGCGGTGCCTGAGGCATCTATATCGGCGGCGGCTGCAACCTCGGCAGTAGCGAAACGTGGCTGTCCACGCCATTACACCGCAGGCGAACTAAGGAGCGGAAGAACGACTTTCATGCTTTCGAATTTACAACTCACAACAAGTTCTTGTGTCCTCGGAATTTTTGTTTTATTATTCCGGATTTTATTTTATGTAGCTCATTCGGTAATTTATTAAAAAAAGCTTGGGCACGTAATACTTCCTTGTGGCCTTTCCATATTTTGTCCTTATAAATGTTTCAACAATTTTTTATTCGATTTTAATGTCCTAACTTTTACATTTTCCAGCCTAAGTTGGTTGTTGAATTTTTCTTTTTTAATAATAATATCATACTTCATTTTATCTCTGAAACGTAGCATCCCTAGTTGTTTATGCATATAGTCAGAGAGGTCAGTTTCTTCGCTTCGGTAACCAATATTCCTAACTATCATTGTTTTAATCAACTCTAGCTTCACTTGTAAATATTTGGCACAGTGCCCGTAAACTGTTATTTATATTGAAGTGCTGATTTCCCCATTGCATTATACATCCTTTTAAGTATGGATGGCGGTACTAGGTCTTGGATATGGTACATATGTGCAATTAACATCGCTAATTTTTTTACAAACCTGGTCCATGTGAATATCTCATTCAATATGTTCGTCTGTATGCATACCCAGGTATTCTACATTATCAGCTCATTTTAGCGGGATGCACGAGCAGTTGCAGTTCTGATCATGCATTTTTAGTGGAAATTTATTTACGATTTTGTGCTTCGATCTCTGAAGCATATTACTTGCGTTTTACGAACCTTTAGGATTATTTGGTTTTCACGGTACAATTGCATGATGTTATGGATATCAACTTGTATCGTCATTGCCGCCACTTCGTAATTTCTATGTGCGCATGCAATTACCATGTTATCTGCAAATTGAAAGAGCTTACTTTTTAAGTTAGCCTGTGCTATCTCGTTAACATATAAAGTAAAAAGTAGGGAACCGAGGACTGCACCGTGAGGTACTCGTTGTTTGGCCTTAATTTCCTCGCTGTATTTTTAGCCTAAACGTACTACCTGATAGTGGTCAGTGAGATCATCCGGAATAAATAATATGTCTTCCCTCTAATCCCAACACTGTATAGACTATCCCTTAATATATTATGATTTTTTGTTTCGAACGCCCTGGTGAAATCTAAAAAAGCCGGAGCATAATTTCCGCTGTCCATATTTTTATTTACATAGTCAAAAAGTCTTCTAGAAGGTCGCCGGTTCCTATATGTTCCCTGAATCAATATTCCGTGTGAGGTAATAGGCTATATTTTGGGATCAGCATCTAAGTACTTTATTAGTACATTTTTCATAAGATACTTTTCCACCGAAAGGATGCATACTGGTCCATAAATTGGAATTTATTTTTCTCCCCTTTCTTTTATGAGGATCGAACGAAGGATAGTTTCAGTTTTTTGGGGGATGGTGCCATGCACTTGAGAATACACGATTATACAACTGTAGTAATGCAGGTTTCATTATATTGATGTGGTATTTAATGTACCTAGACCTAATTTGATCCAACCCTGATGTTTTATTTGTCTTTAAATATTTTACAATATTAATTATATCATTGCGATCTATATCGGGAAAAAATAATGAATCACTCCTCCTTATTTGGTTGGATAGTCTTTCCGTTCTCGTGAAGCAAAGAGTTTCGATTGACTGCATATATTCTGTATAAAAACTATTTGCTAGTGACTCGAAGTTGTGTTCAGGACCGAAAACTGTTTAAATAGTGTCTTCAATATTTTTTTTTGTAACAGTTTGTTTAATAAAGACCAACATTGTGCTGTATTTATGTCTTAAAGAAGTTATTCCAATTATAATTTATTTTTGTGAATCTTATTGATAATGTAACTTTATTGATAATTTGTTTGTGATCTTTTTTTACTGATTATTATTAGGAAATCGTTTCAGTATCGGCAAGCTTTCTTGTTTAGTTTGATCATGTCATCAATTTCTTAGTTATCCATGGATTATGTTGCTTACGTTTTTTTTTTTTTCGTACTGCATCTCTGAGTTGACTTTGCATCAATGTCTTTGAATACACTAACAAGAGTATCTTATAATATTTTTAGATTCAGTTCTTTGGCGACAACGTTGCAGCCTTCTTGTTGAATGTATTTATCGACTGCATTATCTTTTATAAATAAGCCTTTCATAGCTTTTTTTACTGTTTTGAATAAATCTGCAATAGATACTGCCACAAAATAATAGTCAGCTACTTTTTCAGAACTGACTTGTCCTTCGGGCTTCCCTTCTTTGGGCCGTAAATGTATTTGATCTCTACACAAATGGGTTAGTTTCTCGTCCAATATGTCTTCTCTTGTGAACTCATATACAATCCAATCCAGTTCCGCTTTTCCATATCATATAGGTAATTTTTTCTCATTAAACTAGGTTTTGTGATGTCTAATATAATATTTACCTACAACTATTTAATCTGTCTGTTATCGTTTAGCCATTCGTGGACATCATCTAAAATTCGTTTACGATTTCCTTTGGAGCTCGTTATTATCCTAGTATAGGAGTTTTATTTCCGTGGTCTTCAATTTCAATATGAAGGGCCTCCGTTGAGCAGAAGTTTACATTCTTGTGTTCGGTTATTTTCTACTTTTGATTTATCATGACCATGAGATCTCCTCCTCTCAATTCCGTCTCTATTATGCAAAAACGTCCCACAATTATCTAGTGAGAACACGGTTTCTTCATCAGATGTAATGTTTGTTTCCGACAATACAATTACGTCTATATTGTCCAGATAAGGGCTTATCAAACTGGTTATTTTATTAAAATACTTTAAGGCTGAGTACATTAGTGTGCAAAAGAACAAAACAAAACTCGTTGAGAGTAGCGTTTATGCTTCCTCACCACTTTTCAGAAGAAAGACACGTTTGTTTCCTTTCCATGTCTATTCCTGTGAACGTACTCCCTATTTAATTTTTGTAAGGTCACATTCATGCTCAATTCCAATAGTCGGGTCGCCTTCTCGTTTTCACACATAGGAGCATCCTTCTTTCTGCCAGATAAACTTGTAACCAAGGTTCTTTGCCTTTGTTCTGACATCAAGAAGCAACTTTTGGTTTGGACTGGTCATGTTCTCTCGTAGATAGACGTTATCTACTTCTGCTTCACTCCTCAGCTTCTGCTTGTTTTCGAGCCACGTATCTCGACAGTTGTGGCTGATAAAGCCTACTATCACCATGGGTGTTTTCTTTGTTTTAGTGGGGATGCGGTGAACTTTTCTACGTTATCAATGGTTAGTCTAGGCACTTGTATCTGGCGGGCGATTTTGTTCAGCTTTTCTAGAAGGTTTTCGTTCAGGGATTCGGCAAATCCGTGTACTTCTAGGTTATTTCTACGTCACTATTGCTCCAGCGTCTTTATCTCTTTTTTGTTGATCCGTTTCGTGAATCCTTTTCTCGTTTTCTAGCTCACTCAAACCCTTTCCTAGATCATTGATCTCGCTGTCATGGTCTTTCACTTTCTTAAGCAGCTCATCATAGCTGTCGGGCATTGACTGCACAGACTCTCTATGGCCATCACAATTTTCGAGCGCAGCTCTTAGGCGCCCGTTTCCGGCTTGGGCGGCGTCGCCGTCGCCGTCGCCGTCGGCGTAACCGCGTGGTGCATGATGGGTAAATTTTCCCCGCTAAATCTAGCGGGGAAATTTTCCCCGCTAAATCTAGCGGAAAATTTTCCCCGCTAAATTTAGCGGAAAATTTTCCCCGCTAGATTTATCGGAAAATTTTCCCGCTAAGTTTAGCGGAAAATTTTCGACCCTAAAGGTCGAGGTCACGTGACCCCCAGGCCACATGACCCCCCCCCCCCCCCCCGTGCCTTCCCCTCCTCCTCAAGAGCTGCGCTCTAATTCGGCGTTACAGGGAGTTGTAAACGGCTTTCATTTTTTTTCATCGTGACTAGCTCATCGACTTGCTGTTTGAGTGGAGCAAGCACGCTCAACAACCTCATTATCTTAGTCAGCTGCTGCTGCACATCCAGCTTTACTTCATTGGGCTGTTCGTCTTCAGGTGTGCTCCGAGTTCTTAATTTTGCCCCCTTACATGTTTGACACATCCATAGTTCTTTAAATTCTGGTTTCTTTCCTCGGAGAGTGATTTCTGTTACTCCAGAACAAGTTCCTAAGTGACACTTGAAGGGACATTCCTTACATTCTGGCGCACTTTCTTCTTGTTTTATGGGTGTTTTACAGTGCGAGCACAAGTTGTCGGTTTCATCGTCCTTCGACATTTCAGTGAATGTATTACGACAGCGGAGTTATTTTATCGTAAAATTCGAATGCTTTTTTTTAGTTCATTTTGAGTTCAAAAATGAGGGTTCGTCGCAGTTAATTTTTATTTGATTGAAAATTCTATAAAATTCTTAATTTATATTTTACTCTGCTCTCATTTTTTTTTTCAAAAATTCTCAATAAAAATTGTAAGAAAGGCCGAAAGTAAACGTACTTTAAATTCATCGGAACTCATCTGTTTTGAATTATATTTCTGCAGCTGCTTTTGGAATTTGCGTGTTGTCTCCATATTGGTCGACACGTTTAAATAACTAAACTCCTGGGCGCTAGGTCTAAATAACTAAATGCTGGGAAGCATTGAAGCTTAATCTGCATAAACGCAATCGAAATATACAGGTTCATAGCTGCCATTGTTCTCAAAACACTACCCCTCCATCTTCTAAGCACACAACTAGTATGGTTCTGACTAGAAACCTAAAGAGTGACTTTGGTCGTGACCGAGAGATACCTAGACCCGTTTTCCTGAAGGAACATTGACGAACTGAATAGTAGACTAGCTTTAGACAGTAGTTTGAGATTTCAAAGGAAACTAAAGTTGCCTCACCTCAGGACCCCTGACCCTGTGCTTTTATAAAATTTATTTTATAAAAGTATGACACATAAAATGCATAGTTTATCAGACAAATCTTTATTTACAAAAATTTTACCGGCGACTGTTTTTCGGAATATTCTTTATTTATCCGAAAACACTAAACTCTCGTTATATACGACCCCACGCCGGTACGTCGTTCCTCCAGATGGAAACGTGTCGAGGATGGGAATTGAACCGAGGATTCCTTGGTTCAACAGCGCGCGATTTCAATAACCGGAAATGGCAGCGTCCGTAAGGACAAAACAATAATAGCGGCAGTATAATCCCACTCCAGTATTATATCTGCCGTAACCCAAATATTAAGATAGAACCTTGACCAGTCTTTTTTCGTTCAAACTCACTACATAAGCTCCTCTGTCTTTTTTTTTTAAGTTATAGAAAGAAAACTGCGGTCACTGCCATGACTCTGGGTACAAACCTGAATTTAATTGTGCATTGTTATTAGAAAACAAAGAGATAAGACGGCAAAGGAAATCATAGAGGCAGACCTGATAAAAAAACTACGGAGATCGATGTGTCAGCGTGGCGTCAATCGATTTCGTTGACAAAGAAACACAGTATTTGCGAGAATTGGCGTGGCGTGGGATTGGTTGAATTGCGCGATGGTGTAGAGTATTTATACCCTTGCTTTTCTGACGATTAAACAGTTGAAGTTAGCGCATTGTGTAGTCTCATTTCTACTCTCGTTCCTGTCTTGAAGCGCTATCATGTCATGTAAGTTTCATACCCTCGCTCAAGAATCCGCATTACCCTCGAGCTTACCGCTGAGCCAACGATCTTCCCAGACTAGAGCCGCTACTTAAGTAACACTGAGAGTATCGGCACTCTGCTGCCCTATTACCGGATATGTTGAAAGCGCCTTAAATAGATAGGTTTTGTGGAACCATTTTGCATCTCCGATCGTTACGGATACGATCGATATGATCGCCAATCGACGTGTGCTAAAACAATTCCTCGCCTCGATCGTAAAAAAATGTTTTTTCGCTCGCCGAAACAGGAAGAAGAGGCTGGAAATATGATCAAAATGAACCCTCGTGGCGTACTTGAGTAGGGACGCGTAAACTCTTGGCCGAAGGAGATCGTGATAAACCTAGATTTAAAAAATAAGTTGTCCTAGGCGTACCTTAGCGAGAGATATTTATATATTTTTTAAACAACCGAAAATAGCAAATACATTGAGGTCGACTCACTCTAAAAAAAAAGGTAGTCACATGTGACTACTTTCGGGGTGGTAAAAAGTTGTCCCAAATATAGCGACCCTAGGGTAAAAATGACGACTCCACATGCCAAAAATGACGACTCCCAAATTTGACTACCCCCAAAAGCAACATGGCGGCCGGTTAGCGAGGCTCGGATTTCCCGGTAAGGCCTAGCGAACAGCACGGCTTTTCGGCCGAGTGAGAGAATAGGGCGCATACGCCTATTCGACGTTTTCCAAGCGCCATCAGATACTCTAAACATCCGTCCTTAGACACCGGTACCGTACTTATTAGCCGGAAGGACGGCAGCGTGTTTGCCGGAGTCGCCGCGATTGCACCCGACGGCATCTCGCTAGATTGACTGCATTTTTACCGCCTGTGGAGAACGCTAAAAAAAAGTAATCGTAACGCGAGGAATGGTCACGCTGACTTTATTGAAGGCAACGTATGCGGCGATGAATCGCTGGGCACCTTCGTCGACACCGACGGGAGGCGTACAACTCGCACCAACGCCCCGATATCTTTCGTTCTTTTTTTTCCTATCTCGTCTTGTTTGTGCCTACCTTAAACGACGTGGTTATCCATTGCTGCCTGCACTTCGCAGCTCTTCGACACAGAACAATCATTTAGGTGGCTGAGTGGCACAATTATCACGAGTGTTATCAAACTGAGAGGCACGGAGGACCGTATGCCAGCTGTTTGTAATCAATAGCTACAGGACTGCAAAACACAGCTCATTGAATCAGGCGGCAGCTTGCGCCACCTAGGAAGTGTAGTGGTAACCGCTAGATGGCACTAAAAAAAACGTTCTCATCCACCAACACAACGTACTGCACCTACAAATCATGCGCCAACACACACCAACCACGATACGGAACACTGTTACAGGCACATACATATCGACAGTACAAGGCACAAGCAACTCCAACACAACACCTCCACGAAACTCTACACTGACTGCCCTACCGACCCGATTCGTATATATGCCCTACCTTGTTCTGACAAGGATTAGGCAAGTGACTGCCGCTGTTTAGTAGAGGAATACAAAGAGTGTCTGCAAGTATTATTAGTAGACAGGTGTTCCGTGTATTTAAATTGGCCGGCTAGACACCTCCCTTAATCTAGCGCTTCGAAGAGCAACATGATATGAAAGTAATGGGCTAAAGTAACACCGTACGGCATGCTCCCGATCAGTTTCGGTTTCAGATTCACGAGGTGATAAGCTTACTAAAGCCATGTTGCCCCATGCTCGTTCCGCGCGTGTAGTAGCAGCAAAAGTTACAATAATATCTGCATTCCTAGTCAGTAATCGGCTAAAGGTGACATAATTCTTAGTCTTGTGTTGTTTAATACCCCACAAAACCATACGCTGACAGAGTTTTCTGATTTGGGTAGTTCAGCAAGGCCCCGCCAGAGCACCGCTGGCAGCTAGAGCAAGATGACCGCACGCAGCAGCTCGATCGAAGGCATACCGTCGGCGTCATTTTACTCGAAAAACAGTAAGTATATGGCTCTGCCGTCCTATATTCGGCACTTTTTTTCAGACTTGGACGTAGTTCAACTACTCTACTCAAACTACTGTAGTTTAACTACTTTTCCGAGTAACGTGGTAACTTTCAAGTACAACTTTATTTGGGTAATTAGTAGCTTAACTTAACTACGTTTTTCAGGTAACTTCTACTCAAATTACTAACTACTTTCGGAATCTAGTGCTAATTTTGCTCATCACAAAGTTTGAGCGGAGAAATAAATAAGACACCGGCAGATGAAGTGGCATTCCCGAACAAGGGGCCCCCTCACATTCCGATCCCACGCACTTATACTCGGCAGCCGTAGAAACTGCATCACAGCCGTCCTTGGGCCATGGTGGCGACGAGCAGCCAAAACATAACACCGGCGCGCACGAACGCAGGAAGAGATGCTTAACAAGCCTTGGTCAGGTATTGACCTAGTCCGGTAATGCACGCAGGCGCCTCCAGCTGCAACCGTGAGAGACGGGGACACTCCGAGGGTTGTTGCTGTTTTCATGTTGTCTGCCTTTAGTGAGTTCTGCCTCAACCGGTTTGGGGATTCCACAAAAGGCGCCTCTGGAATGACCTCGCAGCTTGGCGCCTGTTCCCATGGTCGCCTCGTCGTCCGCGCATACTCCCTTGCAAAGCCGGACTCCCCCGCGCACAAACGCAGACACGGATAATCCGTTCATGGGAAAAACGTTCCCGCTGCCAGATGCAACTGCGACGATGCTTGTTCACGTAATCCTTCGCGTCCTTCCGACCTTCCACGCCAGGGAGACCTCCTCTTTGTTGAAAACGATTTACTTGTGGGGCGTGTCAAGCGCGTCAGGATACCGTAGTCGCCGGCGAAGACTGCGAGTCACCCTTGGGAGATCCTTTTGTTGGGCCCGGCGTCAGTGGCGAAGTATTACTTCGTTTCATCTTCTGTTAAACCAAAACAATTTTTTTCTTCACTAGCATAGCACGAGCACTGCAACGAGACGCGCAGTCGTCCGGATGATCTCATCGTTGTGGCACGAGATTTGATCCCTTGACGGTCAGGTACACTCGCTTAGCGTACTCTCCGAACGTCGTGAGAATAAGGAGGGGCCAGTCATAACAATCTCAACTTGCCGAAGAAAAAGGAAAAAAGGAGGAGAGTTTGTTATAAAAGACCCTCTAGCCGAGGCAGACCTCGCATGTTTCATTATGGACACCCAAGATGCCGACACTAGCTTAGCCGACCCTTCACAGCCTGTTTCTCAAATTCAACGCTGCCGTTCCATCCAGCGCGTCGGTGGAACGTCTATTTGGGTGAAAACGCAAGCCATAAAATGACTGCATTTATTTTAGGCTCCCAGGGTTTTTCACGGATCAAAACTGCTGTTCGTTTCGCTACCACAAAAATATAAAAAAGTAAATTCGAAAGTAACTTCAAAGTAACTCGCTACTTTTTACAGTAGTTAGTAGTTTACTCAATTACTACTACAAATGCGTAATTTCTACTCTACTCTAATTACTTTTGGCGTCGATACTCAGTAACTTAACTTAACTACCTTTTTTGGGTAATTTGTACATGTCTGCTTTTTTCGCTCAGGAAGTGTTGCGCAACCACATTATTTCGTTCGTTGTTGTTTTTGAGGCCCGTCCATTTAGTAACATTGCTTCAAATTTCTGCGTATCATTTTCGATACAGTGGGTCGTAATTGATGGCACAATTTTTGTATCAATTGTGATACGTTTTCTTGGTAAAGCTTTAAATGATAAACGTTTTAACAGTTTTTTTATTTATTTTTTCTTCTAATTTCAGGTCCCGAAGTTAGGAACATATTGAACCGCATCGTCCCCTGCGAAGATGTCAGCGATTTTATTGATCTGTCGGAAAGTGACGATGAAGATTGCAGTCCCCCCGCCGCGCCTGAGCCCTCTAAGACAAGTGATGATGAAGAAATCGTAGAAGATTCCTTCGGATCATCTGTAGCTTCGTCTTCTCGTCCAGACAACAAATGGCGAAAGGAATTGCTCCAAAACAGTCATGCTGAATTTTCCAAAGTATTCTCTGAGCCGGATGCCATGGATTCACCATTGTTACTTTTCCGCCAGTTTCTAAGTACTGATATGCTCACCATGCTAGTGGAGCAAACACATGTGTACAGTACGCAGAAATACGGCAGCTCCGTGAACACAACTCTGAAAGAGCTGGAGCAATATATTGGAATATACCTGAAAATGGGGCTTACAAAAATACCGAACGTCAGGTGGTACTGGGAGAATGGGACAAGGTATTCTCCTATCGCTGAAAAGATGTCGAGAAGTCGTGTCTTGAAGCTAATGCAATGCATGCATGTTGTAAACAACATGGCAAGCACCGAAGAAGCAAAAAAGGACAAGTTATGGAAAATACGTCCTTGGATTTCATTATTGCAGCACAACTTCAAGAGCATTGAACAAGAAGAGTTCAATGCGGTGGATGAGATAATGGTGTCATTTACAGGAAGGAGCTCGCTAAAACAGTACATCCCAAACAAACCGACGCCGTGGGGTTTCAAGCTTTGGGGACGGGCAGGCACAACCGGTGTCCTTTACCAGTTCAAGGTATACCAAGGCCACTCCAAAGGAAAGCACATTTTTGGACTTGGGGGCGATACTATCCTGAGCATGTGCTCTGAAATCCCTCCGAATGAAGGCTTCAAGGTTGCAGCCGACAATTTTTTTAGCTCTTTGAACCTTGTTGAAGAGTTAACAACGAGAGGAATACAGTACGTTGGAACCCTGAGGCAAAATCGGCTGAGAGACTGCAAACTCCAGGATGAGAGGACTCTGAGAAAAGCTGGCGAAGGCTCACATGATTACAAAGTTGACAATGGCAAAGGAATTGTGGCAGTTCCCTGGTTTGACAGGAAAGCTGTCACCCTAGTGTCAAACTTCGTCTCTTTCGAGCCAATTCAGCAAGTCAAACGGTATGACCGGAAGGCCAAACTCCACACTGACATCACGCGCCTGGCAATTGTTGGCACGTACAACAGTTTTATGGGGGGGGGATCGACCAGCATAATTATCAGGTCTCGCTGTACAAATACACCATTCGGTTCAGGCACTGCTACATGTACCTCATATATCATGCTATTTTCATCTGCGTCGTGAATGCGTGGAATATTCACAGGTGCCAAAGCCATCAGCTGAAGGAGCGGCCACTCAAGCTGAGAACCTTCATTGCCAGTTTATCAGAAAGTCTGATCTCTACTGGAAAAGCGCCGAGAGGACGGCCGGCCAGTCTGCCTTCGCCTCGGATGAAGAAGAGGAAGTTCACGCGAAGTCATCCCCAAGATGACGTTCGAAAAGACGGGGTTGGGCATCTTCCAATTGTGACGAGCAACCGACTTCGATGCAGGAACTGTGTGCCCAGTGCGAACACATTTAGCACAGTTGTGTGCGCGAAATGCAATGTAACTCTGTCTGAACAAGCAATGCAACTGTTTCTTTGAATAGGACAAGCCATGAGACTGCAGCTGGCAAGGAGGTAGCAAAAAAGCCAAGTGTGTTATATTTGATACGATCAATAATTTTTTACTGGTTTGAAATTTCATTGTTCTTTTTGTATGAATGTACTCACCTTAGCCATAAATAAAGACACACAAGTTTCTACAATTTTAATTTGCCTAGAAATATGATTGGGTTTAAATTTCTCAAGCACTTAAATTTAGTGCTTGAGGATAGGTGACAATTGTAGCGGGCAAATGCTGGCGGCACGCTTTCCTGTGTTTATCGAGTGACTGATGAGTCGCTCTACTCGCTCCACTATAGAATCCCCTAAATTATACTTATGTGAAAAAAAAAGGATTGGGGTACCTGTAAAAGAAACAAAAACAACTAGCATCCGAGGTTGTTTTTTTTTTTTGTGCTGCATTTGTAGAACATATACACCCATATCAAATTATTTTAAACCTTTCAGTTTTCTGTTGACAACAAAAGGTTGGCACTTTCCAAGTATGGGGACACTGGATATAAGCAGTGTATTAAGCTCAAAACATTAGGGCATTACAACCAAAACTATACTGCATATATATGTATAAAGTGGCTACAATGAAGACAAAGTGTTCAGGTGGCAATTTTTTGTATTCTTTCATTTTCCAAACCTGATTATACAATTTTATATTGAAAATATTTTCCTCTAAAAAATAAATAAAACTTTTAATACAACCTTGTAGGTACTTTTAAAACATTGTGGAAATGGAAATCTGAAAAGGAGTCTTTTTCCAGCACTGGACTATCAAACTATAATAATTATAGTAATGATACTTTCTGAAGCCAGAAACAACCTTGCACCATTCTTATTGGCTGCCACCTTTGAATATGAACCAATAAACTTACATAAAAACAGGAAACAATTAACCAAAAAACAATGTTATGTATGCATTACAAACATTAAATAATCAAAATATGAACACCAGTCATTTCTCCAGTCTAAAAAAAAATATCTGAAAATATGTATATCACAAATAGGGATATGATTTGCACCACTGGGCTATAGAACCAATGTTTCAACAATAAACAAAATATGAGGGGGTACCCAAAAGTAGCTGGAATGAATTTCAAGAGGCCAGGCGTTCATAGTACCAGCATCCGTCTCTTGCAGCGCTAAGCAACATCCTTCCCAAGTCAGTTTGCCGACCGGTGTCGTCTGCAAAGGATCTAGCGGCATGTGGTGAATTTTTCCCCAAGCGCTTCAAAATTAGTTTTCGTTTTTTGCAATGTCCGACTTCAAGGACCTTACACATTCACAAAACGATTTCCTTTCAAGACTTTTCATATGAGCGAACAGAAAAAAGTCACACGGGGCGAGCGAGGTCCTGAGAATACGGGAGGTGGAAAAGCGGTGTCATGGCCATTTTTGCTAAAACATTTTTTTGCACTGACAGGGCAGTGTCTGCTGGGGCATTGTTGTAATGGGACTATCATTCCCCCTTTCCCTCACATCGGGGTATTTCTGCCTTCCTGAGTTTCGCAAGTGTCGCAAAATTCCCAGGTAAAACACCTGATTAACAGATTCACCAACAGGAACCAACTCGGAGTGAACAATGCCCAAATGTTTCGATGTTTTCATCAGTTGAGAAGGTTGAGGGCTGCCCTGAACGAGGTTGGCCGTCGATCAATTTTTCACTGGCCTTAAAGTGAGCCGAGAAAAGCACTCATAGACATGAGATTTCTTATTAGCATCCTCTTTGCAAGCTCTCTGAGACATTACAAGTTTCCGGCGGTTTTTCCTAAAACAATATTTCACGGCCGCATGCTGTTCCTTGATATCAGACGTTGCAAAAAAACAAAAAAAAACGATTTTGAAGCGCTTGGAAAAAAAAAAACATTTATAGCAGACAATGCCAGTCGGCAAACTAACTCGGAAGGGGTGCTGCTAAGCGCTGGTAGCTGAGGAAGCTGGTACTACAAACGGCCCGCCTTTTAGAAATTAAAGGCTGAACTCCATGGGACGAATTATGTGACGAATAACTGGAGAACGCCGCCCGGCGGCTTTTGCACTGCGCGTGGAATCAACACAGTGACTGCTACGTCGCGCGCAAAGCGAGCGTGCCGTCGGGCGGCGTTCGCCAGTTATTCGTCACATAATTCGTCCCATGGAGTTCAGCCTTTATTCCGGTTACTTTTGCATCCCCCCTTAGATGATTCACTGTGCCAGAAGCTTTTCGATATATGCAATGTTTAAAAAAAAAAAAGATGGCAACCAGTCAAATAGGCTCAATAGACCTTATGCAAAATTGCTTGGTAATCTGACAACCCTGAGAGCGTCGCCATTTTAATGTTTGGCAAGCGTCGTCGGTACCAAAGCACAGTGGAGGCATCGGAGAGAGCCGTACGGGCAGTGTGCGATAGCACAGCAGCTGTGTTTTCCGCCTTCTGACCATGAAATGTGGACGAACAGTTTAAACAACCTACCGCGACTGTCTGATGAAACTCGAGGAGGCCTCTGCATGCTGGCAACAACCTCGTCAAAGCAGTGCAGCAAGTCCTGCGCCTTCACAGCGGAAGCTTACACACTGCAGGTTGTCGCCAGCGTGTTCATAGGCCTCCGAAAGTTTCGTCAGACAGTCGCAGTAAGTTGTTTAAACTGTTTGTCGACGTTCCATGGTCGGAAGGCGAAAAACACAGCTGCTGCGCCATCGCACACTGCCTGTACGG
Source organism: Ixodes persulcatus (assembly GCA_013358835.2). Taxonomy (NCBI): domain Eukaryota; kingdom Metazoa; phylum Arthropoda; class Arachnida; order Ixodida; family Ixodidae; genus Ixodes; species Ixodes persulcatus. The sequence continues at coordinate 146,560 of JABSTQ010010892.1, forward strand.
TTGTTTCCAATGCATCCACCGTGCTTCAGTACCGACAACGCTTGCTAACATTAAAATACCGACGCTCTCAGTGTTGTCAGACTAACAAGCAATTTTGCATCAGGTTTATTGAGATGAGGCAATTTTCTCTGTAACATCAAGCAACATCGGCCACAGTGTGTGCCCAAACAATGGCGGACTTCGATAATTGGTGCTGCAGCTACCACACTCCGTACACCTCTAAGCTGAGACTGCGATGGAAGCTACGTCCTCGTTAGACCAGTTATATGTCTCTGTTTCGCCACGTCATCACGCTCCCGCCCGTGCCCATACCCATGCTCAAAGAGTGGGGCCAGGTGATAAGAGCAGTGATGTGATTGGTCGTAGTCATTTCGGAGCAGCTATTGGAGCAGCCAAAAGTTCATTTTGTAGAAGCAAAAAGAGCTTTTGAAGCATAACCGCACATTTAATTTTCATTTATATCACTGCAAATGTGAGGAGGAGAGATGGCAAATATTAGGAGGAGAACAAACACTAGCATGTGGAAGTACCAGACACGGTAACAAGACGGCTGAGGAAGGACAGCGCAAACTGCCGTGAATGATTATTTTAGGTACGTAATTCCACTGAACAAATATTAAAATACAATCATTTTGAGTACCTAGATTTATGTGTCCTTCAAGTTCTGGGGGGGGGGGAGGGGGGGGGGGGGTTGTAACAAAACTGCAATTCTTAAATCGTACAAACAACAAAGCATAAAAATAGACCTAAAAAGAGTCCATATATACCCTCTTGCACTACGTCTCGATCTGGAGGAGTACCTTTCCCCTTAGCACGCGGGTGTGCTGCGGCGAAGAAAGACACGCAACATTGCAACGCCTAGTTCGCAATTGTTGCTTCACTGCAGTACACCAGTGTGCGGTGAGAAGCACACTCAACAAACCTAACTAACCCACCAGAGAAGATCACGAGACTTATTGCGAAACTTCCGAGTACTGTCAGTGCTTGGTGCGAAATCAAATCTAATAGTATGTTATTTGAGGCGATTATCGAAAGTCCTTAAAACCTGCACTAGCCTACCCTAAGGATCTGGTCCAGTAGCGAGGCCTGCAGCTGTTATATTTGGCGCAAATGTCACAGCAATCACATCACTGGGTAATAAAAGGGAGGTGGCTGATTGGTCCGGCAGGCACTGTAGTCTCAGCTTAAGGGTGAACAGAGTATAGACCGTTCCATTAGGGTCATAGCAGAGAGGGTAAAAAAGAAAAAAAATGCACTCCCTTCTCACCCCGCATGTCGTCTGCTCTGCGGAGTGGGCTGTAGCTAGAGTCCGGCTGGCGTGCAAACTATGTTTAAAATCGCGTCATTTTGGAACTTTTAAGCTCAGATGCGCAGATTTTGGTGTGCCAGTTATCGTGTTATACTATGCTAGATACAACGACCCACAAGGTCCAATGGCGCTGTTACCTGCGTGCAAATAAAAAAAAAATAGGGAAAACTGTGTCAGATTGGCCGGTTTCTCTGGCGAAAAGTAAATCCGGTTGCTGTACCTTTTTTTACTATACAAAGTTCGTACTGGTGTAGGCCTTTAGTGACCATGAGTGGAAGTCTGAAAAAATAAATAAAAACGTGCTCTCCTGTCGCAATACACGCAGTAGTTGAGGGTAGTACTGCCGGCTGACTCAACTGCTATTTAAGTAACGTAAAAAAGATATGCTAGTGGATCATTTACAGAAATAGAACAACACAGAGCTATAGGATGATTTTGGAGTAGCCATAACTATTCTAAGAACGCGAACCACTTCACAACGGCAGCCACGAGCGTAAGTTCGATGTTCCGTACAGCCCGCCGATACAGCTCAAAGATGGAGAACGGCAACCTCTCGGTTGTCGTCTGCTAGCGGAGTCGGGCAAGTGCCTTCTCTCTCGTTTTACCCCGCCGAACAAGCTGAATTCCGGATGTGTGGAGAGGGCGCTGCGGTCGAACAAAATGGTGCCGCCCAGAGAGCGCTAAATGGAATGGTCTATAGATGGTGCACACTTTTGAAAAGAGTCTATTCAAGGGTAGCTGGCAGGACTGTCCGTGGCTGCAATACAAATAGCAAAAGCGCATACTGCAATGTTACACTCGTTTCTCCTATCATTTTTATATAGCCTTTGTTCTTGCCATGGGCAACACTGGATCCACCGCTGCCGGCATGTCGTGGTCGAGACAGGTTAAC
>JABSTQ010010893.1:0-205111 GCA_013358835.2 Ixodes persulcatus
GCACCGCGTGGTTCCGCCGACAGAGACGGTGACGGCGACGCCGACGCCGCTCAAGCCGGAAACGGGCGAATAAGAGCTGCGCTCTAAAAAATGAAAGACCTTTACAACTCCCTGTAATGCCGAATTAGAGCGCAGCTTTTGAGGCGGAGGAGAGGGGGGTACGGAGGGGACGGTATGCCATCTCTTCCTCCCTCCTCATCTACTCCTCCCCTGCTCCTTGCCTCCTCTCCCTCTTTTCTTCCTACTCCCTCTTCCCCCACCCTCTTTCTCCTCCTCCTCCTTTCTCCTCCATCCTCCTCCCCCTCCTCCCTCCTCTCTCCCGCGCGGTGCATTATGGAAAACGTCCCATAAGGCAACGCGTGCGTCACCACGGTGCATAATGCGACGTTTCCCATAATGCACCGCGCGGTTACACAGATGGCAAAGCCGACGCGTCACGAAAAAGCGTTACGTCGCCGCGTCACGGTTACGCCGATGGCGATGGCGACACCGACGCCGCTCAAGCCGGAAACGGGCGCCAAAGAGCTGCGCTCTATAACAACCCCAATTCCAGCCTTAGTGGTGAAACAATCTGCAGCAGTGCAGTAATGCTTGAAGGGCTTACTTTCATATTCACACCGGCCGAGCAGAACACAATGCTTACATCGCTAAGCAGCGTAAAGGTGTCCCTCCCCTGGAGGATATGTGCCCGGAATGTATCCGTGAGATCAGATATAACAGACGTCTCAATCTCATTGCCATCGGCACAAAATATTGCAAGACAACGCGAGCCCTCCTAGACTGGACTGAGCTCTGTAGTGCCAAGATCCGAACTTACGAACCCCTTCCAAGACATTACGCCACTGGTGTAGTCAGGGACGTGGACATCACGCTCACTGATGCACAGATCGTCGATAATTTAAGGTCTCCATAAAACAGAGTTGCGCGACTTCGAAGAAAAGGCAAAACGTGAGCGGTAAAGATTTTTTTCTCTGGATCGACGCTGCCAAGCTTCGTGTGCCTTGGCCACGTCCGGCAAACAGGGACCTTATTCAAGGAAGGCCCGTACAGTGTCGGATGTGCTGTCGCTATAGAAGGCGAGAAGCAGCCTGCAAGCAGAATCCAGTTTGTGGCCGCTGCAGTGACCCTCATGACAACACAGACAGCTGTTCTGCTCAAGAAAAGTGCATGAACTGCGGAGCCGCTCACATGGCTAGATCGCCAACATGTTTAAAGGCTCGTTCACACAGACCAGTTTTCTTACGTTACGTTGCGAAAAGTTACCGCGAAATATGTGCTTCGTATTAAGCGTGGCTATCAATTCAACGAGATAGCCTGGCATGCGACATTCGGGACACCAATGTTTCGGTGGTGGTGGTGGAAAACATTTATTGACATCGACAGCACGTTATAAATGAGCTGACCCAGAAGGGGCCAGCTTCTACAGATACTAGATGGAGATCCCTAGTTCGGGATCCCAGTGGCGTCGGCCGCCGCCCGGGCTCGCCCGACCAAGGCTCGTTGGGCCTGCAGGTCAGAGCAGCTGAGCAGGGTCGCCTCCCACTCCCTCCGAGTTGGATTTCGGTGAGGGGGGATAGCGGAATTGGAAGGGCAGGCCCACACCATGTGGTATATGTCCGAAGACACCTCTCCACAGTACGGGCAGCTGCGGGTGAAAGCATTTGGATTTGGATTCGGATATGCGGCTGAACCCTTTAAATCGGGAGATCCCAGCGTACTGGATCTAGCCAAATTTATCTGTTATTTTCTTCTTGGTTTTTCTTCCACCAGTGGTCCAATCTTCTTTTTGTCCATTCCACCTCTGGTGTGGGCCGCAGGCCCCTGTCTACAGTGCTGTCGGCGCCGTCGTTGTCTCTGTCGTTGCCCTCCTCGTCGATCTCCCGGAAGTCCAACGCCACCGGAAGTCCAACGCCACCGCACGGCACCTCCGGTTGCAGGCCCGTGCACTCCAGAATGACGTGCTGCAGCGTTTCTTCAGCCCCCTGTGTGCACAGGGTGCATCGCACGTCGGTGTCTGTGTACTTGGCTCGAAGCGCTCGCGTTCGCAGCATGCCTCCTCGGGCGTCGAAAAGAAGTCCACACAACGGCAGGGGCAGGCCCCTGCCGTTGTCCACGAATTCCACCTTCCTCACTTCGTGTTTTTCCCCTGTGTACAGGGCAAGTGCCGGCTTCTGTCCCGCCTTCTCCTTCCACCGTTGAGTCTCGGTCTCGGTGACTCTCGTGCGAATGTTTTCCAGTTGTTGTTCTGGAGTCGGGTAGAGGAGAGGGCTGTTTATGCGGTACCGGAGGGCCAGCTGGCGTGTCCGTCGCACCCACCTAGTTGAGAGGCTCTTGAGGTGGATGTATTTGAAAGCCTGTCTTGCCCACCGCCCCTCCTGCATTTGGCAGAGGCGTCGTTCGAAGCTCAGCTTGGCCCGGGCCTCTCTGGCATCGAAGCTGGACCACCCCATGTCCCCTTGCACTGCCTCGTTTGGTGTTCCTCGGCTGGCTCCCAGTGCCGCCCGTCCCACTTTTCTCTGGCGCACCTCTAGGCACTCACGCGTGCGGGACGACAGACACAGGACTCCATTTCCAAAGGTGAGACCCGGCACTGCCACCATCTTCCACACCGCCCGGGAGATCTCGAAGCGGTTGTAACCCCAGAGAGCTCTGGCAGTCGATATCCCCTTGGACCTCCTGCTCTTAGCCTGGAGCCTGGTCTCATGGTCTTCGAGGTAGTTGTGGCCCTCCTGAATGTGGATCCCCAGGTACTTGTATTGAGATACCCACGGTACTTGTTCCCCTTCGATTTTCAGGTCATCTGCCTCGGTCCCCGAAGCCCATCAATGCCGACTTCTTAGCACTGAAACTCAGCCCCAGTGCCGCCCCCATTGTGTTGCACTCGTTCATAAGGGCCTGCAGGCCCTCCAGGGAGTCTGCCATCAGGACGATATCGTCGGCATAAATTAGCCCAGGGAGTTTTCCTCCTCCACTAGTTCCCGCTTCCGTATATTCCAGGGAGAAGCCCTCGGAGCAGTCTTGCAGTTCCTTTTCGAAGCCTGCTATGTAGATCATAAACAGCAGTGACGACAGTGGGAATCCCTGTCTCAGGCCCTTGGTGATGGCTACTGGATGAGTCATCTCTTCTTGCCACTGTGCCACCACAGTCGTCTCCTGGTAGATTTCCTTCAGTAGGTTGATCCACTCCCCTCCGAGCCCCCGCTTTGCTAGCTGCCTCCACAGCTTCTCATGGTCGACCGAGTCATAGGCCCTGCTGATCAGTGTTGCGGAATGGGCACCCCCATTCCATTCCAATTCCATTCCGGGAATTAAAGTTTTCGATAATTCCATTCCTTTCAACTCCTAGGAATGGGGACACTGTGCCCATTCCCACTCCTGGAATGGCTGAATCGTTCCATTCCATTCCTCTAATTCCTAAACGTAAAAAAGGCACTTGACAGCTACACTGTGTTGCAGGGTAGGTCAGAAATACTCAAAAATGTACTTGGAAATACAAATACTGGGACCGATGAAAATAGTAGCTAAAATACTGATACTCAACTATATCTGTAAAATGCATCGCGATACGTATCGGAAATACATTTTAAAAAGAGGCAAAAAGTCTTTGGAAATACAAATACATGAATACATTTTAGGGAGGGCAGAAATACAAATACTGATAATGCAATAAATGTTTCAAATTTCTTTGAGACGTCAACTGAGATGAGGCTTTAAGTATGAAGTGGAAGTTTTTTATCTCAAAATTACTATCCCGCAGGCTTGGCACTTCGCCTTGAAGGTAGTGGTTCCAGACGGAAAGAAGCCTTCAATGGGTTCAAAAAAACGTTCCATCAAGGATTAACCGCGGTCCCTTCCCTGGCACCCTGTCTGTCTGACGAGTGACGCGAAAAGACTTCGACCTCTAATTATATTCCATCATAACATCACCACTCCCCTGTCCAATAAGGGCGCCTCTGTCAACACTTATCACATGACGTCACGGTGGAATGAACTAGTATACTTGTATTTGTAGGTGTTGCCTTGATCATGAAACTTTTCCAACGCTGCTGTAAAAAAGGACAATACATACTTTTGTTGTAGGTGACCTCGTTGAAGATCATGTAGGCAGTTGCATTTGAAATTTTCGAGAATAGTGGACCACCTGAAGCATCCTGGAGCACATGTGTTATCTTTTGTTACGTTTGAAAAATCGATACAGTGGCATCCCTGTTGTGACCGTCCTTCGTGACGACCCTCCGCCTCCAACGCACGAATGGCAGTCCTCAAGTTTCGCCTAGCATCATCCAAACAGAGACCTCGTGGATTGCGACCAAAGATGGCCGGCACAGGTTCGAGCTCTCCGAGAAAGAGCGCGCTCGAGACGAGTTGCAGGTGTACGAAGTCTGGGTTTGCACAGCGAGGCCAAGTCTGGCCTCCTTTCTGGTTATCGGATCACCAGAGCAGCGGGTCACGTTCACGTCGGCTGATAACGTACCCTTGAGCAGTGCAATATTACAGGCCCAGACGCATTCGGATATGTGTTGAATTTCACTGCTTCAGTCATCCTACTCTTTCAAGTCAACCGCCGCCAGAGTCGTGTTGGGCGGACTGTGACTCGGCTACTCGGCCGCAGGCCAAGCAACACTCCCTTTGATATCCTATTTCTCAAGGCTCTAACTAACTAGAAGCGGGCATTGAATGCCAGTAAACAATGACTCATGCATTCCCTACCTAAGGACCTGCGGTAGAAGATGCTCCGACTCAACTCCTGGTACGCTACCTGTTTCAAGTCCCGACCCGACTACGCAACATTTCTCAGAAGAGAAAAATAATTTGTAAAATCGGAAGGAACCTTGCTCAGCATAGTAACAATACACCAATATCTCCTTGACCCTAATGCCCTCGGAAATAAAAAAAGCAAAAAAAAAAGGCGTTCGGACTTGTATTTTGTTTTTCGGGAAGGGGGGTGGGGGGTAGTCCTCAAGAAATGTAACGAAATACTTTTCATCCTAATTGTATCGCGATAAAAAGAAACATTCCAAATGTATTTGATACAGACATAGAGATACTGGTGAACAAATGTATTGCGATACGGAAATACAAATACGAAATGTATTGCTGAAATACGATACTGCCCAACCTTGTTGTGTTGCCGGCATAAGCAGCTGAAAGCTGACATTATCAAATGCATAGACCAGGGGTCTCAAACACGCGGCCCGCGACTTGCTGGGACGCGGCCCGCAGGCATCCGGCTACGAGTCCTGGTAGCCATGTCCCGAGCGCTAGAAATGGCATGCGCCATAGTGACCTCATGTCGTCGATTCATTTTCGCTCGAAAAGTAGCTCTGCTCTCTCCACCTATTCACATCTGTGAATAGGTGATCAGTAATCTTTTGCCCTTTGTTTTGCTTTTTTTTTTGGCTTCGCAGTTTTTTGTAATGCACAACAGTTTCGATACTGGGCCGCAAGCGCGAGCTATTCGTTGAATGATGCATCTCGGCTGCGCGAACTCTCGATCAGCAAGAGCAACTGCCAAAGATAAAGCTACGAGCTTGTTATTCTCGCAATAAAAAATATTTCTTCATTAAAAGACAAGTTTTTGTTTGGAATGTTTTAATAAAAATCGTCAGGAAAGCAAGAACTGTCAAATTAACTCGTTGTTTTTAGAGACATGTTGAGCTTGGTTGATTCGTGACTGAATTGAGCAACAGAAACGACAGTGTATTTGCTTTCTTGTTCCATTAATAATGCCAGCACGTTGGCGGTGCGCGTTATCTTAATTCATGTTATCACAACTGGCCAGGGCCCAAAGTAGTCATATAAACAAATGAAATCTAAAGACGTCACTGGCAAACCACAGCGAGTTTCCAAAAAGCATAATGCACTCCCGAGGTCTGTTCTATTTAAAATCTTCTGAACGACCCCCCCCCCCCCCCCCCCTCCTTCTTCCTATCATACGATGGCCCTCGGCCTTTCAGGTGTGGGATATCTGGCCCCCACACTCAAATGAGTTTGAGACCACTGGCATAAACAATTGCAAAAAAAAAAAAATGCTAAATGCCTCAAAAAAGCACTGATTTTACTAAGCCCACGGTGCTGGATTGCCTGGGGTGACTCGTTGCGTCCGCAGCGGTCCATCGCAAGGTGAAACAAGGTATGCAGAAACTAAAGTCAAAGGAAATGAACGGGAATCCGCTAGCTTGCTTGTAACCCTAACCCACCTGAATGTAAAAAATATAACCCCAAAAACAAGCATCGGAACTAAGACCAAGTAAAAGGCGGACTTACACGTAAAAATGCAGTATAAAAAACAAGCGTCGGAGCAAAGCGCAAGAGAAGAGAAAAGTGAATCTCGCTTTGTTTTAATGCCGAAGCAAACCCAGATTTCGCACTTCAAAGGAGTGCGCGCGAATGAACGTGGAAGGCAGCAGGGTTGGCCACCTGCTAAACAACGCTCCTGAAACTATAAGAAAATAATAACTGATCATCTTTCGGCGGCGCGCGAGATCGGAGCTCTGCGAGTCATGAGTTGCCCCGCGCTCCCAGATCTCAGTACTTGCGCGCAAGTGCTTTCTCCATGCCGCCGAAAAAAGAAAAAAAAAAACAAGACAAGAAAAACGATGAGGAGCCGTGCATGGCGGTTTCTTTCTATGCCGCACCCTTCGTTTCTTTAGCTTGGTGCTTGGTGTGTTGTTTCGCTCTCGTGAAGCACCTGCGAAGTCCTCGCCAGCGCGTCCGTGAAAGGCGCCACCGCCGACCCCCCCCCCCCCCTCTTCTCCCCCCTCTGCTCTTACACCACTTTGACACCCTGAACTGAGGGTCAATAAAAATGTTTTTTTCTCCCTCTCTCTTTGCTTTGACGCTTGTTTTTGTATGCATTTTTTTTCTGAACAACTGACCAGGTATAGCTGAACGTAACACCCCACCCCCCCCCCCCAAAAAAAAAAAGATATATATAAATAAATAAATAAAAAACAAAAAATAAATAAATAAAAAAATATAAAGAACCGGGCCCATTCCATTCCGGGCAAAAGGCATCTAATTCCATTCCCATTCCATTCCCCTCAACGTTGCTGCCATTCCATTCCCATTCCATTCCGGGGTCGCGAAAATGCGGAATGATTCCGGAATCATTCCAACTCCGGAGTGGCAACTCCGCAACACTGCTGCTGATGTCGAGGAAACAGAGGTAAAGTGGACGCCTCTCCCTCTGGGCGATATCTATGGCCTGCGTCAGCACGAATAAATTGTGCTCAAGGCGCCTCCCCCACCGGAAACCGTTCTGTAGCTCCCCCAGGACTCCTTCTGCCTCTGCCCATGTCTGCAGTCGGTCTCGTATTATCTGTGCGAACACGCGGTAGAGTACCGATGTGATGGCTATGGGGCGATAGTTTCCGAGCGTTGACTTTTGTCCTTTTCCCTTGTAGATGAGTCGTAGTTTCGAGGTTCACCACTCCACCGGCACCCATCCCTCCTTCAGGATCTGGTTGATGATCTCACGCAGCAGTGCTCTCGTCTCTGGCCCCAGCTCCTTCACCAGCCTCATTGGGATTCCGTCCATTCCAGTGGCTGTGTTTCCTCCCATCCTCTTGACTGCTCTCTTTAATTCCCATCCGTGATTTCCTCTCTGCTCACGGGCGGGGGTAAAGGCTGTGGCCAGATTGGTAGTAACTGACAATATCTTTGAAGGTGTAAGCCGGATTAGGATCAGCGTCCTGTTCGGAGGGGGAGAAGAAAACTTCTCGGAGAGAGAGCGCGCGGGCGGCAGCGTCGGCAGCCTCGTTTCCAGCCAGCCCCTGGTGAGCAGGAGCCCAAATAATGTATCGGTCAGCGGGGTCCCCGATGTAGGAGCTATTTTGAAGGATTCGATAGGCTAGATAAGGGGTCCAGCCCTGTTCGACGTTCCGACAGGCTCCTCGCGAGTCGGTAATGATATATTTTGAGTCGGGGTGGGAAGTAGCCAATGCTATGGCGACCTCCTCCGCATGAGTTATGTCGCGGGCCCTGAAGCTAAGGCCGTTGACTGTTTTGGTTTCGTGGACGACTGCGGCCGTGTACCATCCCCCATGGTGTGAGCCGGAGGCATCCACATAATAAACGCCGGGTTTGGAACCATAATGGCGGGCCAGAGCTTCCGCCCGCGTCAGGCGTCGGCCATCATGATCTTCGCGTGTCACTTTGGCGGGAAGAGGGAGTACGTGGAGGGCGTATCTCCACGGCGTTGGAATACGTACCCGCTCTTCCATAAGTGTGGTCTGCTGGATGTGGAGCCGGGCAAGAAGGCGGCGACCCGATTCCGTCTGCGACAAACGCGTGTATTGATTTGTAAGGTGTGCTTCCCTCAATTCGCTGAAGGTGTTCATCATTCCCAGTGCCAAGAGGCGCTGGTTGGAGGTGTTCACCAGGAGATCGAGGGCCCGCTTAAAGATTTTGTGGAGACTGACCTCGAGGGCATCCTCATATTGCTTCCGTAGGTGAAGGTATGGAGCCGAATACAGGATTCGACTGGTTACGAAGGCGTTTGCCAGCCGCAAGGCATCCTTACTTCGTAACCCCCCGCGTTTATTAGAAACCCGGCGGACCATGCGACCCACCTGATCCCCCACCTTGCGGAGTTGAGCCATTGTGGTGTCTGGCTTGCGATGTTGGTGAATGAAAAGACCCAGTACTCAGACTTCTTGTGTTTCTGGAATTGGACCTGATTCAAGGGAAAGTTGAATTGTGGTAGTGCAATTTGGTGAGGGGCGGATGTGCACGAATTCAGACTTTTGTGGGGAGCACCGAAGGCCGCCGCGGCGAGCATAGCAGTCCACTTAAGTCGCCGCCTGCTGCAGGTTGGCCTCAATGTCTCCAAGCGAGCCTTGCGCGGCCCACAGGCTGATGTCGTCGGCGTACAGAGCATGCTGCACGTCCGCGACAGCACCCAGCTGGGCCGGCAAGTGCATCATGGCCAAATTGAATAGAAGGGGAAAAAGCACTGCGCCTTGTGGCGTCCCCGTGGTGCCCAGTTGGATGGGGCTGTGTTCGTGATCCTGAATGCGGATGTAAGAGTGGCGGTCGGTGAGGAATTGCCGGATGTATTGGAAGGCACGATGGCCACAGTTGGTTTGACTTAGATTAGTGAGAATAATCTCGTGAGTTACAATGTCGAATGCCCCCTTAAGATCTAGGGCGAGTACGACCCTGTCGTTATAAGGGCACCCAAGTGGGTCAAGGACTTCCCGATTTAGTTAAAGCAGGACATCCTGTGCGGATCTGTGTGGGCGAAATCTGAACATGGCGTCCGCGAAGACGTGTTGTGTTTCAAGATACTCGGACAACCGACCCCGCACCATCGTCTCCATATGTTTGCCCACACAGGAGGTAAGAGAGATGTGGCGGAGGTTGTCCGTGTTAATTGCTTTGCCGGCCTTTGGGATCAATGTGACCAAAGCGGTTTTCCAATCAATGGGGAGTGGCGTATCGCCTCGGCAAATTTCCTTGATGTAGTCCAAGAAGGTTTGATAAGCCGAGTCGGGGAGTTTGGCTAGTAATTTAACAGTGATTTTATCCCGACCCGGTGCAGGTCCACGTTTCATTTCGACCATGGCCGCCCGCAAGTCGTGGAGTTGGAACGGTTGATCCATCTCAACGTTCTCAGAGCCTGCATAAGAGTACGTCTGCCCACAGGGGTCCTGTGTGGTGCACAAATATTGATCCCTGAGTTTGTGCGCGAGTTGTGTAGTGTTTCCAGAGAAGCTATGGATTGCACGCTGAACATGTTTTTGTGTTTCTGTACGCGTCTGATTTCGATCAATGAGGGCGCGAAAGAGGCACCATGTCTTTCGGCTGGGCATTTGCCGCGCGGCCGTGTTGCATCTATCCACCCAGTTAGAGTCGGCGAGCTGGGCCGCGTACTCAGCCGCTCGCTGGGTGAGCTCGGCAATTCGAGCTTTAAACTTTTTGTTATGTTTCTGCCGGCGCCATCGGCGGACGAGGCAGTGCCGAGCTTCCCAGAGGTGGAAGAGGTGGACATGTCCACATCCGAGACCACCTCTGAGAGTTGAATCTGAGTTTCGGTAGAGCGGAGGTGTGAAACCAATTGTTGGGACCATGAGGTGTAACCCCGCTCTGTAATGGTTGTTGTGTTGGCGAAATTTCGCCTAAAGTTTATTCAATCTGGGAAACGGGCTTGTTTTGTAGGTTTGGAGAGTGGACGAGTTCGGATAGTGGTATTGATAATGCAGTGGTCGCTTCCGAGGGTTTCCTCGGTGTTGAGCCAATCTGCGTGTTGGGTGTTATGAGTAAAGGTGAGATCCGGACAGGTGTCCCTTGTCACGGAGTTACCAAGTCGTGTAGGATGGACGGGGTCAGTGTGAAGAGTGAGGCCCAGCGTGGACGCAAGCTCCGCCAACTTGCGCCCTCGCTTCTCTTCAGGGTGGTAACCCCATAGCCGACTTGGGGCGTTAAAGTCGCCCACGAACAGGAGGGGGTCCCGACCGTGACTCTCAGCGCTCGGCTTAAGAGATCCGCAATAGAAATGTTTTGCAGTTTAGGTAACACTATACATTGAGAATGTGGTGGGTTCTGTTTACGGAGAGGAAGGAGAGTCACCATCAGGTAGGAATAGGCAATATGAAGGTCAAGATCGACAAGATTAACCGTATAATTTTTTGTGGACGCAAAAAAAAAGACGACGGGTCCTGTTGGAACGTCCTATAGTGTGTGGGTGTGGCGGCCATCCCTGGCTCTTGGAGGGCTACCACGGCTGGTAAAGACTCAAAAGTTGCGACGTAAAGACGGAGGTTGGCCCGCTTGTTTCGGTGACGACGAGCTAGGACGGTGAGTTACCGTGGCAACCAAGGACACAAGGCTCGTCGTAACGTAACGTAAGGAGTTGAGCTCGGTTTAACGTTTCACACAGCACCGTTCTCTTGCGTTACGTCTAAGTACCGAAACCTTCGTGTCTCGAATGTCGCGTCCCAGGCTATCTCCTTGCATTGGTAGCCACTCTTAATACGACGCAAGGATTTCCCGGTGACTTTTCGCAACGTAACGTAAGAAAACGGGTCTGTGTGAACAAGCATTAAGACGGCAAAAAGAGACAGAAACCAGGAATTACGCCAGTCAACATGCTGTCGAGTTTCGCAAAGATAGAACCGCGGTTTATCAAACCGAATGGCCCGAGCTAGCCAGAAAAGGTGAAGAGCGCTCTCGAACTCTACAAATAAACTTGAGAAGCACGCTCGAGAACCAACCTTCAACGAGAGCTTCGTACATTGCAGTCACTAAGGGTTCAAAGGAAACAAAACAAACTCACGCCCAACTAACGCGGTGCCAACTTCCCCTCAGTTACCACATCACACACTCCCCAAAGTGATAGAGCCTGCTCCGACTGATTCAAGGCAGCGTACTTCATCAGAGCAAAACACACCAACTGTTTTAACGGACACATCTTCAGTCAAAGGATGGGTTCGGTATCTTCAAGCTGCACCTAGCATTATCTGCACGTTTCTGGGATCTGTTGACGCAGAATGGGCACAAAACACCCTTGCTATTCTTCGAACGGCCATTCCACTCATTAGATTATTCTAAAAACTACTGTCCCTGCACACAACCATCAATAGACGCCCAACTGCACAGCATCGAGGCGCCAAAACCTGCTTTCTTATCAGGCACTGAAATTGTCGAACCAGGGGTCTCAAGCGCAAGAAAAACACGCTCATTCAAAGCATGCGCAGCACCGACACACATCCCGACGTTATAGCCCTGCAAGAGACCCACGGCGACTTTGCTATCCGGGGGTACGAAAAGTTCCCGCACCCGAGTATTGTCCACAAGCCCCGAGGGACGACCACCGCCCCGTTTCCACTCACCATGGTGACTACGCGCCTCAAAAGACACCTAGCCACTATCTAAGAGGATTCAACACACATCAACTCCCCCTACCAGCAGCACGTCATCACCCACACCTAGGTGAACGGAGAGCGCTTAACACTAATAAACAACCACTTGACACCGCAGTATCCTCAACCGCACGTCCCCCCCCCCCCCTCCACAGCACACTGGAAGCCACGAAAGGTCACAACCCCATCCTTAATTCTTCTCGGCGACTTCAATAGACCCTTTTCAAAAGTCAGAGTCACCTTGTGGCAGTCCCATGAACTCCAATATTGCCGCTCTAATGGCGGTGATAGGAGATCATGCTCGGCTAAATCAAGCACCCTCGATTTCGTGTGTCGAAGGTGACGTAAGGAGACCAACACCTTTTCCCCTTTCTGCTCTATGCTTTCGAAGACGTTCGCATTTTCTGGTGTGGAGAAACTGTGTAGTGCCGCCATTAAAGCGTCGGGTTCGGCTCTGCACAGGGTTGGTAGACTGACTTTCGGGAAGGGTCTATTGTCTCAATCACAGCCCGGGATGCAATCGAACCAGAGCTATGGGACGTAAATTGAAAGCCATTTTCAGCACCCACCGCATGACCTTCCTCAATGACACCTCATGTCTAATCCGTCAGGGAACTGCACAAGAAACGAACACCAACCCTGACCTCATGTGGATCCGCGGCGATCATGGCGCCTGTTGGGATAACACATGGAGAGCTTGGGCAGCGACTACCGCATCATCCAAGTATCACTCACACTCGGGCACCGTACCAAACGAGCCAGACCACAATTCGCACGAACCACCCTTATCACGGACTGGCACAAGGAACGCGTAGCAGACAAGCCAACTGGGGTGGTAGATAAAAAGAGGAGACACAGGTGCAAAGGGGCTCGAGACAAAACACACAGACGGGACAGTTCTGCGATGTATACTGAGGTAAATATTTCATATTGTAAATAGTCTTCGCGGTAAATAAATTGAAGAGACCTCTGGTTCCTTCAAGTGGGAAGTTTTCATACCGAAAAGAAAGACGAGAGAGAAACGCTACCTCTTTCTCGTCTTCTGTATGAATATTAAAACGACAGTTGTGAGTCAGCGCTTGTTCAGTCAGTTTGTACTTGACCTTCGCGCTATTTATTTCGATAATGCATATCCAACTAGCCCACCTCAATATTTTGGTACAGTATCTTTCTTCTGCAATGGGCCCCTTTCCGTGTGCATCCTATCCCGACCCAGTTTCTTATTATATTGATTTAATTGCCATTTCAACCTGCCGAGCAAGATTCTATGCGTTCGCCATTAGAAGCAATGTCATACCCCATGACATCGAAGGTATGTTCGGTCTGGCAAAACCATCAATGCGCCACAGCAAAAGGATGTGCAGGAGTCTCCGATCCGAACTGTGGAGACAAGTTAGGTTTTACCGTGAGTGCCTGTGGCTACTAGCAAACACGGATGCCTCCGCTTTCAACCATGAGTCAGGATACAAGTCATTCCTCCACACTTCAGCCAGGATGACAGAATCTCTCTGGAGGACCTACATACCACACCTACGATATCTACGAGCCAAACATAAGGAACACCAAGGCGAGCCGGTCAGATTTTTGGGCGAGTCCTCTCTTCCCTTAGCCATTGAAAATGCCCTGGAGAAAGGCCCCAAATTTTGTACGGCTCCGCACATACAGGGAGTACAGATGCTGTCGACTGTACGCGACATTGCTGCAAAAGCTCCAGAAAACGACAGGACCAGATGTATTGATGAATGTGTTGATGTTTTGTTGAAAGCCGGACATGTTAAGAACAAGACATTGATACCTAGAGTGGTCGAATATTTCAAAACACACAATTTGAATCTCCTAGTTTCAGATAAGGAAGGAGGATTTGTAGTTTGCCCCAACAATATGTATTTGAAAAAGGCGACTGAAGCCATACATAAGAACTTCAACTACTGTAGAACCCTTTATTTTCGCGGCCCCTATTTTTCGCGAATCGGTCACAGAGGACATAATCACGGCCACTAAATTTCGCGAAATCCAGGCGCCTGCATTGAAACTCTTAAGGTTCAAATTTTTCGCGTGCCCTTAAAGGGGCCATGAAACGAATTTTGGGCTGGGATAAATGATTTTAAATTGGGACTTTACTAATCGCATATCGTTTAGTTGGCCAAAAGAAAGAGGGTAGAAAGTCAACAGTCAGCTTTTCGGTACGAACATTTGAAAATATAGCGGACTATTTTGTACCTTCTTTCCTTCGAAAGCTCTCCGCCTTTTCATTATGATACATCCGCGGTTCCCAAAGCGCGTCAGCGGTTCCAACCTGACGTCAGCCGAGCCCAGCTCACGCATTGGACACGAGAACTGCGTCACTCGGACGTATGCGCTCGTCAACAATAAATCCGTCGACGAATATTCGGATTCACGTTCGTGGCTAATGAGTGCCCTGACGGAACTTATCGTCACTGGGGAATGACAAGTTCTATGGTGTGCATAAAAAGCACGGCGGAAGCTAGGAGTCATCGCACCGGTGCCGAAGAATGTCACGACGAGATGATTTCACAATTCGCATTTGAGTTGAGGATTAAAACTAAAGAGGAAGAAGTAGGAAAATCGTTTCATGATCCCTTTAAATTTCGCGAATTCTTCAATTCGCGAAGTTCGCGAAAATTAAGGGCTCGCGAACATTAAGGGTTTTACAGTATTTGCAAGATATAAAGACTAAAAAAGTGAAAGCTAAAGCACTTCAATCATTCAACGCGAATACTTACCTGCAAAAGAAAGGAATTTGCATTGGATCATGTGTGGCACCAGTGCTATGCGACATCTTCTTATTCAAATGCGATCGGGCCATCGCCTAGCGGGTATCCAACAGCCAGGTGTCAAGAATATACAGATATGTGGACGATTATCTCGTGCTACTAAAAAACAGACCTGATGTAAATAACGAGCAACAAATCAACAACATATGTTCTATCTTCACTGAAAACGCACAAGGACTCAACTTCACACACGAGCTACCGACAGACAATAGCCTTCAATTTCTTGATCTACGGATGATATTCCAACAAAACCACACTTGCTGGATGTACATGCCACGCTCAAGAAAACAATTACTCCAATATGAGTCCTCCCATTCAAAACTCATTAAAATGGCTATAATCAAAAACTCTCTTAGCGCATCCCTAAAGAAGTCATGTGACCACACGGCAAGACAGAGCTTTGAGACACAGATACACCGACTCAAGACCTCTGGTTATCCAAGTGCCACCTTGTACGATGTAGTAGAAAGAATGATCAACACCCACAGACAGAAAGAAAAAGCCAAGAACAAAGGACAACGCCCGGCTGTAATACCCTACATTCACCGGGTATCACACAACATGAAAAAGGTGGCTGCCAGGTATGACATCCCTGTCGTCTTCTCAGCACCAAACAAGCTAAAGAAGCTTTGTACTCTGATAAATTCCCCACAAGAATGTCACAAAGAATGCGACCAGAGACACAAGCAAACATATATACCTTGCCAAAGCCAGGTCATATATGAAATACCTTTCACCTGTGGCAGAGTATATGTCGGCCAGTCCGGGCGGTGCGTGAACACCAGGTTACGTGAACACGCTGCGTCACTCAATTCAACACCATCGGGGCATCTCGCAGTGCACGTAAAGGGGTCTGAAGAGCCTCCACCGTCTGACCTTGCTGCCTTCAACAACTACGCCTTCCGAAATTCTGGTCATCTGATCCTCAAGTATGGTTCGCGCAAGTAGAGAGCCACTTTATCACCAGCAATGTAATTTCTCAAGCGCAAAAGTTTCATCACGTCGTGGCCGCATTACCGCCCGAAACCGCCACAGAAATACGAGACATCATCCTCGACCCACCCACTATCTCCCCCTCTGACGTTCTGAAAGCAGAACTTGTAAAACTGACTTCACAGTCAGAACAACGATGACTCCAGCAACCTATATCGTCGGAAGAGTTGGGAAACAGAAAACCTTCCCAACTACTCAGGCGCCTTCAACCATGCCTGGGTGCGAAGGCTCCAACCTTCGACACAGCCTTCCTACGAGAGTTGTTTCTTCAACGGCTGCCCGTCAATGTACGGATGATCCTCGCATCTGCATCTGTGCTGGTTTTACCCGAACTTTCCAAACTGGTAGATGCTGTCATTGACGTCTCGACTCCAACGTCCACACAAGTCGCCGTTCTTCAGGATCAGCAGCCACACTTCTCGGGAGCGGCGCCTTGTGATACACTTTGCCCACTCGAAGACATACGAGAGCAGTTCCATCGAGAGATGCAAAACCTCTCAGTGCGGATATTAGCCATCGCAACCCGCTCTACTTCACCACACAAGCGACGCCTTTCAACTCGTCCTCGCCCCGTGTCTCCGGCCGCAACCCGGGCGAAATCACCGGACACTAGGCTTTGCTGGTACTACCGAACCTTCGGAGAAGATGCCCGCAACTGCGTTTTCCCCTGCTCAGCCTCGGGAAATGCGTTAACCCATCACTAGAGGTGGCGAGTGGTGCCGGTAGCCACCCTAGCCGCTTCTTCTATATAACTGATCGCGACTCTGGTTTCCGTTTCCTTGTCGACACTGGTGCAGAGGTAAGCGTCGTGCCCAGCTCTGATGTTGCAAAAAGAACCAAGCAAACGCCTTCCATGCTACAAGCCGCAAATAAGACGCCCATCGGACGTGTCGTATCTGATTCTCGGCGCCGATTTTCTTCGCCACTACAACCTCATGATTGATATGCAGGGCAAACGACTAATAGATGCTACAACAAATCTGGTAGTGCAGGGAATCACGTGCACCACTCCGATTATTGAATTTGTGGGATGCTTTACCCCTCAGTTTCCCTACCAAAAGCTACTTCAAGAGTTTCCAGGCTTAACGCGCCCAGGCAATTTTTAACGCCCTGTTAAACACGATATCACCCACCACCTTGTGACGACTGGACCACACACCGATGCACGTGCACGACGACTGGCACCATATCGTCTGAAAGTAGCCCGCCAGGAGTTCGAGTACATGCTCGAGATGGGAATCATCCGCCCGTCCTCAAGTCCCTGGGCGTCACCACTCCATATGGTGCCGAAAAAAGAGCCTGTATTTGGAGACCCTGCGGCGACAACCGGGCACTCAACAACGCCACAGTCCCCGACCGCTACCCGTTACCGTACATAGCGGACTTCACAAGCTCCCTGCATGGCGCGACGATATTCTCAAAGATAGACTTGGTGAAAGCCTATCACCAGATCCCTGTTGAGCCATCCGACATCCCAAAGACTACAATTATTACGCTGTTTGGTTTGTATGAATATCTGCGCATGCCGTTCGGCGTCGGGAACGCAGCGCAGACTAAGTCCAAGATTGCGGGACATTCAGTTTAGTTCCTTAAACCGCACATAGATGGTACCTAATGCTGCGATAAAGCGGAAGCAGCTAGCTAAAAAAGGTTAAAGCAGGGTCCGTCCCCGTCGAGAAGTTCCCTTCCACCTTCTCCTTCTCTAATTCGGAGGCCAGGAGGCGTCGTGCGCTTGAGGTGCTGTAGGCTTCGGGCGAAAAGATTATCCTAGGATTTTCCATATTAAACAAGCCGGGGAAAGGGGAGGGGGGGTGGGGGGGGGGGGGCGGGGGCGGGCTCGTTTGTTAACAGAGCTGGCCGTCTCCAGTTCAGCTTGAAGCCACAAAAGTTTTTTCGCTCCGTGATAAAATGTTGGTTCTCCTTAAATTGTCCCTTCTCAGCGGATACACAAGTAGTCTCATTGTCTAGCTGTACAAATCCGCACTTTATTAAATAGTTACAGTTCTAACCTCAGTTAGGACTCTCATATCTGAAAACATTAAACTTGAGTCCTTTTTTATTTTTTATTTACTGTCGAAAATGGTTAGAAATATCATTCAACGCCGTTTGAACAGAGCCCTTTTCGTGAGCACCGCTACGTCGGCCCGGTTACATTGAGCTCCACCTAATAAAACATGTGGCTCCCGTGGTATTTATGTTATTTTTGGAGGGTTTGCTTTGGACAGATTTGTTCGTAATATAAGCATGTGCAGGTATACTTTTGCGTAGATAAGTGGGGTAAATATTACTACTGCCGGGCGATTAATCGATTAACCTGCCGATTACTAGCGCAATCAATTTTCTGAACGACTAGTCGTTCTTTTAATTGGTATACGAGAAAAGACCAATTTAAACGCTTTTATCTTACTACGTCTTGCTACCACTATAACGATGGTCAACAGGAACTCAATCTATGCCAGAGAATGTCAACAAACTTCTTTCTTCGAAGGAGGAGCATCAATTGGGGAATATCTTTTAAGATCGAGCTGCCAACTGCACACCGAACTATATATCACAAGTAAGAATTATACCTTGTGTCATGTATCACATAGTAAACGAAGTCGTCGAAGGATAATTGGTAGTTTGGATTAATCGATTATTTCATAGATTAAAAGCTGGCCATTAATCGGGTAAACATTTTAATCGGCGCCCTCCCTAGTGATTACCTTCGCTCATTCGCGGTTGTGGAAAGTGTATAATAGACGAGAATTTACGTTAGCATTTGTCAATTGCAAACATTTATTGGCTGCGTTATGACGCCTTTATATTTCGCAGAGAGACTTCTTAACATACTAAGATTTTTGTCTACTGTGAATTGCTCCAAAAATAAAATGTGAGGTTTTGTTTTTATAATCAGGTTATGATTATTTATTCATCTGTGTTGTGGGGGCCCCATTGACTTTAAACATTTCCTAAGAGAGCAGCATTTAATTAGGTTGTGTACACTTTTCATTTTTCGTAATTAGACACAAAAATAAAACAAGACATGCACAATATTTTTGTTTTTTGTGTTTTATTATGCTCAAGTTATGTCCACTTTTTAAACACAAATAAGCAATAAGTTAGGCATTTCGGCGAGAAACCGGTCAACATGAAACAAGGTCAGATTTTCTTGCTTGCCGCTGGCAAGCTTTCCCACCGAAATATGTTCCTGGGCGCGCGCCGGTGTGCCTTCGCTGTCGTCGCTCGGGACATATACGGCGTGGATGCAGGGTGCCTAGGTGCGAGGAATGTTGAGCCTTCAGACACGACGCGAGGGACTGCGTGCGGTAGTACACCAGAGCCGTCGCCAGCAATACCGCTGACGACACGGGTAAGAGCCACGTCATGGACGAGGCCGAGACGAAGGAGGCAGCGTTGCCCAGGACGATAGCTCCGTCACCAACAGAGCTTCAGACACCGGGAGTGGAGGCCAGCACGGCGCCGTCTGTCGCGCAAAACCAGGCGTTGACCACTCCTACGGCACAGGAAAATGGACTTAGCGGCGAACCTACGAGCGAAGGGAAGGCGGCGGCGCAGGAGGCACCGGCCGCAAGCGACACGACAAAGGCCTCCGAGGGTGAAGACGCGGGTGAAATGGACTTCGAGGCCAAGGCTGCCAAGCGACCGTTCAACGAGACGACAGTGACGACCGACGCGACTAGCCCTCGTTCAGAGTCGGGGCTGCAAGAGGTGGCGAGCAAGAGGGGATGCCGAAGAGGTGGACGTGGCGGGTCGTCGGCTCTACTCCGTGGCGACTCGTCGGCTCTACCCTGAGACGACTAGCAGTGACTGTCTGATGCTGCGGCAGCTCCCTTTTATGCACATAGGTGAACGCTATGCTCGTGGTTTGAAACTTGCTCAATGGTAGTGTCTCTTGAAGGTTCATTACGTGTCGCTACGCTTAACGTGCGGGGACTCGCAGCTAGGCGTAGACAACAGCAGCTCTACCGATTGTTCACCGAGCATGAGTTAGATACCGTGGCCATTCAAGAGACCAAAGTTGAGAGTGAGGGTCAAACCGACAGTATGTTGGGGTCGTTTCTGTCGCGCTATGAAGTATGCGTGAGTCACGCCGTTGGTTTGTCGGCAGGTTGCTGCTTGTTCCTTAAGAAAGCTGTTGGTGCCGTCGTCCACCCTGTTACGACATGCCCGTCCGGTCAGTTTGTCATGTGTGATTTCACCGCTTGGTGTCTTGAGTGGCGAGTAATCCGTGTTTAGGCTCCCAATAAGCCCGATGAGCGCAGAATGTTTTTGAAAATATTTCCGGGTTTTGTCAGTACGATCGACTTATTATCTTTCTAGGAGACTTTAATTGTGCTTGCAAAAGTGAGGACCGCTCCAACGGGGGGCGCTACAGAGATGCCAGCGTTATGGCTTTAAATAACCTTATTGGACACTGTGAGTTGGAAGATATTGCGTGCTGCGTGCCTCGTGCAAAGGGTGTGATGTACACCCACTTTCAAGGTACCAGTCACGCCAGGTTGGACAGAATATACCTTTCGTTGGATCTGGTTTTCCTTTGTGGTCGTTACTCGATCGATCACGTTCTCTTTTAGCGATCACTGCCTCGTTAGTTTTCAATTAGGTGCCAAAAAAATGTGCCACCTTTTTTGTGGGAACCATAAAAACTGAACGCGAAGCTCATTCGAGATAAGTTTTTTTCGAAGCTTAGTTACAAAGAAATGGCAGGAAGTAGAACTGAAGGGAAGGTGTGTCATCGAGAAGTGGGATACCTTCAAGGAGGAGGTGAAAATCAGCGCAATTGAGAAGGCGTGTTCCTTGAAGTTCCAAGAAAAGAAAAACGAAGATGTGTTACGTGATGACCTGCAGAAGCTTTTACGGGAAGAAGGCCGACCTCCCGGCCTTTTTATGGATGATTTTATTAACCTAAAAGCCCAATTCGAGATCATAGATCAGGAAAGATATAAGGGGGCCGCTATATGAGCCCGTTCCGAAAGATTCTTGGGTGGAGAAGCGCCCACAAAAAGGATGGTTGCCGCGGAAAAGAAATACGCGCGAAGCAATGAAATAGTGCAAATCGAACACATTGGCGTTCTGTCTGACGAGAAATATTTTATAGAAAAGGCTTTTGTCGAACATTACACGGATCTTTTCAGTCGTCATGCCTCACAAAAAGTGGCGTTTGAAAGCGAGTTCTCGTCTTTACTGCCGGGAATATATAGAGATTTAAAGGGTTTTCTAGAAGAGCCGACACGCCTGTTGGAGATAACAATTGCAATAGAAGATTTGAAACCTGGGAAATCGCCAGGCCCAGGTGGGTTGACCGCACTTTTCTATGAGACGTTTAAGCATGAGGTGGCATTTATTTTGTAAGATTTTTTAATGAAGCGTATGACCGAAACTTCTTATCGCCATCGTTTCTGCGCACGCATACGGTATTGATCCCTAAGTGTGACGATCCCGTTAAACTTCGTAGTGTAAAATCTTATCGTCCTATAACGCTTAGTAACATAGACTACAAAATACTAATGAAAGTCCTCGCTAGACGATTGCAATGCGTGATCACAAATGTTGTGGGGCCGCTCCAGACGTGCGGCATACGGGGTCGAAGTATGTTAACTAACATTCATGTCGCTCGCAGTAGTTTGGAGTGCTGCGCCTCAGATATAAGGAACGTTGCGATGTTACAGTTAGACTTAGAAAATCCTTCAACCGCGTGTCTCATGATGTCCTCTTTACTACTTTTGAAACATATAGGGGCAGGGTCTGTAATTTTAGAAGGAGTGCGGATGGCGTCCCGAAACTGTACAACGAGCTTGATTGTCAATAAGCGTGTAAGCGAACGCATCCCTGTCAGATGTTCGGTAAGGCAGAGATGCCCGCTACCACCACTTTGCACATAGAACCCTTTTGTTTGCGCATTATTCATGGACAGAGCGTTCGCGGTTTTACTCTGAACACGCGTGAAGTCCAAATACTGGCTTACGCGGATGATATCGCGATTATTGGCGCTGATACAAAGAGTGTTAAAAAAGTAATGGAAATCACAAAGACCTTCTGTCTGTAAACTGGGTGTTCAGTGAATTGGTCAAAGTGTTTGGGTGTCTGGCATGGCGAGTGGCCATCCAAACCGAGAGTGTACGAAAATATCAATGAGAAACTTTACCAACCTGTTATCTTGGCGTCCCACTAAAGTGTTTACCGTAATAATGCCCATTTGTGGCACGAAGAAACTGATAAGTTACATGATAAGGTAACGCATAGTGGTTGCCGTTATATGTCAATGTTCGCACGCGCCATGGTGTGTAACCTGGTTTTTGTTTCAAAGGTGTGGTACCTACTTCAAGTACTGCACAGTTCTTGTATTTCATTTCAAAGGTTGCATCGTGTTTTCGCGGTTTTCGTTTGGGCCTCCTCTTGGGAACATACCAACCGAGCGAACCTATTTTGACGTGTCCGATCTGGTGGCCTCCCTTTGGCCCATCTCTTTATTCGACAAGTTGTTAACTGTTTTATTTTCCTGCGTGATCAAACCAGTCCCTTTTTGCGTACGGGTTTTGAGGTTTATTTGACTGACGCCTTACCTGATTTTATCGTTTCGTCCTGTGACAGAGTGTCTAGGCCACTAAGTGCCTATTTAAGAGAAGTGGTTGGTGCTTGCAGATTTTTAGTTGCTCGCGTTTTGTTAGAATATTTATGCAATGTGTCCCGAAACGTCAAACGAACGATTCATTAGAAATGTCTTTTTCACCTCCCATTTATCGAGTGTTATGCAGTACTCTACCCGGGCAGGATGTACTCTGTCGGGTTAAAAAAAGGCTGGTACCCGCTAATATGGAAGCGTTGTTCTTTAAATTAAATACTGGGACACTCAGTTAAAACATATGGCTACACGAGAAAGGTGTTTACGTTCCCTGGTTTGTGAAATGCTTTTTGTCTAAGCAACCCGAAACTATCGAGCATGTGTTCTTAAACTGCTGGGATGCAGTGTTTTACTGGGACGTTCTTCAGCGAACGTTCAAAAAAGATCTCCCGTTGAATGTGCATGGGATAGGGTTTCTGCCGGTTGATGTTACAGACTCTGTGCCATATGATTTCATTATGATCGTAGGACTCCACAGTATCTGGAGGAGTCGCATGGCAGTGCGGCATGCAGACGTTGACGCGCGACCTGTGCGCCTGTATTTTACTGAGAGCATCGGGAAAATTAGGGAAGTGTACAGCTTTTCAGGAGATGGCCCAGATTGGATGCCAGTCCTAGACAACCTGGCTACAGTAAGATCTGTATAAGCACTCCACGCTCACCGAAGTTTCGCTGACGTGTTTGTGAACCGCGTATTTGTATATTAATACCATGTCTACCTGGCAATAAATAAAAAAAAAGCGCGCCCACGGCCTAACGGCTATCGTGCTTGGTTCCCAGCGCAAAGAGCCACGGTTCGATTCTGGCCAGCGGACGTACATTTTTTGTTATCTCTATAACTCTCGCATTCCTAGCAGATTCGAGAACCCCTGTTGCGTATTCGAGGTCCGAATGTTCTACGCCGAATGTTCCAGAAGCCCACGCGTGCACATAAGGGGCTCCGCGGGGCGAGCCGGAGTCAGTCTTGCCCCAGCGTTCGATCCTACTGTTACGCCGACTTTGACGCCCGCGACGCTCTGTTGTTATCTTCTGTTTGCTTTTTGTTTCGGTCACAAGCTCGCCCCATTAAACGTTTCAGTTTCCTCAGTTATTCCTTGTTCGTCACCTCGCCATTCGGGACAATATCTATAATAAGATCAAGAAAAAGAAGTGGCTCCAGGACGGACTACTGTGGCACACCAAACTGAGGTTTATGATCGTTCAACAACTTAGTTTAAATATACTAAGGTGCTCCATTAAAGCAGAACCAAAGATATGTTCAAGTAGTTTACAACTAACTGATGTATATGAAATTGGCCTGTAGATCGACAGATAATATTTTGAGAGACCATGCTTGAGCACATTTCATTTCTTACAACCTGCTGTTTTCTTGAAGTCAAGTAATCCCTAATCTAGTTAACCACAGAACTATCAATATTTAAACCTTCAAGTAAAGCTGACCTCTGTTATGAAGCTCTTTGGAGGCATAATAAAACTCAATCACTGTGCCGTACATGAAAAACCTTTTCTAAATCCACGGTGGTGATCGTTCAAAACTTAGTTATACTAACGTGCTTCATTAAAGCAGAATACACGATATGTTCAAGTAAGTTACAACAAACTGAGGTCTATGAATTGGCCTGTAGATCGACAGATAAGAATGTGAGAGACCATGCTTGAGCATATTTCATTTCTGACAACCTGCTGTTTTCTTGAGTCAGTAATCCCTAATCCAGTTAACCACAGCACTATCAATATTCAGACCTTCAAGTCAATTTGACCTCTGCTAAAAAGTTTTTTGGAGATATCATAATAAGATTCAATCAACTGTGTCGTATACAAAAAAACCTTTTCTAAATCCACGCTGGTGATCGTTCAAAAACTTAGTAGTACTAAAATACTTCATTAAAGCAGAATACAAGATATGTTCAAATCATTTACAACAAGCTGAGGTACATAAAATTGGCCTGTAGATCGACAGATAAGATTTCGATCCACTTTTAAAAACGGCACCACATTAGCACCTTCCAATCATCAGGTAACCTTCCTCCCCGAAGCGATTTAATGTAAATTACTATAGAGGCACTTTGCCACTTCGCATGAACAATGCCTCAAACCTCTAGGCGAAATTCTATCAAGGCCAGAGGCTTTCGGTTCATCAATATTGTCAAGCAACTTGGCAGTACCATTAAGAGAAAGGTCAACTTGCTCCACTGTAACGTACTGATTGCTGACAACCTGCAGGGAGACAGGTTCATCGAGAAGAAAAGCTGACGTGAAAACGTTTTTATTTAACACAGTGGCTTTATTAGCATCATTCACCACTAATGTCCATTCGTGCAGCAAGTTGGGGAGTCCTATCTTATCTTTAGAGCACTATGTCGTGTACTGTCAAAACTTTTTTTTTTTAAGAGCGCAGTTTTTAGGCGCCTGTTTCCGGTTTGAGCGGCGTCGCCGTCGCCGTCGGCTTAAACCGCGCGCGGTTGCGTCATGGGACGTTTCCCCGCTAAATTTTTTCCGCTAAATTTAGCGGAAACATTTTTTTTGCTAAATTTAGCGGGACTTTTTTCCGCTTGAAGGGGTCATGAAACGATTTTTTCAACTTTTTTCCTTCTTAGGCTTTCCTCCTCAACTCACATTTCGCGCATTGTACCAAAAAGTTCAAGAAGACGGAAAGGAGCGACTCCCCGCTTGCTCGGACCCCCCATTGTGTGTGCCTGACACTGCCACTCTCCTCCTAGGAGATTAGCCCGTCGCTCAAAACTCGGACAAAAGTTGCTTTCCCCACTCCGTTCACACGAAGCTGACAGCTGCTGTGGAAGCTACGTGCTCGTTGGACCGGCCACACTTTTTGCCACGTGATCACGCTCCCTCGCGCATTCCCACCCGCAAAGATGAGGTCAGGTGATAAAAGGAGGTGGCTGATTGGTCGGGCAAGAGCATAGCTTCCACCGCACTGTCAGCCTAGGGGTAAAGGGAAATAAATGAGGTGCGGTTGTCCGTGTGACGGTGCGTTTGGGCCGGGTGACGCGCTTTGGGTACCGCGGATGTATCACAGTGAAAAGGCAACAGAGCTTTCGAAGGGAAGGAGGTACGAAATAGTCAGCTGTGCCTTCAAATTTTAGTACCGGAAAATCCGGCTTTTGACTTTCTTCCTTCTTTCTTTGGCCCACTAAACGATTTGCTATTAGTAAAATCCTAATCTAAATTCATTTTATCCCAGCCCAAAATTCGTTTTCATGGGCCCTTTAATTTAGCGGGGAAATTTTCACCGCGAAATTTAGCGGGTAATTTTTTTTCCCGCTCAGTTTTAGCGGGCGGAATTTTCCCGCCAAATTTAGTGGGGAAATGTTTACCGCTAAATTTAGCGGAAAATATTAGCTAGCTTTAACTGAAAATTTCCCCCGTTAAATTTAGCGGAAACATTTCCCCGCTAAATTTAGCGGTTGGAATTTTCACTAAGTTTAACGGGAAATTAGCGAAAATTTCCCGCTAAAATGGCAGGGAGTAGGAGAGGAGGATGGGAGGGTACGGAGGGAGAAAAAGGGCATACACTGCCCTCCTCCTCCTCAAGAGCTGCGCTCTAATTCGGCATGATAGAAAAGTGTAAACGTCTTTATTTTTTTATTTCGAAAGTTTTAAAGTTAACGCTGAAAAAACTTCTTCCGACAATTGTTCCATTTCGATTTATATAGCGACGTTAGATCCCTTAGGTTCTGGAAATTATTTGCCGATTTATTTTGCATGTTAAACAAATTGTAAGGGTGCAGGCGAGCTGGTGGAAGTTAACCATAGTTTTGTATTAACCCGAGACGGTCGCCTCCTTGTGGCCTCTTTTCTTCTCGTCCCTTTTCCGAAATACCCCAGTCTCGGGTTAAACAAACTATGGTTATTTTTTGCAGTACTGCGCGTATTCTCTGCACTCGCTTGTGAGTGATGCGAAGCGATCACCAGTGATCCATGGCTTCTAGTCAGTAAAACCAGGTCCCCTTTCCTTAAATACTAACCTTAATTCATTAACATTTAAGTATTTGGCTCAACACTCAAAGACAAAAAAAAAAAACGGTTCTGTGTTTCAAGAAACTTTTCGCATGATCTCCCTTTTCGAAAAGGAAACTTTCGAGACTCATTAGTTTTAAAACGAGAAGTAGGTATGGCGACGTTTGCAACGACCGCGCGGTGATCACTAATACCAGGTAGAAAACATATGTTAGATATTTCTTCTGATATATAAATATGCTTCACCTCTCTTCTGGACTATAAATGAACAAATTTGAAAGCATTACAAGGAAAGTTATGAAGCAGTGAATAGTGCCCGATAGAGCGCGATGGGAGGAAGAGGTGAAACCAGCAATACAAAACCTTCGCTCAGGGTTCTTGTCCTAAATCAGGTCTTCCTATTCGTGACAAACGCACACCCTCAAGGCTGCTACTGAATTTCGTACCATACAAATATTGACATTTCAGATCTTACGGCATCTCCCCAGCCACCCTAACCTCCCTTCCTTCGATTATAATGTGCATGGCCCTGAAAAACGCTTTTAGGAACGTAGATTTGGAAGTGATGACGAGGTTCAAAAAACGGTTTATTCCTAGCTAAAAGCACAACAAAAACAGATGTCTTTTTTTTTTTTTTTGTAAGGATCACAGAAGGTAGTTCAACGGCTTGAGACTTACGTTGAAAAGGAGGGACGAGTTGCGTTGAAAAACAAACCATATCCTTCGTACTTTAATTAAAGTTCGATTTCCCTTGCTTCTATACGCCTCGGAGACTGACATAATGCTCTGGTTCAGCAACACGCAGTTATTTATTGACTGTCATCGTCGCCGGTCGCGACCTACCCGACTCCCCGCGCATACTTTTGCGTCGGCCTTATATCAGCTACGCGGTTATGCTCGCGAAGCCGATTCCACTTGGTCGCCTTGCGGTGGAGGCGGTCAGAGATTGTTTAACATGCGGGCAACCTAATCGAACGCTTTGTGCGTCCTGGGGGCTCACAAAGCTACATTCGAAATGTTCCAATTTTATGTTACTTTCTGAGACAGTCTTATATTCGTTAGCTAGGAATCGGAGTTATTTTGTTTGACTCTCGTTCAGGAGTGAATTATCTCAAGGTGTCTCTTTTTCACTGCATTTACTATAATAACAGTGTCATAAAGGTTGCACTGCTGTTTCGATTCCATAGCATTTTTCCTCGAATTGATAAGGTACGTAAAATTCAACACGTTTTCGCTTCATATCTCTTATTTCTAACTCTGTGACTCTGTTTGCGTGATTAACATTAGCAGACAAGTATAAACCGGCTGTTAGAATTCTGACCCAAAGTAATCATAAGACATATACAACGCAACTGGGCGACTATTTTATTCTGAACATCGAGTTGTCCGTTTAGATTCTGCACAGATATTCCTCGTAGTCAAGTACAACCCGGCTCATGCCTTGCACTGAAGCATATTCATCAATTATGTTTCACTTGTTGTCTATATAAAAATATTATTTGTGTTGTTTATTTTACGCACGAGGTAGTAACCTCACAGCGATAAACTAGCAGCTGAAACTGAATTGGCCGCCGACATGTTGCGCATTTTAGACCACTAGACACGTGACCTTAGGTTTACAATGCAGACTTAGGCTTACATCTAGATTTTAACAATGTACCGCGCACAAATAATTGCTTATTGATCTCTAATAACAGTGCCGACGAGATAAGTTTTGTTTCTTTTGTTAAGTGAAAAATGTGCTTTTACGACAAAAACACGGGCAGCTTCGCCATGCCTCCGCAAGATGCCGTCAGCCGCGGTGAAATATTTTGGGTTTTTATCGGAGCTAGACACTGATCTGGGGCGAACAGTATTGAGAAAATAGTTTATCATGTTTTTTAAAGCGATCGCACTACAAATCTCGGCTCAGTTTTACGGTAAAGGCCTCAGGATTTTGTACGGTCACGTTGTCTAGTGGTCAAAATTGTACAACACGGCAGCAGCCAAGTGGCAGTTCCTTTTGCCCTGTGAACCGGGATACCAGAGGTATCGCCCTAATCTCCTGCTACCTCGTTGATTTTACGCAACGGGGTATTTTCCTGTATAACAATGTTTGCAGTGTTGACCTCTATATTTTGATTTATATAGCGACTTTTCCACAACACTCGTCTATTATGTGATCCAAATATGAAACCTCAAGGCTTACTGCGTAATTAGATAAAGGGTCGGAAAAGGATTTTGTATGAAAATCTGGCAACTATTATCAAACACGGTGTGACTGTTATACCACTTACGCCTCCACTCAAGTAAAAGATCGTGAAGCGCTCGTACTACTTCACCATATCCGTACGCTTCTAGAAGAGTACCGAGAAAAATGAAGGTGACAGCGCCATTGATCTGTGAAGACGGTTTTCCTTTCCAAAGGACTTTCTTCAGAAGAAACTAACCCGATAAAAATATCTAGTCCTCCAGACGTGTCCAACTGAAAATAACGATAATGTTCAAGGACTTACAAAAAAAGTTAGCTTCAAAAAAACAGATACCAGTGACATACGAAACGAGGATCTTAAGCTCAATCTAAATAGGTCTTCCGGCATTGCTCCTGCGCAATCTCAGCAGCGCAGCAAGGAAGATTCATTCGTCTGAAGGACTCACACGTGGAAAGTCATGCGCTCCTTCCAGATAGCCGTGCTGTTTTTCTCAGCATGTTCAGCCTCCGCTACACCAGCCTGCGTAGAAACATACGGGTCTACTCGCACTACGTACACGTGTTCGGGATTCACGACGCATGAAGACTTCGACCGATACGTAAGCCGCGATTTCCCGCCCCACCGATACCCGGACATCACGTTCGTGCTCAAGGATAGCAGAATAGATTATATCCCACCTTCTGCCTTTATCGATACGAGGGCATCGACGCTTGTGTTCAGTAATGTCCAGGTGAGCTCCCTTCCAGAGGTGGGACAGGGGGATCACCCATTTCATGGCGCCAGCTCTTGGCTGAAGCGCATCGAGTACAGGAACGGAAGCAGTGTTCCAGGCACCTGGAGGCTGCTGCAACCCCTCACAAAGCTGCAAGCGCTCGTTTTCCGCAACATGCCCCAGCTTCAACTCACCGAAGATTTTAACAGCTTGCCCCTGAACCTGAAAAAGATAGATATTGCAAACTCAACCATACGTACCGTGAGACCAGCATGGCTGTCTCAGCTGACAAACCTCGAAGAACTGGTCGTGAAAGACACCAACCTCAACACTTTTGAAAGATCCATGCTTCCCAGTCCCGCCACCAAGCTTACTTCTCTTGACTTGCGGTAAGTTTGTTAAATAGTGGTTTCAAGTTTCATTCAGTTGTAACGCGTGATCTGTTTTCTTGCAAAGCACTACAGTGTGCTGCTAGCGTTCTCAGAAATGTTATAAATAACACTCGATCATTAAACTTCGATTTTGATATTTATACTCTAATTTGCAGCGAAGAGACGCTCCTTCCGGGGCAAGGGATTGCCGACAAAAATGTCAATTATATTAATGACTTACTTTTAGAGCTTGACCAACTCTAGCAATGGGGATAGTCCCTCGTCCTTAAAGGAATGAACAGATGTCCCCGATGTTACTTTTAATGGGAATAGTGTTTCTCTTCTAAACAAGAGAGTTATTTGTTGTCTCCTTAGAGGTTCAAAATTCTCACATATTTTGTGCCAATTTATAAAGCATTATTTCCCTAAATAAAAAGGGTATGTAAGCACATATTTGCCCGAGTGGACATGTCTCTCCGGGAAAAATTGAGAGATTGTTTTATAATTACTGGTACGACAAGGCCTCTAACGAATTGTTATACTTGAGCGGACCCTATAAAACAAGGGTAGCCTTTACAATTGTAGACAAACAAGCACCGAAAAAAATTCAATGATGCCTTGCCACACAACGTATATAATAGACAGTACCATGTTTCAAATTTGGCGAGGTGACGATTCACTGCAGCACTAAGTAATCAAACCCTAACTGAATAGTCCCGATTCTTTTTGAAAAATAAGAATGTATCGCCTTTCAACGTATTCGGCATATTTTAAATCACCTCAATGTCGCAAGTATACTGAAAAGTGGCACCGTAATGCCCTTTTCAAGACAAGCCTATTTGCTTTGTGACCGAGCGGTCAGTAATCTTTCAGAAGTAGAGGGGAAAATTGGTCCCACGCGTGTTGGCATAAGTTAATATAGTTGAGTAATAACAATTGTATCAATCCCTCACGGTGTACAACGAACAAGCTTCTTGAGCTTCTGAAAAGCACTGCATTGAATATTTCCCGGTCTCCGGAATTTTCTGAATACCCAGTGCATACAAATCATCGGTATTGATTTTTCCAAGAATTGCTGATAAAATGCGAAAATCTGAAATGAGGGCTGCAGCTGGGCCTTGCTTTCGGACTTGGGTTCGATCAAAATGCCTTGGATATTCTCCGAAGTCAAGTGGATGTCTTTTGTATTGATGCAATGCTCAAAATATTTAACTTGCCTTTCTGAAGGCACAGTCGGCTGTAATTTCTTTTTATTTGAGCAGCTTCATATTGAGGCGGGCTGCATGTTCCTACAAAGTAGGAGCGTTGACCATTTTACTTGAGTACGTGATGATGCCAATAAATCCCACGAGGATGGTCTTTATCGCCTTCTGAAAAATACAGAATAAAAGGCGTTGCTTTTATTACGCAAAGACCCTTAACCATAGTGATCCTTAATTCCAGTACTGCAGCATTATTGACGCGCAATTGCCGGCACGCCTGGGTAAATCGTATTGTGCGTAGGGGGGTCTTGGACATGCATCACGCAGTAGTGATACATGTGCAGTATTACAAACTTCGTACTGCTCAGCTAAATTCGACAAAGCCTCAGTCTCACAAGGCGACGGATAAAACGCTTGTTTTTTCTGGCCTGCTCACCGCATTTCATTAGTCGTTGCAACCCCTAGAGAAAAAAAGTTTCCTTAGGACTACTGACGTTTTCGTTGGGGATATTGATCTCTCAACCGCGTCAATATACCCAAGGAATGTTCACTACTACATATTTATGATGCTGCAGCAATTCACTATAAAGTGGAAATAAATTCCGCGTGATCTTCTGTGAAAATACCGGCAGGTTCCTATCGCTCATAACAATATTAATATAAACCCAGCAGTTATGATACCATTCGACACCTTGAACTTCTTCGAATGTCTCCTGGTCTGTGAAATGCTACACACACTTTTCAGCGATCTCCTTTTTTATGTATATTTGTAGCGTGTGGGCGGATGTGAGACATTAGTGATGATTGAATGTAAAACGTTTGCCTACATTCTAGATGTAGGGGCTACAGTGAGTTTTTACAATACTGCATTCGTCCTATAAGGGTTTTATGCAGCCTCCATTTGGAAACAAATAAAAACGATAGGTTAAAAAAAAAAAAAACTTTAACTGAACAAAATAAATAGAAACGAACGAAGAGTACATAATACAATCTTACCGGGCAAAATGAATGACGTCATACCCAACAGTGTCCGTGACGAATGCGTCTTGTGTTACTTGTTGTAGAGAATTTTACTGAGATTCCTATTGGCTATGTTGGGTACTTATTTTCTTTTTCGCTAACTGTGTGTAGGGTTCTGCTGCAGAAACGCACAAACCTTTTTTGTCTTTTCGTTTACTCAAAAGAGGGGTTGAAGAATATTAAAATACACTAAATGCAACATTACGATTGAAGCAAGCAGTTCGCCAGCAAAGTTTGATATATAACTGTTGTAATACATTTTTAATACAAACAATCTCTCCATTAGTATACGACGTTGTACTCATTGCGACTTATTCGTGGAAACAGTATGTGTGATTTGATTTCATAGTTTAGATTAGAAACACCGTTTTTATTACCATTGTTCTTTCTCGGATAAAGACGAAAAAACTTGCTAAGGTAAATTCTGTTAGATTTTTCTGCCTTCCGGCTCAAAACAATTTTTTTTTTTCAATTCAAATCTTGGGTGGTGGGCTACCAGGCGCACTAGCGAACGGGTTTTAATCTTTCTGCACAGCCGTGCACGCCACCCAGGATCACGTTTTGTAAGGAAATAATATTATTATTATTATTATTATTATTATTATTATTATTATTATTATTATTATTATTATTATTATTATTATTATTATATTATTATTATTATTATTATATGTACCCTGTGGAACTAATACAACTAAAATGGTCGATTGACTGAAGGATTTCTCAGCCCATACCATATTTTTCTCAATCTGCATGCCTCGGTGTACAGGCACAACGAGCTCACATCCCTTCCTGAGGACCTCACCAGGGACGCCCCTTCCCTGAGAACGCTGAATGTTGCCTCGAACAAGATCAGAAGCTTCAGCGAGGAGACCTTCGAACCGCTAAGGAAAACCAGAACGCCACCGTCACCTGGAAGGTATTTGCCACAACTAGGGATGTGGACCTGAACCCAATAGTGCCTACAGGGATGCGCGAATCTCATATATAGCTAAGCTTTATACCATTATACGTAGCCCCATGGAAAATAGGAGCTGAAACACCCGATCTGGCCTTTTTCTGCGTCTGCGGTCCCCGAAATTTGTACTATCTCTCACGTTGTCAAGTAGGCCGAAGTATGAACCTCAACTTCGTAATATATCGTTTGAGATCGGACCACATTTCTCCCCAAGAACTGGCAGGTACGCAGAAGAGGCATAAAGGTATGTCTCAGCTCATAAAGTAAGCAATTATGCGTTCGCAATAAAACGAACTGTAGCGCGCGAAAGCACGTTTTTCTTTTCTCCCGGGGCGCTTGACTGGCTGCAGCGTTGTGCCGATTGGTCATTTTCCACTAGTCAGATCCACGTGCAAGAGGAGAGTGCAGGCAGCCAACACCTTTTTTTTTTAGCAATGCTGTAATGCTAAATTTCCGCCACCTTAAGAACGTCAATGTCGGGTATACAAACTGAACATGGTACGTGAGCATTCAGCCGAAATACGTGTTCAGTCAGTGAGAACGCATTTCAGGTGATGATGGTCGCGATTGTACATGCCTGGTGGGGAGTCTGCACGCTTGCGCACTTGGAAAGGACGCAAGGATGAGAAGACCCGTCTAGACTCCATTCCGGCTGAAAATTTCCACATCGCCACCAACCTCAATTTTCTGGCTGGTGATGTTGTCAACTGTGAAAGGACGACGAAGCGCAACAAACAAACTTACGAAGAGAAGCCGCTCATTATATTAATTGTGTGATTATTTAATGAAGGAAGCTTTATCAGATCACGTTATCGTAGAATAATAGGAAGTCATTTATTTATGTATGCAATACTTACAGCGCCCTTTTTGGGCTTTATTGTAGGGGGAACACACATTTTAAAACAAAAAGTGTGAAACAAATACAAGAAAAATAGCATCAAACACATCAAGCATTAGATGATACATTGGAATTTACAACAAAAAAAAATAATAACATGAAGGTGAAAATGGTAATACAGCAGTTTCTGAAGGCACTGACGAAAATAAGAAAAAAAAAAAGAGAGCAGGCAGATTAATAAGTATCGTCATTATTTCAAGAGGACGTTTTCGTAGAATTTCATATTAATTTAGTTTGGTATGGAGGTACGAATAGAATTTCAGGCTGGTAAGTCTTTTTTTTTTTCCAATCATGATATTTTCAAGGTAAAAAAAAATACTTAGCAATCTTTCTTTTCAGAACCAATCAGCTCCTAACACAAGTGTTCACTAAAGGGGTTTCCTAGAACTCTCCAATGCTTGCATGGGGCTCAAGCTGCCACTTTAAAGTGTACTTCGCAGTGCCCTCAAAGCGGTATCAATTTGCTAAAACTGCATTAACTTCACCAGAATCGGGTCGCAGCTTTCTGCTTCCAGAATTCCATACTTCCCCTCTATGTTACTTTTGACATTTTTATTATTCTATATTTTTTAGGCAATACAGATTTTCTGCAGCATCAAGCCAAAAGACTAGATGGTCTTACGAGGCCTCGATGCCCCTTTATAGTAGAAATACAAGAATATTCACTGTCGACAACGAAACAAAATATCAAAGACGCTCTGATAAAATTAAATTTTTCTGCACTAACAATAGTATTACAACAACAAAAAATTGTTATTCGGATTTTTTTTATTTGTTGTAATACAACAGAGTTATAACCGCGGTCAAAGAACAATCATTGCCATGTTCGTCCGTCCGTTTCTGTTCTCTCCCTAAATGTGTGTAATCGCCTTATACGGAAGCAATTTTTTCTTCTCTTATACCGAAAGGGCGCTCCGCGGTGGCTTCACGTACTTGCAATTAATTCAACGGGTGGGCTTTCCCGAGTCCTGGCAGCTTGGCACATTTAGACCCTACAAGTTCGTTGAACATCGTTCCTTGCAGGAAACCCACTGAACTGCGACTGCCACGCAAGATTCCTGTTGTCCGTGCCAGACAGCTGGACGTCTCCGCCATGCCAGTCTCCTGAGAGGCTCCGGGGAAGGCAGGTCAAGCAGGTTGGAATATCGCAGCTGCTGTGCGACTGAGCCGGCAGATACGTGTGACCCGGCCTCGTTTTGAGAAGGTCTTCTAATTTCCATGACAATAAAACCATATTTCAGATGTTCACTCGAATAAAAGAAGATATTGAAAAAAAACCAGGGGTACAATTAGCGACTCGAGGGTTCACCATGACTCGTAAATTTGTTTCGAATTATTAGGTATATTTGTATGCAATCCATTAACGCTCGTGGAAAATACACGTAGTTGACCAAAACATATAATCCGCATCAAACATAGCATCTAACCAGGTTACACGAAGAGTAACCTTAATATGAAGCCGAATTTTTTATTTCTGAATAATCGAAAATAAAATGTTCATTATTCATAAAAGCCTAGGTTGTAGGAATTGGATGTGGTTCAAATCGGAGGTATTTCAGGGTCGTAAATGTTCTTCAAATTTCTCATTTCAAACGGCAGTTTCAACTGGCATTTGGTGATATGAATTGCAATTGCTTTATTGTGGACACACATAAATTCTTGAACAGAAAAAAAAAACAATATGCGTTAACAACAGCAACATCATATTTCAGCGAAACGTACGGGCCTCATCCAAGATCGGGACGCACACAAAGAGCTCTCAAAAATATAAAAAAAAGCATTAAATACACTAAAACAAGATTTACATCTGACGGCATGCCTTCAATTCTTCACACGAATCAAACTCGATCTTGGCGGCTCCTATCACCAAACATTTAGTTTCTATCACTAGAACGGCTGTGCAACAGCCCTAAACACGTTTTTTTTGTATCCGTGTTCTCAGTTGAAAACCTCGACAGGATTCTTTCTCCTCTCTCATTGCCAACCGACGCCAGGCAGCCTGTAATATTACAACCCGCTAGAAAAAGTTCCATTATCGACAAACCAAAACTATCATAGTCTGCTGGGGCAGATGATATTGACTCCTAAGTACTAAGGAACATTTTATATTCGCCAGTTATACCTTAACTTAATTTTTCATAATCTCTCTCCAGTGGCCATATCCAAAAGATCGGAAAATTGGGGAGATAGCCCCTGTGCATAAAAATGGTAGCTGAATATTCGCCTCTAATTTGTCCAATGTTTTTAACTAGCGTTCCATCAAAACTTTTGGAACATATACTCTGTTCCAGCAAAATCTATCACCTTAAGTTGATTAACTTTTTTTTTTTTTTACCTTCATCAACATGGCTTTCTAAAAACGTTTCTTGCAAAACCCAACTTGCCGAATTTACTGATGACTTGTATGTTAACATGAATAAGAATGGGAGGCATGCGGTCTAGAGAAGCTCCTTTTAGCTGGGTTAACACGCGCCTTAGTGATACACGCGCTAAGAAGGGGAGCCTTTTTTATTTTTCGATAAACCGCGTTTCTCTACACTGCGGCTCCGCTTTCTCTAATACCCTAGTTACACGGGCCGTTTTAACTGCTGTTAAGTGTAACCGCGGTTAGCTTAACTGCAGTTACCCGCAGATAGACGGAAGACCTAACTGTGGTTGCCCGCTAACCATAGTCAGCCTAAACTGAGCTTGGCAACGTCAGTTCGGGCTTGGAACAGACAAGATGGCAGCGCCCGAGGCAGCAGACCGTGGCGCGAAATCGCAGTGCCCGAAATCGTCGCAACAGGGCAAAAAGCGCGTGAATTGGCCTGTTGCGATCATCGAGGCACTGATAAGGATCTGGGAAGACAATCTGGGCGAAGAATGCGGCGATCTAAGCCATGTACGGCGCAACAAGTCAGGGAGAAGATTGAAAACCTTAACAAACAAACTCGGTGAGTTCAGATTTCACACAGCTGCAGTAGCAATAACGATTTTGTAGGCTTCTGGTATTAGAGCGATTAAATTGGAAATTAAGCTTGACGCACTGGCGCCGGCAACCACCGAATGGTATAATTGACGAGTTATTGCTTCCTGGTTAATATATCCACTCATCGCTACTAATAATATTTCAACAACTCGATAAAATGACGAATTGGTAATTGTGGAGCGATTGATGAAAGCCCCATGTCTGCAAAGCTACATCCAGTAGGATTGTTCAATACTACATTTGGAAGATTTTTGCTACAGATTTTCAGCCCTAGCTATCACCGCTAGAGCACGAATCTATGCCGCAGCGATGTTACAGACGTTGTTCCCGGGTGCCGGAGGCCGTAATTACGTCACCGCCCGTACAGAGGGAGCGCTGACGTCACTACGGGTTCCGGCACCCGGGCTGGCCCGGGCGCCGTTCTCCGGGCCTGTTTGAACCGCGCTTACAAAAGCCCGTGAGGCAAACATTGGCAGGTGCTGTGGTGGCATCTACTTTGCGCCTAGCAGATGACAGGGAGAGAGCGTGATCGCAACCTGGAAGGGTAATTCCGCCGCACAGTGTAGGCGGGATGTGCGCGGTGTTTCGGAGTGAACCTGCTATGCGGCGAGCTGGGTGTACGGAACGGCCAAGGCTGCTGTGTTGTGGCTAATAGGGTCCGCGATAGTACAGGCCGATTGACTATTGTAAATGGTGGCCAAGGCCGACTCGTTATGTCCGGTCGGACGTGTGCGTTGCGTTTCACTACGATGTATTGTGCAGCCCTTGCTTGCCCTAGCACCCAATATTAGCACTCCGTTGTAGGTGGTCGTAACACAATCAGTCGTACTCTAGCACAAATTTCTGAACCAGCCTTTAGCTTCATGCTACAGCATCTACACAGTGTAGATTGCTGCAGGTCACACCATTAACACAAACTTTGCAGTGTAACGAGCCTTGTGCATTTCTGTGTGGCCTCTTGAAGAAGTACGGAAGCAAGCAAAAGTTTAGCGCCTTTTTGTGTGAGTAAACGTTGTCTCTCTTTATAAAACAGGTTAGAAACTCCAGTTTTTCATAAATGCAAGAAAAGTAATTTTAAAATGCTGTCCCAATACCACCTGGTAGTTGGGGGCCAAGTTTTGCTGACATGTCTGACTTCACGAATTCATCGATAGCATCGCCACCGCGCAGCAGTCTCCGATGGAGGCACCCGGGAGCGAGCGGTGCTTGGCACACCTCCCGGTTCTAGTACACCATACCTCGGGCATTCCCACTTTGCGGAATTATCACGCGTTGGCATATACTACCAACGAGTTAAAATTCCAGCCACCAAGTGAGAGTCGTCCTCACATGGTGGCTGGTGCCACCAAGTGAGGACGATCCTAATTACAGTACCCTTGGCCGTTTAGGGTCCGTGACGTTGCGAGCGTGATGCTGCCAGCGTGACGTCACGGGCAAATGTCCCGAGACTTTATGCGCCGCCTCGATAACCGATTTTGAAGTGCTCGCCAGAATCCGTCGGTTGGAACGAAAAATGTAGCCATCCGCTGATAATACAAGTGTGTGATTATCATTTACGGAAGTCATGGATCATATTTCACCCGTTTTGTAGTGTTTCGGAGATATTGCAGGTTTCGACTTTAAGGTTGTTAGACATTGCAATGAAGGCGTGTAATTAACGACATCAATTCATAATAGAGCAGGGGACTCGGACTAATGCTTACAATGGTGCATCGCAGTAACCCTTGGTTTCATGGGATGCCGTGCCTCTTTGTCCCTCTTCAGTGTAATCAAACCTGCGGACTGTCGGGTAGCAGTTTTTAACTTGCTCATGATTGGTGCTGGCAGCCCATAACTTTGGCTGTGGTCCAACATAGTGTGAGACAAAGTGTAGGGGTGCACTAGTTTGTTTAAAAGGGTTAGGTTGGTGTACAGCAGTCTGGCAGGTGACATATTTATTTATTTATTTATTTCAATACCCTCAGGGCCAACGGCATTACAGAGGGAAGTGGGTTGTATTAAACAAGAAAAATTATACAATAAATAACTTAAAGGCAAAGCACTATTAGTTATGAACAATAAAAATTAGAAACAGCAGTTTTAAACCAATCATTCGCCTAGATTGTGGTGATGGAGGTAGGAAGGCGGTTCCAATCCAAAGAAGTTTTGGGAATGAAAGATTGTTGAAATGTGCTCGTGCTACGTAGGTGGTACACCTACTTTATGAGGATGATCAAGACGAGATGAAACATAGAAAGGTGGTGTGAGGAGACGTTGACTGAGGAATCAGTTAGTGTGAAATACTTTATGGAAGAGACACAAACGGGCTACCTTTCGGCGTGAGGCAAGACTAGGCAAAGATAAGTGTGATTTCATAGAGGTGAAAGTTGCAGTGCGTTGGTAATTACTGAGGATAAAACGAGCAGAACGATTTTGAACAGCTTCTGGGTGGCTAACCAAATTTAAAAGGCTCGGGTAACAGATAGACGACGCGTATTCAAGCTTTGAGCGTACAAGTGTTTTATAAAGAGTTAATTTCAAAGAGGAGGGAGCTAAAGAAAAAATACGTTTGAAATAGCCAAGCATGCGATTAGTATTATTAATAACGTAACTAATATGTATTTTCCAGGAAATATCAGATGTTATGTGTACGCCCAGGTACTTCTAAGACGATACAGGAAGTAAAGGAACATTGTTAAGACAGTAGCAAGGAGAAACTCAATGATTACGAGACACTCTCATTACTTTGCACTTAGTTGTGTTAAGCTCCA
Source organism: Ixodes persulcatus (assembly GCA_013358835.2). Taxonomy (NCBI): domain Eukaryota; kingdom Metazoa; phylum Arthropoda; class Arachnida; order Ixodida; family Ixodidae; genus Ixodes; species Ixodes persulcatus. The sequence goes on from JABSTQ010010893.1 coordinate 39,327, forward strand.
TATGCCAAGTTTCACACCAATGAAGAATAACGTTAATGTCAGCCTGGAGCCTGATAACATCTGAATCATCATTAATTTCACGGTGAATGACACAATCATCTGCAAAAAGGTTAATTGAGGAAGAAATGTTATTCGGCAAGTCATTAATGAAGATTGAAAACCAAACTGGGCCTAGTACAGGACCCTGAGGCACGTTGGAGGCCACTGACGCGAGCGGAGATGTATAGTAATTGGCGGTAACGAACTGGAATCGGTTAGTAAGAAAGCACTGAATCCAAGCCATAACGTTATCATCAATGCGAAGTTTATTTAGTTTCAACAAAAGCAACTCGGTGTCAGACTTTATTGAACGCCTTCGAGAAATTCAATAATACGCAGTCTATCTGGAACCTCCTATCAAGAAGAGAGTGCAAGTCGTTTATAAATATTAAAAGCTGGGTCTCGCAGGAAAATAATTTTTGCAATCCATGTTGAGCCGCGTTGAAAAACATGTTAGACTCCAAAAATTTAACAAGTGGAGAATAAATGACATGCTCAAGTATTTTGCATGGTACGCTAGTGAGTGAAATTGGTCTATAGTTGTTAGGGGAATGTTTATCACCTCCTTTGTGTAACGGAACCACCTTCCCAACTTTCCAATCGTCTGGGAGGACACCGAGATCTAGCGATTGGGTGAATATTTTAGACAGTATGGTGAAAGAATATACACTTGTGTTTTTTAAAAATTTTGAGTTAATATTATCGACACCAGCACTGGATGATAGTTTAAGGTTATCGATTATTCGAACAATGCCAATGGGATCAATTTCGAAATGTTCCATAGGCATGAAGTTGCACTGACATATAGTACAGTAGGGGTGCTCGGGTGTATGTGCAGCCGGGATTGAGTTGTGTTAACAGAAATTTTGTTGTGCTGTGATATAGACAAGTTGTGTGTGATATTTTCTCATACACAGGTGCCGCTAGTTGATGAGGCAGAAGACAACGCCGAGGTGCTTGCCTCCTGGGACCAGGACGACGACGATACGAGGACAGCGTTACACATGGAATTGGCAGTGAATTTGTGCTGCCCCATTCCCCAGGCTCACAAAGTGTGAGCCTGACGGATGCTGAGAGCTGCAGCAGCAGCCGTTCGACCTCGAGTGGCAGCAGTGGCAGCAGCGGCATTAATAGCAGCACTGCCATCAAGCAAAGCAAAAGCCGCAAGCGGCCAGCTGCCTCTCTTATGCAGCAGCTTTTAAAGATGCACCAAGAGACAGAACGTGCTGCAAAAATGGAAAAGAAAAGACTAAAGAGGCAGAAGGTACTACTTCAGCTGCAGAAGCAGTCAAACGATATGCAAACAAGTATGCCCCGGATGATGGAGTCGTACTTTGCGTCGAAAGAAAAACAAAAAGTAATGGCTATGTCGTAAAAGAATTGAAACACAAGCGAGACCTTTTGAAGGACAACAAAGAATGGAATTCTTATTGTTCGAGCTTGCGCCTGCTTTCGTGCACCGCTTGTTAAAGCTCGCGGTTGGTGCATTTGGCTAATGATGGAATGGCTTACATCATTTCGCCTGTTGCAGTTGTCGAAAAAAGGGCCACCTTATCCAACAGATCGAACAAGCCACTACAAAACCTGACATCGCACTTTTTCATTAAACAAATGGCGACTTCACCGTACCAGGATACAAACATTTACACAACCCAGCATCACACGGAAACGCCGACCTGTTCGTGGCAACCCCCTTACTCTAGAAATATAAACACCAACCATGGTTACCATATACGTGGCCAATTACATACCCGCTATACAGTCAGAATTGCACCACTACAACAAAAACAGACAAGAACAGGTAGCAGTAGAATGCGAACTACAACACGGCAAAGCCAGGACAGTAACCAATAAAACGTACTGGATCCCAAGTTACCAGACACCTCTCACAATATAGATAAAATAAGTCAAAAACAGACACAAAGGAAAATATATATTCATTGCAAGTGACTTCAATAGCCACAACGTCGCATGGGGCTATGGTCACAGAAGACCAACGGATGAAAACTAGAAAACTTAACTATACGAATCCAACTCACACTTCTGAACGACACCACACTGCTCACCCGCACAGGCCACAGTTTAAAAAAAAAAAGACACCAACCCAGATCTGACATGGCGCACAGGCCCTAACAAACCCGAATGGGAGAAAAACATGGAAGATCTAGGCATCGATCACCACATCATCATCATCATCACCCACAAACAAGGATCACAAAAGAAATCGAAAGGACGGACAACACAGATTACCAAATGGGAGAACTGCTGAAAAACGGAGAGGCCCCAAAACACCACTCAGAGTGGGCTGAGTCAGTCAAGCAAGCATAGAAAAAATTCACAAAGAACGTCGCCACGACGGAAGACCACCCCCAAATAGACAGACACCTACTTTAGCTATGGCCACGGTGTAAGATATACTCTTTAGGTGAGGACACATTGGAGCTGAACGCGCGGCGCGAGGAATCAGATAGTGTTCGTTTGACGGGCATCCGAAAGGCTGCATTATTCCGCGGCCACCGTGCCCGCGGCTGACAGTGTCGCCGGCGGCCAAACGGCGAAACTGTGTGAGAGCGAAAAAAGTGGTCTTTCTGCACGAGCGACAACCTCGCTGGAGCTCTGCGCGTGGCATTAGGCGGCACGAGCCGTCTTTGCCGTGCCCACGGGTCGACGAGTCCTCTGCCGGCGCCGAACTTTATCTGCACTGCGCGAGGAGCGCGCTGTCCTCACCTGAAGAGTATTATCTTACACCGTGGCTATGGCACAAGTAGCAAAAATTAGTCAAACGCTGGAAAAAGAAAGTGCCAACAAACGCCTAAAGAAAGTCATCCTGCTCATCACAGAAGAAGCTCAAGATTACGCACATGAATTAATCACCAAATACTGGCTGCAAGTGTGCGATGGCTTAAACGGCCAGTTGCACACAGCCCGAGTACGGGAAATACTAAAACCACTCCTCGGACAGGGCAAACCCCGACACAGCTTAGAACGATTCCAAATGAAGACCAACAAACCATCAGAGGATATACAGTCCGAGAACTAAAAGACCTCCCCTACCCAACGCCTCCGAAGCTTTCTTCTCCACCGGAACACCCAGGGTAGGACTCTGATGACTAGAATGCTGGTATAAATTCTCCGTTCAGCAAAGAAGAGATACTCGCGGCTTTGTACGGCATCACAAGAAATACGACACCCGGCAAAGATGGCATAACGTATTCTATGATCAAGAACCTACCGGAAAACTACTTCGACTTCGTCCTTGAACAAATGAACCAAGCTTAGGAAAAAGGGGACATGCCCCAAGAATGGAAAGAAGCAGTGATCATCACTAAAATAATCCCTGGAGAAGGGGAACAAGAGGGACAAAGGACAAGCACAAATCTCCAAACACAGCTAAATAACTCGTGCTTGACCGAAAAAATCCGCCTGGTCCAGGTATCGGTCCCGGGACCTCTCTTTTTCCATTGGAGCGCTCTACCAATTGAGCTAACCAGGGGCTAGACGTCAGTAGAGCAAACAGGTTTATCAGCACCAGTCACCTAGCTGTGTTTGGAGTTTTGTGTTTGTCATTTGTCCCCCTTGTTCCCCCTCACAAGGGATTATTTTAGTCATTCTCGTGCAGCTCGCTGGCACCTTTGCATTTAATTGCATTATAACCATAACCTTAGAATGCAAGCCTTTCACCCTTGTTGGTGCTAAACTGGTGGCACCTGATAAAACCTGTTTCCTCTACTGACGTCTCGCCCCTGGTTAGCTCAGTTGGTAAAGCCCCCCACTGGATATGGAGAGGTCCCGGGTTCGAAACCCGGACCAGGTAGGATATTTTCGGTTACGCACCAGTCACCCAGCTGTGTTTGGAGATTTGTGTTTGTCCCTTGTCCCTCTTGTTTCCCTTCTCCAGGGATTATTTAGTCATTCTTGTCCAACTCGCTTGCGCCTTTGCATTTAATTGCATTATAATCAGTGATCATCTCAATCCCAAAACCCAACAAACCACCGGATCAGATAAAAAACCTAACACCAATCTCACTCGCTTCATGCATAGAAACCTTTGCAGGACACATGGTCTTACAACGCCTTGGATGGCATCTAGAGAACTTAGGCATTCCACACCACGCCATGACCGGATTTCGCCGTCACGTATCTACTCAAGACTCTATGATACGCCTTCAGCACGAAATGTACGACTGCGCCAGCAGAGCACATACCTGCGTCATAGTTGGAGTCGACATACAAAAAGCTTTCGATAATGTGTCACATTATGCAGTTTTTGATAAGCTAGGACACACAAAACCGGGTAAGAAAATCTACAATTACATTCAAGACTTCCTCACAGGCACAACCATTGAGATAAACATAGGAGACTACACTAGCCCCACATTTTCCCTCTACGCGGGGGTATCACAAAGTGCTATTCTTTCTCCTGCACTTTTTAACCTTGCTCTGAAGGACCTTCCAACCCTTCTCCAACCCTCCTCCAAACCAAACCCAACCTCCACCTCGGCCTGTACGCGGTTGATATTATCCTCTGGAACGACCGAGGATCCCCAGCCCACCAGGAGGAAATTATTTAAGGAGGACTGGACACTATCTAAGAGCACACTCGCGCCGTAGCACTCAAGCGCCCCCATGAAAAATCAGAGTTTAGAGTAGTTATCAACAGCAACACCAAAGGCGCAAAAAAAATACGGGAGTCTATACGGCTCATGCTAGATGGGAACAACATCCCGGGACAATAGCGCATGAAGATTATCGGTTTCTACCTCGAACAAAATGCAAAATCCGCCAAATAGACCAAGATAATTACATACCAAGCCACAGATATGTACGAGGGGCGTTCATAAAGTTAGTATTATCGGCACAAAAAATTTTAAAAAGCGGAACAAAACAGGCATCAACGTGAGCGCTCGTACCTCTAGTTTCCGCACAGTGTACACATCACGTGCTATAGTTGCGCAGAACGCCGCTAGGGAGTCGATACCAAAATGGGACCACCCGTCGATGCCAAGCACATGCAGTGATCCGCTTTTTTTTTTCATTTGAAGGCAAGCAATGCCAAGGATATTCATTCCAATTTGGGAGCGCTGTTCTTGGACAACACCCCAATTTATGAAACTGTGGTTAAATGGCGCTGACGCTTTTAGTGTGACCAAACAAGTGGAAAGCATTTTAAGGACTACGACAAAGTGATTGCTAAAGTGGAGCGATTCCTGAACACTTAAAACGAGGAGTTCTAAAACAAGGGCCTCCGGCATGTGGTCCATCGCTGGCAAAAGTGGGTAACCTTTGGTGGCGAACATGAAGAGAAAGTTTCAACTCCTACTCGAGTTTGATTGCTGAATCTCTAGCCCTTCGTGACAATGATGCGAACCTTATGAACGCCCCTCGTAGGGAAGAATAAACCGAAAGAAGCGCATACTCAAGGAACATGAACTACGTCAGACCATAGAAGTCCTGATCTCATCTAGAGTCCTCTACGCCGCACCATACATGAGCCTGACCAAAACACAGACTAAAAAATGAAAGCAGTATACAACTCCCTGTAACGCCGGATTAGAGCGCAGCTCTTGAGGAGGAGGATGGAAGGGTACTGAGGGATAGGATGGAAGGGTACTGAGAGATAGGTTACTCTCTGAGGTCACGTGACCTCATGGGGGTCACGTGACATTGGGGGGGGGGGGGGGTCACGTGACCTCAGAAGGGGAACCCTCATGACCCTCGTGAGGGTGACCCTCGTGAGGGTAACCCTAGTAACCCTTTTGAGGGTAACCCTCGCGACCCTCGTGAGTGTAACTCTCATAACCCTCGTGACCCTTGTGAGGTTAACCCTCGTGAGGGTAACCCTTTTGACGGTAACTAACCCTCGTAACCCTCGTGAGGGGTAACGCTCGTAACCCTCGTAACCCTCACGAGGGTTACGAGGGTTACGCGCGGTTACGCCGACGGCGACGGCGACGGCGAAGCCGATGGCGACGCCGCTCAAGCCGGAAATGGGCGCCTAAGAGCTGCGCTCTAAAAACTAAAAACGCGACTACGAAAGGCTACCCGACTCGCGCTAGGCGTACCCGAATACAAGCCACTAAAAATCTTGGACTCTTTACTTTTTAACACTCGAAGAATAAATCACTGTGCACAGGGCAGCTCAACAACAACAACAACGCTACACAACCTGATTTTCAGGAATGCACGATAGTATTCATTCTTTTGGAGGTTACTTATGATAACGTAAGGAAGGTTGTACGGCCCTCGAAGTTTTCTTTTAGAGTGATGGAGATGTTTTAAAAGATTCAGAAATATGACCGTTTTGACTGTTTTTAGCGCGTTTTGAGACATTTTTGAAAATACAATTATTTAGAAGACAAACTTGACAAGACGCTTGGCCGTACGTACTAGGGGTGCCTCTAATCTTAATTTTAAGACCATTACGAGAAAGCAAAATATTGTTGTATTTGCGTATTTGTGTAAATAAAATCACCCTGTTAATTTTATTTCCAACTTGTTAAACGAGATGGCGACACTAGTACTAAATGCCTCAAACAGGAGATTTTCTTGCTGTTGCTGTTGTTTTTCTCTCGAGCTCGAATGCGTCCGCGATGTCTCGTTGCTCGTGGATCGGTAGCACGTGTAGCGAAAGCTCGCGCTGTAAAGCTCACTGATCGTGGATTTAATCCACCGCCTCTGTCCGTTTAATCTGGATGAGCATCGTACCGGCGTGCTGTCATGTATCACTATTGCGTGATGCACGATAAAGACGTCAGATAGGCAGCGGTATACTGCAGTCTTTCATCTCCAACGAAGACACCAGATGCCCTCAGACCTTACTAACTTCCCGCTGTATAAACATAGACATAACAGAATTACAAATGATGGCTCCGTTGGTCGGCACTTTTTGAACGTTGCAAAAAAGTGTAACTAGTCATCAGCAGACTCCTAGCGAAAGGCCCGATAAGGCTCTGAAGGCGATACTTTTGTTGATTCTATTTTTTTGTGTGTGCTATGCTAGCGCGCGTGGTCAAACGCTTGCATAGGCTGCAAGCGTGGCGTAAGCACCCTAAGATCGTGCAGGGTTGAACAGAGATATCCTAATATGTAGGGTGCCTCAATGTCCTTCTGCTTAGGGTGTTGGCGCCCTTTGTAGTAACCGATGCCGACAGAACGCTCTCACGGGTAAAATACAAATAAATCGACGAAAACAAAATATCGCCATAGCACAGTCAGCGCCACAAACGCGTGCCGGGACACGCTCTTTCACGCGTTTCTGAACAAAAAGAAGAAAAATAAGTGTGAGACGAAATGGCCGGATGTCTCCACCCTAAGCAAAGCGTACATGAAGGCACTCCACTATTATGTATTTGGAAATAAAAAAAAAATAGTCGAATGAGTTGCAAAGGCTAAAATACTTATTCTGAACAACATTTATTTTATGAAACATTATTCCAGATGTTTTCATTCTCTGTAGAACTTGTTTCGTGGCTATGAAACGCAAAAAAAGAAGCATGATTTCTATTATTTTGAACAATTACAATATATTTTCTTAACCAACAAACAGGTGCTTACACTGAGATGCAAGTTGAATTGTGACGTTAACGTTTTGGCGCCCGAAACAATTTTTTTTTTTTTTTGTAAATTTAACACTTCCCGTTTTGCGGATTACTAAGAAAACCAAACGGGCCATCAACAGGTAGAAAATATGTTTCTACCTAAGGTGAGGCGTGCATTCCTTCTTTTCTTTCTTTTCACCTTTCTAATTTTTAGGCGAAATGAAATGAACCTCTAAATAACTTTAGTGTCTTCATAAATAACCTCGGGAATTCACAATGCTATTGTCCATTAGGAACACCTCATTCAACAGTGATCTTGCTATGTCACGGTGGAATGAAGCCGTGCTACCTTACCTGTCTGGAAACAAATTGGGCTGTGTGTATGTTTACACAGCCTACCCTAGAACATAGTCTGCCTCAACGGGCGAGTTGTCTCCCAGCTGTAGGTGAGCAATTTAGCCAGTGCAGTACAACCGCTAGCCTGGGGTCTTTAACGTGCGTCACGCAGTAGTGATACACGACCGCACGCCGGTACGATGCTCATTCAGATCGAAACGGGCAGGGGTGGGGATTGAACCCAGGATCCCTGAGTTATACAGCGCGAGCTTTCGCTCCACGTGCTCCGAGCTGGTGTGCTCTAGCCCAGGGTGCCTTCATGTGCGCTTTGCTTGGGGTGATGACATCTGGCCATTTTGTTTTGAACGCTTATTTTTATTTATTGTTTGTTCTGAAGTGCGTGAAAGAGCGTGTCCCTGATCGCGGTCGTGGCGCTGACTGTGCTACGGCGACATTTTGTTTCCTGTGATTTCTTTGTATTTTTTCCTTTCAGCGCGTGCTGTCAGCATCGGGTATTACAAACGATGGCATCACCCTAAACAGAAGGACATTGAGGCCATGGGCGTACCAACCCGGGGGGGGTGGGGGCAAGGGGGGGGGCGCTTGCCCCCCCAGTTCTGAGAGGGGGGGGGGGAGGGCAAGGCATGTGTGTTGCCCCGCCTCCAGAAAGAGCCGTCACTGGGCAGGGTAAACGCTGGCCGGCGGCGCCCAAGGGATACCAAGGGCACCGCCCCCCGAACCCGAGGTGGGGGAAGGGGGGGGGGGGTCTGGTTTGCCCCCCCACACAAAAACAAGTTGGTACGCCGCTGATTGAGGCACTCAACTCTAGCCCACTCGGCCACTGATTCTTTTTTTTTTCTTTATTGCACTTGTCCACCGATCCCTCTTTATCTGTCTGGACCACCGTGGTCTGGACTAAAGCCCTTAGATATACAAAGTATTCCCTGGACGCCATATTTATGGGCGCTGTTTAAAGCGCATGCTCAGAACGAGCTCACATCAATAGGCTGCTAAGACCGGCACTCTCGATGGTGCGGAATGCACGTTGCAAAAGAACTGTGGAAGCTCGCCGTCAGCACGCGCTCAGAATCCGCGCACACAGCTATGTGCCAGTGCACGAGGCCCGTGTCTCGAGCGGCCCTTGGAAGCAGTTGTCGGTGCAGTACTGAAATGAGCGGCCCTTCAAAGCGAATGGAAGAGGAGCAGCCGCTCCTCGCACGTGTCTTGCGCGTTTCCACAACAATGGTTGGCTTTGCTTGTAAGCGTGAATTTTATCAAATGAATTTAGTCTGCACTTGCCGGCACCGCCTTTAACTTATGGAATTTACGAGGATAACTCGAGTGCAATATGGCTTTGTGTATTTGAAAGGTTCTTTTTCGCTGACAGGCAGGTAGACGGAAAGTGTCCTTTCTTGTCATACCCGTTGCCAATGTTGTCAGTTGCTGTGCACTTGGCGCGCGATTGTGGACGAGTAGCCATACCACTTGCTTGGACAGAGAACTCCTTGGTACAGTTCACGGGTGGGAAACGGTTGCTCCTTGTTTCTTTTGACTCGACGCGCAGAAGTGTGGACCTCGCCACTAAATGAGCTATACCTAGGGTCGGCACTCTGTTCCCCAATACTGATGTGGGCGCCGCCATCTTGGTGTTTGTACAGAGCAGGCGAAACTGCCGATCGTCATGATTCAAAAGTGCGACTTCCTCGGCATTTGATTCTGTGTTAGGAAGCTCATGTAATATTGCTTTGCTCTGTCGCGAAGCGTTTAAACACTTGTGGAGCGCGTAAAAGCGTTTCCTGTAATTTCAGATAAATTTTCAGATAACTGGCAGCTATGAGTTTAAGCCACAATATGGAAAAGTGTCATTACCCTGAAGCGTAGCTTATTTAGTGGCACTGGGGAAGATCATGACGGAACAGCGCAGCACTGAGCTTGATTTCAGACGCCATTTCCTATAGTGCCACTAAATAAGCTACACTTGAGTAATGACACTTACCCATATTGTGGCATAAAATCATGGTTTCCATTTATCTGAAGACTTATCTGAAATTACAGGAAACGCTTTTCCGTCCTCCACAAATGTTTAAACAGTTCGCGACAGAGCAAAGCAATATCACATGAGCCTCCTAACACCGAATCTACTGCTGAGGAAGTCGCATTTTTTTAATCATGACGATCGGCAGTTGCGTCTGCTTTGTACAAGCACCAAGATGTCGGCGCCCACAACAATGTCGGGGAACGGAGTGCCGATACTCTAAGCGCAGCTCATTTAGGCTATGTTCCAAATCTTACCCGAGTAACCTGCCTCCTACGTCAGCGGGTAATACCACGTGACATCGCGAGTAAACGATCCGCGACTCGATTTTGGAACGGCCGGGATAATCACCTGGATACTACGCGGATTGGCTTCGTCTTGGGCTACGGCAAAAAGAAAACACAGCAGTGATGGGAGAAAATAGCAGACGATTCTTTTGATCATGAAGAAAGCACTCGAAGAGACGATAATATCAATGACGACGCGGTGTTTTTTGAGGTGGATTCATCAGCTCCTTTTACTCACCTTCCTTATGAGCTGCATATTGAGATGAAAATTACTTACTCCTTACAGTTAGACTTCAAAAATGTGTTTTTATTAATCGGCGCGAGCGCCCTAAACATATACTCCACGCATTGTAATTTGTACCGATTATGTCTTGCAGAAATTGATTCCACACGGTGTAGTAATACAGCGCGAGTGTGCTTTCTCAAGAATGATATGAAACTTACGTTCGCTTTGACGCGAATATGATTACAATAAACTCTTTGAAGCCTTCACTGCTTTACAGGCGTTATCCTCTCATTACAAACACTCTGGAGGAAACAAAAATACTACCTTATCATTTACTGCGTTCAAACAGTTTCAGCCTTGAACGTGAGAATACGGCATTCCCTCCAACGCCGAGGACGAGAATGCGGAGAAGCTCCTGTTTACGCTCGCGCACTCATAATAACATGTATAATACCTTCCCGGGGAAGGTGCACGGTATGGATGTAATGCAGTCAATTCGTGCGTTGAAAACAGCAAATCGCAACAGCCACACATGCTGCACCTCATTCTTTGTCATTTCGAACGTCCGCCACCAAAACCAACGGAGCAAGCGAGCTTTGACGGCTGTCGGCGCAGAAAGCAGACGACGAACAGATCACGTGACGTATTTACTCGATTTGATCCGACGTTACCCACCGATCGAGGAGGGTAGCGTGAGTAATTACTCCGGAGTAAACAACCCGCTTCTGGAACGCGAGTTCTGACGTCATCGAGTAAGCTCGAGTAAGTTTTGGAACCCTTCGGAACGAAACCTTTACTCTGGAGTCGGATCGAGTAAATTTTGGAACACAGCCTCAGTGGCTCTAGTTCTTCCCAGAAGTGGCGCACGGCACGTGTCTCGAGCATTTCCACAAAACTGATTGGCGCCACTTTTCCCAGGATAGATGGGCTTTACTCCACACATCCTGGGAGCGGGTTTGCAAACCAGTATTCAGACGAAGAGCAGGCCGATATAGGACATAAGAAGTGCAAAACTGCCATTTTATTTCTTTTTTTTTTTGTTTGCTAGCTTTAAATTAAGCTCTAAAAATAAACCTTTTTTATTTATTTATTATTATTTTTTTTTTTTTTTGCAAAACAACGTTTGCGTGTTAAATGTGGTGGTCCAAACGGCCGCAACGCCGCACCTTTGCTTTCGATAATTTCGAACGTGGACGGAACTTCGAATCCATTTGGAAATCAGAGATTATTCTACGTTTTGTAAGCCACTGTAATCTACGTACGTACTGGCTCGTATCTCGCGCTGCCTGTTGGCCGCTTCCTGCAGCGGCGGACGCAGAGCGAAGAAGGTCTAGCTCGAGATCGGCGGCGAACAGCCCGTGGCCCGAGCCAACCTCGACCACCCGACCTGCATGCGCAGCTGCGAGCATGCAACTCGTTTGTTCCAGAAAAATTCTGCGCCATCTATGAGGAAAAGGGAACAAATAAATAGCGGTCGAATACAACCACCCCCGTGGGACCGAATGCCCAGAATGGACCTCTTGGCGAATATGTGCTGCCACCTAGACACGCGAATCGGTTCGAGACTAGGTGACTGGAAAACAACGCGCGCCCAAGGCCTCTCCCACCCGTTCCACACCCAAAACGTCAGCTACATCCTGTTCACCCATTGAGGCGATGTGACCTAGATACGGCGCCCCCAAGCTCACCTTTGTCCCCATCGTGCGTAAGCTTCCGCCCCGAGGTCGACACAACGAAACCGCTCAAAGGCGAGAAATGCAAGATGGCGGATTGTTTTGAACTAGATACTCTCGAACCCAGGCGCATGAAATACTCCGCGCATGCGCACCGCGTATTTCTACAAAAGGTCCATTGAAATGAAACCTATTCCGAAAAACCCATGAACCAATAAACCAACCCAGGCAGAAGAGACCAACACAAGAAATGCATCGAGCGGAACAGTAATTCACAGACATCGCAATCATATATTTTTACACGGATGAAAGCTACAACTACAACTCGAAGAACGACAACACAGTGGTAGCAGGCACCTGAACCGAAAGCACCCACAGCCATACTAACGCCTTTTCCCCAACCGCACTGGAAATCCATGCAATCGCCGAGGCTATTACCTCACACGCCGGGAAAGATCCCATCACCATCCGAACGGATAGCCAAGGAACCGTCAGAGACTTCAGAAACAAATACTCTACCCCCGCAGATAATGACCGCATTATAAAAAACCTCGAGAGAATGCCCCTACGCAAAAATTTCTATCGAATGGGTCCCTGGGCAGCTATAGTCGGATGCAACCTAAGAACAATCTTTTAGCTCCACCCACAAGCGCATTGCGCCCATCAGAAGTGCCTCCGCCGTCGAGAAAGTAGTTCGCTAGCAACGTTGCTTTTTCTTCCTTCAGTAAACGTGTCTTAAACTACTACAATATTTATTTAATTCATTCAGGACGTTTAAATAAGTTAGAATACGTTTTTGTCAACGAAATAGCTGTTTAGTAAAGAAAGAAAGTCATGTCCAATGTACCGTCTTCCCAATTCATTTTCTATCCAAGATACTGTCTAACATACCGTCTTCCAGCGCCTTCGATTGAGGGAAAGCGGCGAAAACGAAACCAACCTTTCTCTCGCCAAAATTATAAATAACAAAGCACTTATAGTTCCTGCAAATAATAAATATTTAGTGATTTACTTTGTTTTGTGGACTTTGCGCACGAAATGTGTGCCTTTATTTTGTTGGATGAATAGAAAACAAGAATAATTATACTTTTCGGGTTTTGACAAATCGGCACCCTCCCAAGTCATCGACACCACTACCGCGCCCCGCTAGAGTGCCTTCATACACACGCGCGCTTTTGCTTGAGTGGTGACATCTCATTCATTTTTACGCCCATCGTTTTTTTTTTATGCATTTTGAAGTACGCGCAATCCGGTGTCAATCAGCTCGAGCGCGTAGCTTTGGCTAATGCATAGACGCCATTTTAGCGCCCAGGTCACGCAACGAGTGCGCGAGAGCGTCACGCGCTGAACATTCAGTGCAACAATGGATGTCTTCACCCTGAGACAGACAGACATGTAGGCACCCTACGCCCCGCTCTCTTTGTCTTCCGTCATGGATCCCACTGAGGTGCACGGCAATCTCAGCTCACCCCGCGGAAACCACAGCGAATTGAAGCAGCGGTGCTGGTACTATGTTGAGTAGCTACGTGGGGCAGAGGCGACAGAAATCCAACGAAGCAGACGACGTCCGGCGTAGCTTCTCACCTCTCAGCAGTGCTAAGCCTCGCGCCCGCTTCGAAATTTTCGTTGGCGATAGCGTCGCTGGATTCTCACGTTGTCGCGCCAAAACTGCTGCAAACGCAAGCCGATACCATTAAGATTTCGTGGCGTAACCTCGGGCACGTAAAACACGGTGCAAAAAAGCAGAATAATTGTCACGAGAAACTAGCGTCGCGTTGCTAAGGCCAGCAGCCATGTTGAGCTTTTTTTTTTCAAAAGGATCGCGATTGGTCCACGGAATCGTGACGTCATGAAAACGATTGGCTGGCGTTTCTCGGCGTAGGAATACATTTTCCTCTGAGAGGCATTTCCGTTTTTTTCTTAGCTTGCAATCAACTAGGAACATTAGAGCCGACGAGCTCCCCCTACAAAGCGACCTACCGGGCCCTTCAACTCCCTGGCCGAACCCTACGACCCATACGACCACTGAAAGACACTGTACAAATCTAGAACACGCATAGTAAAAGAACTTAGAGACATTGTCACACTCCTTAAAAGCCCGTCACGTGCATTTAGCATAGAGGCTGCCTCAATTTTTAGACGTGCACAAACCAACACACTATTCACAGAACATCACGAACCTTATATTAGCGGCGCACCACACCCACCAACACGCACACACTGAGGCCTCTACACTAATAACAAACATTGACTGTGGGAATGCCCCACAGTTGCTCCCGTCACCAAATCTACACTCGACACCCTACCAGTAACACTCAGACCAGGGAGCTGGGAGGAATGGGTAACCCCCCTTCTGGCAACGAGCCGCGTCTTTGGCCACTCCTAGTCCAGCACGTGAAAAACGTGCTGGGTGAGGAGTGGTAACCACGCGCACCGGACTTGGTGATTCAATAAATCACTTACTCTCTCTTCCTTCCTCTCTCTCTTGCAATTATAAATAGAGGTGAGGCATAGCCAGTTTTTATTATTTTTATTATAAGTCTGACCCTCTGTTTAAGGCAGAGGTGCCCTAATCTTTGCTACCGGCATTGTGGATGCCGCAAGCACTCCCAAGACAACGGCTAGTGTGACGGCCCGCATCACCCGCGGGTATTAACCGCAGTCGTCATCCTGCGGTGCCCTCAGAAGCATCGGAGCCCCCCCTGGAGACACCTCACTGTCATAATCTTGAGGTCCGACTTAGTCAGCCCCAGCGACAGGAGGTCCTTCGCACTGTCTTTGTACCAGATGCCCCTGAAGTTCAGCGTGGCTGTGGTGACCAGCGGTTGTCCTTGTCGGTTACTCTAGACTTACCGCTGCAGTTCCGGGACTGTGTATTTTGCTGCCTTCTGCTGATGTACGAAGACCAGCTCAATACCGGTTCCGACAGCCTGGACATCGATGATGACGGCGGTGTGCTCCTTCGTCGCCACCAAGACCGGCTTCATCACTTTCCCCTGGACGCTGTCGTGTGGCTCCCAGAGGACACTCCACTTGAGTTGGTGTAGCCGCATGGCGACGTACCGACCTATGTTGTCGTGCCGCTTGACGCGAGCTCGGAGGTCTCTGTGGCAGGCCCTGAGCACATGGTCAAGAGACTCCCTTGCCCTGCAGCCGGCCCTGAAGGACACGTCATCCGGCCTCCCTCTCTTGGTCCTCAAGAGGGTAGGAAGGGCGTTGACTCATAGCTTGATGATGTTTACGTAGTGCCGCCCTGGTAGAAGTCGGGTGCCGTCCGTGACCCAGGACTGCGCGGCCGGGACATGTCGGGCGTCCCGCAGGGCAGCACGGTCAAAGCTGCCATGCAGCATCTCGGCCCAGTACTTGTGGATATCTGCCTTGTTTGTCAGGGGTATGCCGCTGAAGCTCGCCGCTTGCTGAGCGCGGCGAACCTGGTCCAGCAGCATCCCGCACCGAAGGGCCGCCTCGCAGCCTCGCTGAACCAGAGACCCTAAATCCTGGCCAATGTGATCCCCGGGATAGCAGTCCGGAGCGAAGTCACCCCCAGTCCTCCCTTGCAGACTGGGGCGTGGAAGTATCCCACTGGAGTGTCGGGGAATTAGGGCCAGCCATTTACATGTGGCGGCCCTTGTCTTCTTGTCGAGCTTTGTCAAGGGTCCCTTTACCCCAGAGGCCCAATACAAGTCGGTGATGCAGCCGAGGTAGCAGGAAGCCACGGAGGATGAATAGCCGCTGCTGCGGTTGAAAGGGCGCCCGGGTAACTCTATCCAGGAGCTCCCGAAAGTCCCGGTCCACTCCTCCGCGCCTTCTGTCCCGGGTAGTGAACTGCACTCCAAGGTACCGCCACATTGTGGCGGTAGTCGCCACTGAGAGCGGCATGGTCCCGGATGCTGAAGACCATGTCTGTCTCCACCTTCGACTTCTTCGCTCTTCCGGACGGTTGCAGCACCAGGGCGAAGGACTTGCCGACATTAACAAGAAGTTCTCGCGGCTTCAGAAACGCCGCCAACTCATTGAGCCTCTCTTGCAGTCCCATCCCGGTGGATGTGAAGACGAGAAGGTCATCGGCGAAGGCCATTGCATCCAGGCAGAAGTCACCACTACTAAAGCCGGCGTTCGTGTCCGTCGCAGCCAGGTACTCATCGAGCACCAGGTTGAACATAGTGGGGGACAGCAGGTCGCCCTGGCGGACCCCGGTAGTCGGCTCCACCAGCAGGCTCTCCCCCTTTTAGGTCAGGAACGATTGGGAAGTGCGGTAGAGGTCGCGGACATAGATGAAAAAGTCTTACACCAGACCAGCACGTATGGCCCCCGAACGATGGCCTCGGTGCTGACTCTGCCGAAAGCCTTCGTAAGGTAGACGGAGGTCATGTACAGAGGCCGGAGCCGCTGCTTCGCCTTGACAATGGCGGTGGCTAGTAGGACCACGTTCTCTGCGCACCCGTCCACAAGCTGGAAAACCCACTGCCCGAAGTGGAGGCCGACAGCAGCGGTGAGACGCCGGGAAAGAGCCTTGTGGAACAGGCGCTGAAGTACAGGGGCCACCGTAATTGGGCGAAAGTGGCCCGCCTCTGTCGCAGGACTTGACTTGAGGATGAACGCCGTGCGCCCAGTTTGAAGTGCCGCAGGGACCCGGCGAAGCAGCATCAGCAAGTTGAGCAGCACCCCTGAGATGGAGGGGGAATTCAATAAAACATTTACTCTCTCTTTCTCTCTCTCTCTCTCTTGCAATTGTAAATAGAGGCGAGGCATAGCCGGCATTAAGACGCGGTGGCTTTAGATGCTCCATTGCCACCACATCATTTCGTACATCCATGTCGGGGGTTGAATATTTTTCTTGGCGGTTGACCACTTTGTGCGGGATGTTGTAAGTCGGGGTTAGGCTTTTCCTTATCCCGGAAGCCGTGACCGCCGGAATACTGCTGCGTCGTGGTTTCTTCCAGGTTACCCAACGTTTGTATAAAGGAGCCTGTACCAGTGGTCAGTTACAGCCAAAATAATGGTGCTATACCACCCCTTGTAATTATGATAATCTGAGGCATGGTCTTTCGGCGGGCACACCTCGAGGTGGCAGCCGCCCAAGGCGCCCACGCCATGAGGGAAGCCTGCAATCACTGCAAACTGGCACAGGTGTACAGCCAAGTCATGGTCTCGAGGGAACTTCACAAACCGTGGATCAAGACGCTGCACAAGAATTGTGCAAAACTCTCGAAAAATAATATTCAGAGAGGACCGGCTGACGCCGAAAAGATTAGCGACGGTTCTGTCTTCCGCAGAGGTGGCGAGGCGATACAAGCCAATTGCCACGCCCTTCTCCAGAGGGATAGCTTGACGTATGTCGGTGTTGCTCCGCCTCATACACTCGTATACGCTTACGACGTATCAGAAGGTGCTGCGATCTAGTCGAAAACTCTCTCTAAATGTACTCTCCGGAAAGTATGGAAGCGTAGTCTCGTACCATGACTTCGCACGGGGATATGCCCACACGTGCCACTAGCGGAGGCACAGTCGCGCAGCCGCTAGCACGAGCCGGTTGCGTCGTCTCTGAGCGCGTTTCTGCTTTGCGTCCAGTTCGTCGATCTCGGCGAGCACTCAGCTCCTGCACACGTCGCCATTGAAGCACTGCTTGATGAGCGGCGAACATGGCCCAAAAGATGCGCTGGTCCTTATAGTCTACCACAGGATTGCTCAAAGTGCTTAGGGGCATTTTACGTTACGACGTGCAAACGCAAACCCTGACAGTGCACAGCTCGCTGATGATAAAGATGACAGTACATAGAAACGCGAGTTCGACGAAACGACAAAACAGTGAGACAAAGCGGGCACAGTCACAAACCAAAACAAAGCAGACGCCCTGGACGACACAGAAAGGGATGGATTGTTTCGGCTGTTGTGTTGGCTACGCAGTTTAAAGGACGGTTCTCACGTGCAGCGAAGCGCTTATGTAGCGCTACTCACGTTTCGTCAGCTATTTATCGTCCGCCATGATGTACAGTTTTGACTATGCGATACAAAACTGGTGAATACTCCGGTCAGCACGGGCTTAGCACGAGGTCGGCGCTATGCTTGTAGCGCTCCGCTGCATGTGTGAAAGAAAAACGACGACGTTCGACGCTCCAGGCAGGGCGATCGAATATGTCGCTCAAATAAGACTACGTTATTTTATAGTTATTGTCTGGTTTATTGACCGAATACTTTCCTGGTTTTTCAAGAAGACGTTTCCTTTCTGCACCCGATCAGGAGCTACGACTCCGCCCAACGGGGTCCACGTAATATGAGCCTCCCGAATCCACCACAGCCTAACCAGGATTAATCCGGATCTGCCGAACCATATAATAAGCCTGAAGACTCTCATCACAGCGTCATGGATGACTTCGAGGACGAAGCTGGGTGGAAAACCCAAACGTCGAAGAAGAGACGACACGGCTCAAATTCAAGTGAGGACACAATCATAACCCAGCCGGGTTATAATCTCACAGTCATTGTTAAGCCTACCGACCCAACCACGATCATCACCAACATGAACCCTCTGGTACTAAAACAAAAGCTGGACAGCGTGGCCCCAGACGGTGTCATCCAGATTCGGCCCAACTACCGATTGCATCTTTTGGCCATCGATGCCAGAAATGTAGAATCCACCAAAGCACTCCTCCAACTGAAGAACCTGGGAACAGTTCAAGTTCAGACTTACGAACCTCCTCCACCATCGGCATCTGCGGTATTATTCGAGGAGCATCTGCAGACATCGAAGACGCTGATCTCTTGGCAGCCATGCGAGAAAAATCCTCAGTAATGCAGGTGAGAAGACTTGGAAAGTCAGAAATTGTCAAACTGATCTTTGCAACAAAATCCGCACCTGAATATGTCACTGCGGGGCATACACGTTACAAAGTTCTTCCCTACCTTGAAAAACCAAGACAGTGTCCGAAGTGCAATCGCTTCGGACACATTGCAAGCACCTGTTCTAAGGCGCAGCGCTGCAGTCGTTGTGGCGGCGACCACGAAGTAAATGAGTGTGCAGCTGAGAAGCCTAAATGCACCAACTGTAAGAAGCGCCATGATGCGACATCAAAAGTCTGTGCCATCTACAAAGTAGAAAGACAAATTTCCAACTACAAAAGCTGGAAAAATGTGAACTACATGTCCGCTAAATCTGCTATCGAAAACGACCAAGAGGCCTGTGGAACTGGAAGATACTGGACACCTGGAAAACAATCGCAATGTTCAAAAGAAGATAAGCAATCAAGTGTTCCACTCCATAACGAGGATAACTTCCCTCCTTTGGAAAATTTGACAGGCAAAACTTCTCCAGACGCCTCAGCAGCTCCCCCAGTACAGTCTGGACCAAGCACTCAGCCTTCTAGTGCTTCAGAAGCTACCGCCAAAAAAGGCCCTTCAAGAGGTCTGGCCCGGCCAACCCGAAAGCACAGTGAGCCACCTGCTGATACTAAACCAATATCTAAAACAACACCTAAGCCCCAAAGCCTCGGAAGTGCGACTTGTACGTTAGCCATACAGCTACGTACCTTTCTCACGTCTCTCACATCAACAGATCCTCCAAAGGCATCCTTATACGTACACCGAGCTCTGCCTCAATTACAAGTGGACCTGTCGGACTTGTGCGATAACATCGCCGAATATGTCGCTGTGACAATCGAAAAAGGGAACTCAGACGTCACTGTAATCTCAGTCTACATTAGACCTAACGTTCAGTGGGATCCATCCTCATTGCGTGCAATTCTCTCGCGATGCGCACCAGCAACCCCTGTTTCTTGGGGATTTTAACGCCCACAACAAGACCTGGTGGGATAAGAAAACAACACCTCGCGGGCGACTGCTAGAGGATGTCGCAAGTGCCCCTGGTCTCCACTGCTTGAACGACGGAGTAGCAACCTTCGTACGACCTGGCGTGGAGGGAAGTGTACTTGACCTTAGCTTCGCTACGTCCCCAGTACGAGCCTTGTGGTCAGCGGAACCTGATAGCTGGGGCAGCGACCACCTACCAATCAAAATTACTTCCCTAGAAGGAGGCCCCACCATGCACAAGACTTGCAAAGTGACTAGCTGGGATGCTTACCGCGTGTTGTTTGCCGAGATAATGTCTCTAGGCAATTTGGATTACACGACAGCCATCTCCAATGCGTTACCCAAAGCGACCAGAACCGTGATCATTCCCACATATCGGCCAAACCCTGACCTAAAATACCTCAAGTTACGTGCCTCGCGACGCCAGGCACAGCGCCGAGCACTTAAAACATCAAAGCAAGAGGACATTCAGCGATATCGAAAAATAGACAGAGCGTTCCGGAAGCACACCAAACGATTACAAAGAAGACAATGGCGGCAGCGTTGCGAGTCGCTTCACTCTCCTGGTGGCGGAAAACAAGCGTGGCGCATGGCCCGTGTCCTTGCCGGGCACGCTGTTCCACGGTCACCCGTTCTTGGATTTGCCATCGCCCAGAACATCACTGTGGCTCAAGCAGTAGAATTTCTTGCCGATGAATTCACCTCTGTCCCTGTCTCACCCCAAGTCTATACCGTGCATAGCATCACTACTAACACTTTACCAACAACGCCGGTCGCGAGCGACGTGGACTTTACGCTGAAGGAACTGCCACATGCTCTTCGCCACACTGCTCGCAAACGCACCGCTCCAGGGCCAGATGGAATCACCTTTTAGGCCTTGCGCAATTTAGATGCAACGGCCCTTCCGGGCCTTTTGGAATATCTGAATGACATCCGGCGCTCGGCAGTTCTGCCACGCGCAGGGCTCACATCTGAAGCAGTTCTCATTCACAAACAGGGAAGCCATCCCGTGACATCAGCTCCTACAGGCCTATCTCCCTCACCTGCTGCCTCGGCAAGGATCTGGTTCAGATGGTCCTGAGACGCCATGACTGGCAGCTTGAGACATCTGACGCTCTACCTCATCAGTTATCAGGCTTCCGGAAACGGCTGTGCACAACAGACGCGATTGGTGACCTTGTGTCAGAGATGAAATAATCAAAGGCAACTCGCCAAGCAATCTCGGCAATATTTCTTGATATCAAAAAGGCCTTTGACTCTATCCCACACGGAACCATTCTCGCTCAGCTAATCAGGCTTGGCGTTACCGGCCGAGCACTCGCATTCGTTCGTGCATTCCTGACAGGGCGTACAATGTGCGTTCGCTTAGAAGGTGTGCGCAGTTGGCAAAGGAAAGTAGCCCAGGGAGTTCCTCAGGGCAGCGTCATAAGCCCATTTTTGTTCAATGCAGCAATGGCAGCTCTGCCGGAGGCCTGCAGCCCTTGAACACCCACTTTCCAGTCATAAACATCGCAATTTACGCCGACGATGTTGCTCTCTGGGCTACTGCCCCAACTAGCTCATACAGCAAAATGCAGCAAACACTCCAGCTAGGCCTCGACGCTATAGTTGACGTGATATCTCGGCTTGGTCTTACGTTATCGGCCTCCAAAACAGCTGCTCTTCAATATCACCCTACGGCCAGATCTTCGATCAACCGAACTTACGTACGATCAATGGGACAAACGTGACAAGGGTTCGAACATACTCCTATCTAAGCTTCCTCCTAGATGATCGAGTCTCCTGGCGACCAGCAGTCAAGACAACCATTATCAGATGTCGCCGACACCTCAACGCTATCCGTAAGATCATTGGCAGCAGATGGGGGACTGTACAGGCAATTATGATGCAACTCTACTGAGGTCTAATTCTTTCGAGATTGCTATACGCACTGCCACTGGTGCCCCTCGGCAATACCCAGAGCTCAGCAGTTGAGACTCTTCAGAGAGTGGCAGTCCGTCTGTGCCTTGGATTACCCAGATATTCACCAAACGTCCCAACACTAGTGGAAGCGAGGGTAAACCTAGTCGAAAATCACGGTAGAGAACTAACACTCCGGCACATAGCGAGGCAAACTGCCTGTCGCTCAACTGCTCGTCTTCTGAATCGCCTTCGCCAACGCCCGCTTTCTTGCCTTGGTTCTCTGGCAACGGAGTTTATGGCCTTTATTGGTGATCCGGACACCGACTACCCGGCACCGCCACCATATGCCCCTCCACTGAACATAAATGAGATTGTTCCAACGCTCAGAAGCAAGCGCAACACAGCACAGGTCGTTGCCCGGACCACTACAGAGGATCATATAGAGACACTGTATCAGGGATGGATGCGAATATACACCGACGGCTCAGTTCTTCATAGTAGCAAGTCATCTACCGCAGCGGTTTACATACCTGACCTGAATGTGTCTCATGCCAGAAAGCTCAGCTTCCACGCCACATCAACAACCGCTGAGCTGGTGGCCCTTAGGCTTGGACTTGACGCCCTGGAGGAACTTCCTTACTGCGGAAAGGCTTTGCTTCTTACCAACTCAAAAATAGCACTACAACATCTCGGTAATCTTGATGATGCCCCTCAATATGCCCGATACATGGCACACCTCGCAAGAAACCTCCAAGCGAAGGGCTGGGAATATCATTCCAATGGTTGCCCTCACATGTAGGCATTTCGGGTAATGAGACGGCCGACCTTCTTGCCGCTGCGGCACACAAGCTTGGAACTCCCATTATTATGGTGCCGAAGATTCATGAAGCCAAGCTGCTAATTCACCAAGCGATAACGCAGAATCATCCGGACCCACGGGTCGCTGACGGGAGACCACCTTCACGCGTCCCTTCGAAGCTACCACGTGCCAGCGCCTCCGTACTACACCGGCTTCGCACAGGTTGTGCCTTTACTGCATCTGCCATCCACCGAATTTACGCAACGATGAGCCCAAATTGCCCTACTTGTGAAACTCTTGAGGATGTGGGCCATCTCTTTTGGGTCTGTCCCAATTACGCAGACGACAAAAAATCTTCTTCGACAGGCTACAAATCGCGGGAGTTGCCCGCTCTACTACGCAAGATATTCTTTCCCCCCCCACGGCTCCATACGTGATGCCGCTACAACATTCTCTTACCTTCTTGTATTCCTGGAAGATACCTCCCTACTGGACCGCTTGTAACAGTGCCCACAGTGCTGTGAATAGATATACAGTAGTGGACTAACCTAATCAAGTAACTGTGACCTCATCCAAGATGCCTTCTTTCTTCCCTCTTCACCTTTCTGATCTTTTCTTTTGATCCCCTCTTTCCCCATCCCCAACCTGGAACTGGCTTGCCCCCAACCGACGGTGTGGTTAATAAGTTCCAGGCTTCCTTTCTTTTCAACACTTCTCTCTCTCTCTCTCTCTCTCATGTGTGAAACAGACCTTAAAGGCCAATTCTCACATGCAACGAAGCGCTGATGTAGCGCTGCTCACATGTAGTCAGCTACGTAGCGTCTGCCATGAGCAACAGTTTTGACGGTGCGATACAAATCTGCTAAACTCTCCCATCAGCATGCGCTTAGCGCGAGTTTGGCGCTATGCTTGTAGCTCTCCGCTGCTTAAAGGCCAATTCTCACATGCAAGGAAGCGAGAGCAGACTCTCCCCTATCTCCCCATTAATAGGCTACTAAGACCGGCCATTTTGACGGTGTGGAATGCACGTTGCAAAAGAACCCTGGAAGCTAGCCATCAGCACGTGCTCAGCAGTCGCGCACACAGCTATGGGCCGCCAGTGAATATTTCTACTCTGTTTCACCTTGTGTTGTACCGCAGGAAAGGCTACAAGCGCGAGCTTCTTGCTCTATGGCATACCTCGGAGGCACAAGCTCTCGTGCACCAAGGGCAGCTGCCAACGCTATGAGCTCGCGCTTCTAGCCTTCGCTGCGGTACAACATAAGGTGAAACGGAGTATGTTGCAGGCAGGCGAACCAGGCGCACGAGAAAGAAAACGAACCACGCAGCTGCCGAAAACGTGGTTTTTATATCCTGTTGATCACACCGCTCGTTCAGTAGCAGCCAGCCAACGTTGCTAGGCAGCGGAGCAGCGGGAGGGGATGCTTTGACTTACTCCGGATAGATGGCGCTGCGAAACTTCGTGTACTGAACAAGAATATAAAACGTTCGATTCATTTGTTTATGTTGGAACGAAATCATTTCTAAACGTTACCATTAAACAGAGAATATACTTGTTCAAAAGTGACCTCAATAACCGCACCCGCCGTGACGGGTCACAAGTTAGTTCTATGGCCGCCGTACGTGAAGTCGAGTCAAGAACTAGTTCCTTTTTGTTTTTGCGGTTACGCAGCGCATTCGCGACATTTCGAGAGATGTGGTCGTGTTTTATGGTCCTTTTGCTAAAGTAAACAAAAAAGGGTATAAGGTGCACGTTCTCTCGGATGTTAAAATTGTTTCATGGGCCCTTTAAGCAGTCGACCACCTGCCAGTGTTGAAAGACTGACTTCGAATTTTACCTACAGCTGAACGAACATGTTTGATGACAAACTGACCTAAATAACCATAATATCATCGTAACATAAAGCAAGTTACAAAACTAACGTGTTTTATTATGTTCACGCGCATAAATTATGAGGTACATCTTCGGCTGGGGCGACAACCACGTGATCGTCTTCATAAACAAACTGAGAAGAGATGTCCGTGTAACACCGGCAAATTGCGGTTCCCGGTAACGGCAGTTAGAGCTCCTAACTGCAGTTTGCCGAAACTGCAGTTAAGGGCGCCCGCGTAACAAGGGTATAAATCTAGCTTCGATAAAACGTTCCCATTCCCTAAAACGTGTTTCGATAAGACGGCATTCGCTCAACCGTAGTAAGCTCAATAACAGTTATCAAACATATGCCATATTCCTAAATTTTTTAGAGGCCTTAGATCGAGTGCCAGATAATCACCTTGTCTCCATCTTTTGGTGTTTGGCCTCGACACAGCCATCATCTCCTGGATTCTTGATTTTCTCACTTCCCGAGTATAGTTCACAATAACTAGAAATCATAAATCACCCTTTTTCAAACGTGAGCAGTATTTTGCCCACTTTTATATATATATATATATATATATATATATATATATATATATATATATATATATATATATATATATATATATATATATAAACGACATTCAGCAGGGCATGAGTTAAAAAATTAGACTGTTCGCCGATGACTGCGTCATTTCCCACTTGGACTCAAATCTCTCCGATCCTCTTAAAGGGGTACTCCGGCGATTTTTTGAGCTACCTCAACTAACTATATTTTCTGACTTCCCGGCCTTCCACTGACGTCACTTTTTCGTTGTTGCCAGTAGAGACTTTCAGTTTGAAAAACACGGTGAGGACCAAAATTGTAAATTCAATAACTTCGTGAAAAAAATTATTTTGACCTAATATTTGGGATACTATTTTAGCGATGTTCTTTGGCGAGTTTAGCAAAATTTCAAGCAAATCGGGGACCATAAAGAAATCGGCGGAGTACCCCTTTAACACTACAAAATGACCTAAAACGAATTTGCACTTGGTGCGATAAGTGGCTTATGCCTTTTAACCACGAGAAAAACAAACTTATATTATTCACAGGAAACAAAAATCTATTCTTTTTCCTACTCTCTAAACGGCGTTGTAATAGGCACTGCATCATTAAATAAGTACCTTGGTGTTCATTTGGTTCCCTCACTTTCGTGGATTCAGCATATCAACATTGTTACAACTGAAGCATAACGCATCCTCGGATATTTAAAAGAACACCTGAAATCAGCAGCCTCTCACCTAAGAAAACTGGCATACATATCTCCGCTCAAAACAAGAATATGCATCGCCGATCTTCACAAGCCTGCCTCGCCGATAAACTTGAAGCAATCAAAAAACCCGTGCAGCTCTATTTATTGCATTAACATGTTCCTACGACGTCAGTGTAACACAACTTAAACAAACCCTAGAGTTTCCATTACTAGCTACCGCAGACTAACTTATCGAATCTGTATCATGCATAAATTGTACCACAAACACAAGTCCATATGACACCCTTATGTTAACTCCAGATAGGACATCATCTCGCCTCAATCACAGTAGCGGCATGAACCGTTTAAAAGTAAAAATGTTTGACGGAACTCCGTCTGGTTGCGTCAAAATTGATAGAAATATTCCTTCAAAGAGGGTATTCAGGAGGCCCACAAGCCGGTATCAACGCTTTGGCGCCTGATGCCACGACCCAAAGACCGCCCTTCTAAAGAAAAAGAACAAGGGGTTGTATACCATATTTTGTGTTCTGAATGCTCCGCCACTTACATCGGCGGGACAAAGAACCTCCACCAAGAAATTCTGCAACACAAGAACGATGTGCGAAAATTTGACCGAGAGCGGAGTGCTGTTGCAAAACACTGTGACAACAACGACCACCACCGTATTGATTTTGACAGCACCAGAATAATGAGCATTGTGAAACCAACATCAGCAAACGACATCTCACAAAATCCTTGTATATCCAGACTACGCCAGAAAATATCAATAGGTCAACAGGCACTTTACCATCGGCGTATATCAACGGGCTAGGGCACTTGAAGAAGAAAAAGTGAATGAAACAAACGACACCACCGTTGATTGAAAAGAAGCTACTGCTCTCCACGTGCAAATAATCGTCCGTGATGGAAAAACTGAATCGGTTTCGAAACGTCGGGCTCCTAACCGTTTAGGACTCAGTTGGTGAAGGTCCGTATTTTTTTCATTTTTAACCCAACCAGACGGAGTTCCGTCAAACACGTTCGCGTTGAAAAGGTTTCGCCGTGACTTCGGAGAGAAGACAGCACAGCTAGCCAAGAGGTATGTGAATGTCGCTAGCGGTATCTCTACGTTTCGAACCCGCCTTGATTTTACAAGTGCGTGTCGTGACTTACGTCTGGTTCCGCGAAGCCTTTGTCTCAAGCGCCTCGTCCACACGCCTGAGGGGCACAGGATCCTCGATCAGGCTGAGCACCGTTCGGTGAAAGCCCGAATTCATGAGTGCCATGACACGATCAAGGAGAAGGAGCTGTACCTGTTCTTTATTCGTCGACAGCTCGAACACTGTATCCCAAACGTTTTTCCATCTCTGCATTTTTTTTTTTTTTTTTTTTGCGAGAAAACTCGTTTTTAGTTCTGCAGACAATCAACGACCATCTCAAAGGCACAAGTTTTCGAAGTTAAAGGAGAAAAACGGCGCAAGATACACCGCTGATACCACCAGGTTTGTCACAAACCTCTCCACAAGAAAGCTCTATCCATGCGAGACTGCTGCACTAGCAAAGGGTCATGGCTTTAACATGATCACAGCAAAGCCGCCTCTGGCGAAAACTGTTGAGACAATAGAAGATGGCATTGTGCACCTCGACCCAAGCGCTCGGGAACGGGTGCGTCAAAAGACGATCGGCATTTTGTTCAAACTTTCATCACGTCAACGACACAACCTACCAAAAGAAGAGGCAACAGCGATAATACAGTAAGGGTGCAGGCGAGCTGGTGAATGTTTACCGTGTTGAATAAACCTGAGACTGGGGCAGAAATGAACATATACGTCGAAGGAACAGAAAAGGACAGGACGACGTCTCAAACTCAGTTTCGTCCTGTCCTTTCCTGTTCCTTCGACTTATATGTTCATTTCTGCCCCAGTCTCAGGTTTATTCAACAAGGCAACAGCGCTTCGAAAGAAGCGGGCACCGTTGCCCACATTGCTTTTTCTGGCTCTCAATAAGGCTGTTTCTACATAAACTGGAGATTATTTTTCATTTCATCAAAACGCCACAAAACGAGGGTTTGAAACTTTAGCACATGCAATTCAATTATTAGTTTTACGGGAACACACAAGAACGTATTGCAGCTAACACCCAACTTCAAGTTGACTAAACAAATAAAAAAAATATCACGAAATTTCATCGTTTTGGAGCTCCTATTTTGACTCAAAATGACGTCTTTCAGTGTTTATATTTTAGTGTAAGATAGGTCATATTATTATATAATTAGGCGCCCACCTAACTTGTTGTGGTACGCAACCGTTTTTACACAATATTTTTCTGGACTAGAGGGGTTTTATGCAAATTCCAGAAATCAAGAGCATGATATTAGCTTGAGCCACTAAAGGAGCTGCGTTTATTCAGCTTATTTAGTGGCAGTAATATTATTTTAAAAAAATACTTAAGACCATTACGTGTAGGAATGCGAAAGCATTCCTACAAGCAGCGCATTCCTACAAGCAGCGCGCCACGTCTTCCTTTTGCGCACGGCGCTCCGGCGGTGACATTACGCTCCTCCAATGCGCAGGCGCGGCGAACTCCGCCGGCCTCGCGACGGTTTCCGTTTCAAAGTATCTGCTTTGTTGTGCTTTTCTTCGTGTTGTATTTCTGACGCGCCCGTTTTGACCTTGAGCGCCCCGCCGGCTACCGTGACGAAGCCTCTGCGTTGCTCTACTTTTCTTTGTGTTTTATTTCTGAGGCGCGTGCTTGATGACGTATTTTTATAACCATCTTTCGGAGACAACGCTGCCGCTTTTTCGCGTAATGGTACAAGTAAGGATTTTGCTTTAATAAAAAAATATTTTTCTTAAACTTCAGGTTTGATTGTCCGATTTTTTTTTCGTACATATCCCAGATATTAAAAAGTGCTGCGTCTTCTTTGACATGAAATGCCCCATTGTTTTTATTCAGTTACATCGGGTGAAATAATGAACAGTTTGACACAATTAGAGGAATGGCCCTTGCTGTGTTTTGATTCGTTTGTGTTGTATATCCGTCCTCCAGTTTGCTTTCCTTTGATCTTGAGTTCTAGAGTGGACATCAAGTGTCACGCTTGTGAGATCTGCGAGCTAAACGAAGAAAAAAATATACAGGATAGAAAGACAAGGAACATACACATCCACTTCGCTGGACTAACAACGATTTACTGAATAGCTTCTTTTCCTCCGTCCACTTTCATTTACTGAATAACTTCTTTTCCTCCGTCGACTTTCATTTACTGAATAACTTATTTTCCTTCGTCGGCTTTCATTATTGCCTAGATGAATTCATTTTCCCTCCTCTTCATCACTTCAGTTTGAAAACCTTGCATTTCCAGAGGTAACGTCATATGTGGGCTCCTTCAATTGTGCGCACGGAAGCGGCGTGCTCCCTGGCGCGGTCATTGATACAGCGCCCAGTTTATCCGATGTAACATTTGCCACATGACTGCGGAATGTCGTAAACAACAGCGCTTTCACATGGGGCGTATTGTGTCCTGTGTGCGGTGCCGCACGTGTTCTTTTCGTTGTTGTTGGCCTCACCGTTAAGGCCCGTTCACACTCTTGCGACCTCTTACACCTGGGTTGCTTAAAACTTCTTAAACCAGAGGACACACTGGCGCCATCTATTGGGTAGCAGTATAAACTCGGCGGTCCGGCATATTTTTTTATTTCTCTCGCGCATTATCCTTTCTTTCTTGGCTCGAAAAACTTTTGTCAATGTTATAAACGAGCCTTTCTATGGGTATTATGCACATTTGACCCCGGAAATCCCGCAAAACCTTCGATCTTGTGAAATGCAGTTCCAGGGTCACCGCATAGATGGCGCCACAATGTCAGTGTGTCCTCTGGTTTAAGAAGTTTTAAGGAACCCAGGTTTAAGAGGTCGCAAGAGTGTGAACGGGCCTTTAACCTTGTGGCACATGGCATATGCCTTGTTGGGAGCTGAGAAGAGGACTTGTACTTTATGTCAGCCAGCGGTCTTTTTCAGGCGATGTGTAACCCCGTGGGTGTATGGCAACCTCACAAGAGGTTTAGGAGGCTTCGTGTTTGGTGGTTCTGCAGTCTCCACTGGTTTGCGCCTTACTTGCTTGCAGATGTTTTCGCAAACAGGTACCAGGAGTGCGCTCGTGTACACAGAGCCTTGGAGCCTAGAGATCTGGGTTTGAAAACTGCGCTCGAGCCTATGGGGGCAAAAGTTTTGTAGTGACAAGATAAGAGCTGTAGTAACCAATCCTCATTTAACAGTTTTTGAATGTTCGGAATCACTCGAAGTAATTTTTTAAATTACTTCGAGTGTGTGCTTGTGAACTTTGAGGAGAGATTGAGAAACCGAATACAGCGGTTCATAGTAAGTTCATAAGTGAAAGAAGTCCAGGACGGCTTTGGACAAAGTTGAGCATGACTACTTCTAAACACCCATCAATCCGCTCGTCTACTTCAAAGTTGCACAGTACGAGAACGTCATCTATGTATCTGAAAATGGCCTCGATGCGATGATCTTTCAGATTATCGTAGATGGTCTTCCTGCATGCTGCAAGGTATACATCGCACAGGTATACTTCCACTCGGGAACGTATGCGAGCACCAGATTTTTGTACATATTGGTGGTTCTGGTGAGACACAACAGTCGTCGTAATGTAGATACCTAGGAGCTCCAGAAAGCTGTCGATGTTCATCCCAGCTGCTTTTCGAGAGCGTTGGACGCCTTACGCTTCAATTGTTGTACGAAGATTTGGTAGAAGAGTGACATGGGGAATGGAATAGCGCATTTCTTTGATATCGGCGGAAAAGCCTGAAAAAATGTCGCATCCCATTTCCTCAAGACAGCAGATTACTGGGTAAGAGTTTGGTATTCTGAATCGGTCGTTTATCTGAACTTGGGATAGTATTTTTGCCAGAACGTTTGATAGCTGGCCTTGCCTAGTGTGATTTTCTGAAACAATGGTGCAAAAGGACACCCCGTCCTTGTGTGTCTTGGCCGAAAATAAAATACGCATAGTTCACCTTGTTTCGTTCCTTTGATTTTTGTCACAAGACTTCCACTTTGATCCTCGGCGAGTATTTTGAGTATGGCCCTTTTTGCTTATATTCTTTGCTTTGGATCTACTAAAATGAATCCATAACCAAAAACCCCCTTCCTTGTCGGAGAGACATAGTTAAAGTCTTTGCGACGTAGTTCACGAACTGTTGTGGCAAAACTCCACTTTCGATTTCCCTGGCTCCGTACACCGGCTTGGCAGTCAAGTCATACACTGATGATCTGTGAGGATGCTTCCTCGCGTGTTTTGAATGCAATATCCCGTACAATCGCAACCTTGTCGATGGCACCAACTGGGTGTTAGGACAAATCTTGGCCTTTGTTCAAGTACGCTTCGTGCTGGTGCTGAAAGAGATACTTCGCCGATGACCTGGAGTGGGGAGCTTTTGGGCCCTTTCGTAGGTCTTCTTGCCAGATGGTATTTTCATGTCAGAAAAAAACACATCTTCCAAAGGTATTCCGAACTATATCTTGTCATGGTAAGGTGGTTCGAAAAAACGTTGTGGCTACGGCATTTGTCTCTTAGAAAATCCGAGAGTATGCAAACCTGGCGCCATGTTTGGGATCTCAGGATTTTCGAAACTCTTTGCTCATGGCCTTGCGATGGCTCAATGTGGCCAAAGAAATGTCGTATCTCGTCGAGAAGAATCTTCTTTTTGATGCTGCGGGAGAGCAGCCGTGCTCGGCAGGTGTTAATAGCAATGAGATGAATAAGATCCTGCGGGTCAAGAAGATTAAAACATATAAAAAGTGAGCTCAGGGTACTAGATAAATACGTTGTGATTGCCTGGAGCTGTGCTGGTTGGTTATTCATGCTTGTGAGATTTGGCAGCTGAACGAAGGAAGAAATATTTATTTATTTATTACTTTCGCGGTGCCCCTCAACAGCAGAAGAGCCTGCAAGAGGGTGCACAAAAGTGCGTACATGCAAGAACACAAAACATAAAAATACAAAATACAAAAACA
The DNA here is from genome assembly GCA_013358835.2 of Ixodes persulcatus. Classification (NCBI taxonomy): domain Eukaryota; kingdom Metazoa; phylum Arthropoda; class Arachnida; order Ixodida; family Ixodidae; genus Ixodes; species Ixodes persulcatus. The sequence goes on from JABSTQ010010893.1 coordinate 71,091, forward strand.
TGCCTAGAAAAAAAAAGTTTACATGTTTGATAACAGCACTGATGCAAAAACATGCCTAGTAAACGTTTAAATGTGTAATAACAAAAAAAAGTGATCTCCGACATTGCAAAAACTGATGTGTAGAAGGTTGTCTCCCTAGCTATATTGTTTCAAAAGTACCAACAAAGGAAAAATTCCGAATACCTATACATGATAGAGGGAAACAGGGAACATACACAAGCACTCTGCTGGACTAACAACCATTTACTGAAGAACTTCTTTTACTTCGTCGGCTTTCATTATTGCCTAGATGATTTCCTTTTCCATCGTCTTGATAACTTCAGCTTGAAAAACCTTGCATCCCCGAAGGTAATGTCATCTGTGGGCTCCTTCAGGCTTTTTTACACGAGGAGCGTTCCCTGCAAATATTTCTTTTGTATGTAGCACAATGGAGGCAGTGCTTACACATTCGTCCTTCTTCCCCTCAGTGGCTAGAAACTCTAGAATTTTCCTTGCGATCTGTATATTTATACATACCGATCTAAAATTCAGTAAATGGTTGTTAGTCCAGCAGAATGCATGTGTATGTACCTTGTCTCTTTCTATCCTGTATATTTCTTCATTCGTTCAGCTGGCAAATTTCAGAAACGTGACTAACCAACCAGATCAGCTCCAGGTAATCACAAGCGAAGTGTCACCTTTGCGTAAAGGTACGTAGACGTACAGGTGGTAAATCATGAATTTTGTCTAAACAATTGCAGACAGACAACGTCGACGCGAGTATTCAAGCAAGCTGGTTGACACAGGCATGATAGCCCGAGATTGTGGGGAGGAACATCAAACACAAAGCTTTGAACGCTTCTTTGAAGTTTCGTGTTATTATGTTTGTGCTGTCGCTCCCCACACTTCATGGCATATAACGCCTGAGACAGAGTCATGAGATGAATGATATTTTCACGTTAATCCATCCAGTGGCTAGCATCATGTTACTAACACAATACCTTTGATAGCCAATAATTGCAGCAGAGACATCTTTGATGGCAAGCACAGGGATTAGTCAGGGGCAAAAAGACATCTCATTGACACTCAGAATATTATTAGAAGAACAACCTTAAAGGGACACTGACAGCCTCCAATATTTTTTTTTTTTAATTTTTGCCAGGCGATTCATTATGGTGTAAGAAAACCACCCAATCCATATTTGCTACAGCGTCACGCATATTTATAATAAAGTAAAAAAAAGCAACTTTTGTAAACCTAAACCGAAACTGGACTGGGGAGAAAGAAGACATATAGAGGAGGAGAGAGGTGGCGGAAGTCACGTGGCCGAGATACAACGTCTTTCTAGAAGCCACGAAAATATGGGTATCGTATTTCTTTTCTATTTTTAATACTGTGTGTGTGTGCCTTCGATGACCCACGACTTTGATAATATTTGTTGGTATTGTCTAAACCATAGAAAACCGCATGTGACCACGAAGAGGAGAGTGAGCGCGACTCAAACCGGCCAGTTCTTGACTGGCGGTTTTCGGGCGGAAATAAAACGTATTTGGAGCCGCGAATTGTTTTCTGGGTAGTTAGGCTATCATGTGTCATTTAGAAATAAAAACCTTGGCGAGCTTAAATACCCTTTTCAGTGTCCCTTTAAACCGCATATTAAAAAAAAAATATGTTGACACATGTTTTTAGAAGTGAATCAAAATTTATTAGAAAAACTTTATCATTGCATATAACCACATTTACTAGAGGGTAACAGTACTTGACAATACTTGAAACAAAATCTCTGGAACAAAGAAGGTATTTTTGCATAAGTAAGGAGTGAATTGTTATTAAACTAATAGTCTTCAAACCATCGTTCACGCATCATAGTGACAAAAAACGCCATTGATTTTAGACTGCTATGCATTATAAACACTGAGTACAGCTTAGTGGAGTAGCCAGGGAGGAGGAGTTATGAGGCTTCACCTCCCCACCCCCCCCTCCCACCCGAAATCCACCCGACTCTATAAGTGCTCCACCCAGTCTCAGGTTGTTTAAGAAAATGGTAAGTTACACCAGCTCGCTGCGCTATCGCAGTCCTATCGATAATATACACTGCATTTTGACGCCCCCCCCCCCCACCTCCCTCCCCGCACCCCAAGTCTTGGACCATCTCGCCAAAATGAACAAACGTTGGTCACACGGCGTGTCACTCGATGACTGAATTTGTCACTGGCAAACTTTAGCACGTAGGTCATAGTTTATGAATGGTAATTGCCAAGAGACGTTGACTATAATGGAGCTCGTTTCCAACCTTGTGCTAGCGGCCTTCTGTCCTGCGAAAAGTGTTTCAATGCGGAGGGCAAGTTCGTCTGCTTCTTGCGCAGGGGGTAGCGGTGACGCCAGAACGCCGAGGCCTGATTGGCTGATCGCGACCCCCCTATCTGAGCGTCGTCTGCCCCTTTGCAACGTCATCTGCGTTTGTCTTACCTTTTCTTACCTTTCGGAAGCGCAGAGGCCAGATTCACGAAACCATCTTACGCCAAAAGAGTGCGTACACAAAACGTGAGAACAAATTCGTATTGACGAAACGAAATTATCGCAAGTTTTGCTCAGGTTCAACTCAGCATGGCCGACAGCGTCGCTCAGTTACTTGGTCGCGACGATCAACGGACGTTTATTTTTGTACGTGCTCTTCTCACGCGTCCCGACTGCAAGCAGCAAGAAAAAAAGTAAAAGGTACTTACAATAAACCACGACGAACAAAAACGCTGGATCCACAAACACCCGGGAAATGCTCCAACGGCCACGATTCCACCGACCCCGAGTAAGCGAGCTCGGCAGATAGGCCTAGCAGGCACAGCGGTGCTCCGACGGTCCTTGGCCAAGACCGTCTGCCCACGACCGGCTGGCGTGCTGAATGGAATATGCCCGCGCGACCCTTGTGAACCCTTCAATCTCTCCTCTTCTCATCTCCTTGTTTTCCGAGGCAGCGGTGACTCTCGCCGGTGAAAAAGCGGCGAATCTCCGACAGACGCAGGAAAGGTAAAGCAGCCATCGCTTTGACTAGCAGACGTAAAGCAGACGACGTTAACTGCGCCAACCCGCCGACGCCGTTAAAGAGTGAGGAGTCTCGCCGCACACGAAAGGAGGGAAAAAGTATTTGGGAGGGAACTTGCGGACACTAACACGCTCAGCTCACTCTCGGTTCTTAGCAAACAAACCTCGGCGCCTCGGGACTCTGGACACCTCGCCAGTGAGTCCTTTGACTTCTCTCCTTGATGCGCGTCTGCTAGTTGTTAAAAACAACGTACCGCTCGATTTATTTCGTCTGCCCTCTCTGAAAGGCGAAGTCGAGCTCGCTCGTAAAGACCTGCACTTCCGAAAGTCGCAGGAAAGGTAAGACAGACACAGGCGACGTTGCGAGCAGACCATAGTGTTATTATAATGTACGCTAGAGGTTCAACTGGCGCTAGAGTCTATGCGACTTCCGTGACGCAAATTGAAGCAGACAGCAACCAGTTTACTTTTGCGGTGCTCCTGTGTATTCCTATGGGAAAACGCGCGTGCATTTTGTCTCTTCGCCGGAAAATAACACGGAACGCTTGGTTATTTGGGTCGTACCGAATAGTATGTACCTTGATTAACATTGTAAAAGTGTAATTACTTTCGTTAGCGCATTTTTCTTCATTAGTGAACGATGTTTAACTTCGCTACATTTCAATCCCAAACGTGTGTTCCGCAGCACGTATGTAAAAACAAGCGACAATTCAAAGCAAAATTACAATCGAAAGGAGTATAGAGTGTGTTCAAGGCTCGCCAGCATTCCGGTGACGCTTATGTATTGCTAATATGCCAGTCCTGTCACTATATGAAAATGACCCCGTCGTGCATGAGCGGATAAAAACATTCAAAACGTAAATAATAAAGCACGTGGGCTATGAAAGGTGTCTCTTCGTATTGTTTTCTCTGCCGGGCAGCTTTTATCGGGCACTTGTTCTCAAAGATTTCGATCGTGCTGGTGATATTTTGAACGTAGAAGTTCGCACAGAGCAGAAGGAATAAAGCGGTACTTGCTTATTTAAAATCGGAATATATTACGTGGCCTTCAATTTATTTTGATCGTACATGCGCGGGTAGTTACTGATCCAGTGTTACTGCGTAGTTCTTGGCGTCTCCCTTAATAATTTCCAGATGTCCTTCGTTCGTCTGGCACGTATATCCCTCATGCTGAAAAGCGTCGACGTCGTGTTCGCGCTAAGATTGTCCGACAGTGCACATAAATACACGTACGAAGCCGTTTTAGCACCGTTTTTAATGCGATGAATTTGAAAGAAAATCGCCGTACCTGACCAAATATTTCGTCGGCCTGACTGAGAAATGTTCCAAGCTACCTAGTACGTTCGAATTATTCGGGATATTTGCTCTTATGATCGAGCGCAGGGAGAAGATGCACTCCCTTTTTCCTATAGAAATGCATTACCGGAAGTCAATTTTCGACTGGTTGCTGTCTTCTTCAATTTGCGTCAGCACACTAGCGCCACTTGAACCTCTAGCGTACATTATAATAACTCTATGGAGCAGGCGACGTTCCAAAGGAGCAGACGACGCTCAGATAGGGGGTCGCGATCAGCCAATCAGGGCTCGGCGTTCTGACGTCACCGCTAGTTCCTTTCTCATGCGCAGAAGACGAAAATGAGCCCACTTCCGAGGCGTATAGGAAATCGATTGGCTGTCATGCATTGTGAAGACATTACGGCAGGATGGTGCATCTTGTGACTTCTAAACGTCCTTCCACGAGGTTGATTGGAGCCTTTCCTTGCGGGTAAGCTAGAAGAGCTGCGTTCACTTTTTAAGCAATATGAATCCGCGTGATCTAAGTAGGGGCGAAGAAAGGTTAGCTGAGGCACTCCTAACTCGCATTTTCCCTTATTGATTATCAAGCCGTATTCATCGAGGCGTCGGAATAGCAAATTTATATGTTCGAAATTTTTCAATTAAGTGCAGCTAGAAAGAATCAGTTCATCTACCTAAGCATATCAAAATGCAAGTCCTTGGTTAACATATGTCTTAGGAATTGTTGAAATATAAAAGATGCTCCCAACTTTTTCTCGAGGCCATTCAAAGCCTAGACATAATACTTGTCTTCAAACCCCAACATAACCCCCCCCCCCCCTCCCTCCGCTCAAGCTATGTTGCTCGGGCCACAAGAGGGAAAGGAGAAACCCACAAAGAACACGCATTGCGTAGTTAAACGAATAGGAACCGACAGAATTGTGTTTGCCCCTACATGAATATGATCGCCAAGTGTTAAAAACCTTTATACAGACTGAATGAGAAGTATAAGGGTGAAATTGAACACACCAATTGTATACAGAATGTCTGATATCAGCTCGGCAGACATGCGAATTATGGAATAGCCGTCAGGATATAGTTGGCGAATGAAAAACAATTTGTTAATTAACTTTTTAATTATTTATAATATGAGCCCCTATTTCAATATAATTCCACCTCAGCAACTCACAGCAACCCAGGCTGCCAACACAGAATGTCAAAATGTTGATAGCAGACGCCTGAAATTTCCCTTTTTTCCGCCGAAATTTCCCTCGCCTGCCCAAACATTGTATAATACTAGATATTCGTTGTTTTCTGCATCACTTCCATTTTTACTATGAGAAATATATTATATGCGGAACGCAAGTTCGTCTGCTTCTTGCGTAAGGGCTGTGATGATGTCAGAACGCCGAGCTCTTATTGGCTGATTGAAAGAAAATAGTGGGTAGACCTCAAAGCATCTAGCATTGAGGTCTACCCATTTTCCTTCAGCCAAAGCCAATCAGAGCTCGACGTCGTTCTAAAGTCACCGCATATCTTGTGCAAGAACCAGACGACTTGCATCTAAGCATAGCATTTACGTCTCGCGTACGTTTCGCAATAAATCAGTTTATCGGGCCAAAAACCGTGACCAAAGCAAGTCTGACGAGAGGAAGTGTTACCGGGAGATTCAAACTGACGGATGAAATCCTATCTTCGGCTTAGATGCTATGCATGTCATCAGAACATGATACTGCTTTAATAACTTCATGAGCGCTTTTTATAATAGTCAGTCTAAAACAAAAGGTGTAACACACACGAGAGTTCTCAAACTCGAACACACAGAACAGCACGGCACTTCACGAGAATTATTAGTCATGGTAAAGTCTGCATCTTCAGACATTGCAGTATTTATTCTTCTACTCCAGCTTTTTGTTTCTTTAAAGAAGGCACAGCAGCACTCTTTTAATGTTGGACTGGCTTATACCTTGCTCCATATCAGACTTGTACGTAACTTAAATACTCTACTCAAGTACTCTATCTTAGATGCTTTTGTGAGTAATTTGGTATCTTGCAAATACTTTCGAACGTCAGTATTTAGTACTCTAACTTAAATACTTTTTTCAAGTAACTTGTTCTCATTTTAAAGTTACTTTTAAGTCACTTTCTATTTTTTTATTTTCTTTAGAGGCGGGAAGCTCGGAAAATATTGAACTCCATTTATATCGGCTAGGCGCCCTGCCATTGCAGATACATTTCGTGCCAGGTAATACAGTGCACTTCCGTGCTTCTGCTGAAACAAGGTGACACGAGAGAAGCAGGTGCCGCAGCCTCAGCCGAGCGGACACGTGTCGTGTCTTCTAACTGGGCAAAACGTCAAAGCACATTTTCTTACAATTTGTGTGCAGCCAAGCCTAAAAGCAACAGAGATTCCGAAGAAGAAGGGCATGCGGGTGAAAACATAAGAATTGTACGAGGCTACAAGCCAGAGGGAGGGCACTTGTGTTGGAGAGAGGGTGGGTTGTACAAGTGTCTGGTAAGAGTCACAGTAAACCGAAGTTTATTTTTATGAGTTATGGAGTGAAAGCATATAAAAGAAAGCCTTCCAGCTTCAGAAATGCCTTTGCATCCACACGCAGTCGCACCCACCGCTCGTTCGTTCCACTAGGCACTCTTCGCACCCAAGACTCGTAAGACGCGAATACACGGCTCCAATGCGGCGGCCCATCGCTCGCGGCGTACGCAGCAATTAGCGAGTTTAGTAGACCGTATTTCCCCCTCCGCTAACCTTCCGCTACGAAGAACCGACACTGCGCCTGCGTGCCGACGGCCTTGGCTGTAAGTTCCGGGTAGCGGAGGGGGAAACACGGTCTACTAAAACTCGCTATTGTCTTCGGTAGCACGAATGACGCCGGTGCCCCCCACGGCGGCGCCCGCTCTCCTCTGGCCGGGACTCCCCGACCCCCGACTGCACGGCACCGCCAGTGCACTGACGGGGGAAGCGGAAATGAACACCCGACACAAGGGGAGCGTCGGAGGCGAGCCTCTGTGTAGAGAAACTCCCTCCGCAGGTGAACGGGCCCCGCGCTGCCCTCGCCTATGTCCTCGCCATAACAAGGGTATAAAAAAAAATATACATATATTTTTGTTTCATTCGTAGTTACTTGGGACCTCCTAGAAGCCTGAGAGGCAGGCAAAGTCTAGCTAAGAGATCTCCAGAGATTCCATAGTAGCTGGGAGGAAGAATTTTTTCTGACTTCGGTTGTGCTTGACAATGAATTGCAGAGAAAATTGTAACTTGAGAGTATCTTGAAAGTAACGAGTTACTTTTTTTGGAGTTTTTTGTACTTTACTCAATTACTTTACAAATTTAAGTATTTAGTACTCTACTCAGTCACTATTTATCGTGGTACTCAGTAACTTAACTTAAATACTTTTAGTGAGTATCTTGTACAAGCCTGCTCCATAAAGGCCGGTTCACACATGCAGCGAAGCGCTAATGTAGCGCTTCTCACGTGCCGTCCGTTACTTGTCATCTGCCATAAGCAACAGTTTTGACGGTGCGATACAAAGCTGGTGAACGCTCCCGTCAGCATGCGCTTAGCGCGAGGTAAGCGCTATGCTTGTAGCGCTCCGCTGCATGTGTGAACAGGCCTTAAGAGGGTGTTTTTTTTTTATTCTTACAGATTTGTTTAAAGAAAGCCATGAAACCCACACTTATGCGGTTTTGCGAGTGAGTTACACGCCCAGGGGGACATTATGCGGGTGGCTAATCTTGGCGATAAGTCTTCTAATTAATTAAAGTCCGTTAATTAACTTTACATTAGTGAAATAGACATATGGTTCCAATCGCAAACTTGCTGAGCGTTATCGAAAACCACTAAATAAGTTCTTTTCAGAAAGACTTTCAGCGCGTGAGAAGCGTAGAAGTGCATTAAAGTTACCACTCGTGGAGCAGGTACAAGGCTAGCGGTTTCGGTTAGGCGCCCGAGCAATTTTTCCGTCTCTTATGTAGCCCCAGCCTTGTACCTGCTCCACGAGTGGTAACTTCAGCGCACTGTGGTGCTTTTCACGCGCTCAAAGTCTTTCTAAAAATTACGTATTTATGAAGTTTTGGAAGACGCTTAGCAAATTTCTAATCGGAACCATATGACTATTTTCACAAATTAAAAAGTTAATTACGAATTTAAATTAATTAGCCGACTTATCGCGAAGATTTGCCACCCCCATAATGTCCCCCTGGGTGTATAACTCACTCGCACAAACCGCATAAGTGTAGCTTTCATGGCTTTTTTAAACAGATCTGTAAGAATAAAAAAAAACAAAAAAAACACCCGGTAGTTTTCTAGGGGGCGATGAAAAATGATTTTCCTAAAAAAAAGTTAGATGGATGGATGGTAACGGCTCTGCCCTTTATATCAGGTGGTATCTCGCGTCACCTAGGCTAGTACTCCTCAGTGTTGCCAGATAGTCGCACCACAAACCGCCAAACGGCTGAAGGAAATAACCCAAATGCAGCCAAAGCCGATGAAATTCGATATCATCTCGATAGAAATCATAACTGACCTATAAACTTCCCGATATACACGGCACCCAAAATTCCCTCAAACTACCAAGATTTCCCTAATTCCCACATAGACCTGAATATTGCCTTAATCTGAGAAATTTCCTTCGGGTTGACAGCTCTGCAGCAACCCCACGTCCCGTCACTGTTGTTTCGTAAATGATATAATACCGTCCGACACCAACTTCGGCAATGAAAGATTAAATTTATATATCCCGTTATAATAAGCTATACCTCATAAAGATATATTTTGGTTCCGTGTTAGGTATACATTTAAGATAATAAGTTAGATTTGCTCTCCACTTAGATGAAGGTTGGGAAGAATACAAATATAGCCCTTGACTACTTTACCAATTAATCATTAAACAAGGGAACAGTCGGGGGCAGCGAACAAATTTCTCTCTATTATAAAACCAGAAGAAAAAAACTACAAAATAAGAAATGGGAAGTAGGATCTTCCATACCAAAGTTTACACTTGATTCAGTCTGATATTGATATCCGTCGCTCTATGTCATAATAGGTTTCCAGTCGTAATCCTTGAAAAAGATGTGGTCCGATGGTCGGACGAGACCTATACGTGGCACCAGCCGCGCCTTTGTGAGCGGCCTCAGGCGTCCAGGGGGCAGCGCATGTCTTGATCGCTGAGTGTCTGGACCTGTCGTCCCTTGAGGACCTCGGGCGTCTCGCAGCGGGCCCTGAGCCGACGCTCCGAGCTGCTCCGCAGGAATGCCACGTTGCAATCGCAGTGCAGCGGTTCTCTGCGCCATGGCAACCAATAACGCGTTTCCTATACATCGCACCGCAGCCGCTAAGAGGAATTGTTAAAACGTGTCAACTCTTCCACATAAAAAAACAAAACAAAACAACATGCCCAGTTTCCACAACAATTACTTATGGTGCTGTCAGACTACTCTCCAACACCAGTCATGCCCAGATGACAGCTAATATTAGGGTCATTCCACGCCAAACGATCCAGGCCTAAATTCGACACTCACGGATTCTGTCTAAACAATTGCATGTGTTATTGGTTATGTAAAATCACTTTTTTCCAAGACAAAAGTGTCTTTTTGTTTTTTTTACGACATTTCGAATTTTACGAAAAACAAACCCCGATGGATAAAAAACAAAACAACAACAAAAAACGGAAATTAAACCTCAAATTAAACTGCGTTTTATCGATTACAAACTTGAAGTAAAACGGTCACGTGCAGTACGCAAAGGAACTCACGTCCCAGAAGGATGAGTGTCCTGGAGCCGTTGAGAAGTCTTCCAACGCTCCTTTCTTCCAGGCTGGTGATACGGTTGCCCTCGAGGTCGAGAAAGACAAGGGCCGGTAGGTCCTCATCGAAGTCGGGGTGAATTTCACTTATTTCGTTGAAGCTGAAATAAAGCATTTTATGGTGTATAAGGATGAACTTTAGGGACAAAATAGCTGCAGATATATCTCGGCCTACGCAGTGATTATGGGCAAAATATTGAACATGATTATAATTGGCAAACCTAAAACTAGGCTTTTAGAAGCAAACTAAACCGCAGAACACTTTTAAAGCATTGTTAAAAATGTTTGTGTATACTGCTGCGTTTTTCTTTGTGTGTGGGGGTTGTTTTTTTTTTTTTTTTTTTTGTTAAAGGAAGATTTTGTGTCCTCAGAACCATTCGATCTATATCTACTCGTTTAGATTCTGTGTTCAACTAAAATATTTTGTTTTTTATAAGATAAAAACGTCAATAATAAATATGTAGCTCACCAAACTCTCAACAGAATTATTAGCCCTACAAAAAGATAGTTTTGAGCACAAAAATTAAATTGATCTGTTGTGACACCAACCAATGGGAGAAGCTTTTGGAATTGCATGTGCACACTCCGCCACCCTGTTGGGGCGAACAAGGCATTGCTGATTTTTTTTTTCTCTCTCAGTATTAAAGTACTGTCATGAAAAGTACTATGCTGGTGGAAAATTGTTTAGATGGTGTAGTAACAAAGTGGTAATTCTTGATGCCCTTTAGTACACTTTCGATGTATTTGCGAAAACACGCCTAAGTCGTGTTCGTGCTAACAGTGTCGCGCGCTGTACAGGTGAAGCCAAGGGAACAACTTTGATATACTAGAGAAATTATCTGGATAGCATAGAAATCAAGCTGTTGCATGTGACTAACCACTTCCGATAGCCGCGGATGGCTTAAAATAACTATTAAACGGGTCAAGAAGCATCTTGTTTACCTGGCATGATACTATCGCATCTTGAACAAACTGCTGCATAACCAAACTAAAAGACAGGTTTAGTAATTAATTATAGGACATTGCGTTTGCTACTCCCAATAGTCAATGGCGTGTAGCATGTCTGTCATAGTGATACAGCTATTCCTGCGTTTGATAAAGAATGATGTCCCGCAGAAACAAATTCTTAATCCATAGTTGCACTATCATTTGCAAATGAAAGCAAACTGTGTGTGCACTTTCTGTTAAGCAAACATAACTACCAACCCTAACGTGTCTAAAAAACGTAGGTAGGCATCGCGCTGGAAAGGTAACACTTAAGGGTAAAAAAAACGGCATTGTAGTTTTTCATGTATGCGTTATTCCTTATCGTATATCATAAAGTTACTCCTTTTTGAGATTCACACTTTTACACAGCTACCTTTCCTTTGTAGACTCACAAAATTTACGGGGTTAAAAAGCATTACCACAAGACCCGTATACTTGACTTCGCTAGAGCTAATACCCGTAAGTATAATTCTAGAGCCAGAATCATCTCATAACGCTTCTTCGCATCCACCTTTTGAATGATACTGTAGTTGAAGTCACTTTTTGATAATGCGACGGGGCTATCGCCAGAAGTAAAAAACAAATAAAGCATTAAACGTCCCGTCCCAAACAATCCACGCAGTAAAACTTGCAAGAAAAAACTAAATTCCTACTTCAAGTCGATGTTTCGCAGTCTCGGCGCTGGTCTGGGCAGCATAGACCTGGAGAATGTCTCAAGCTTTGAATCCCTAATAACTATGTACTCCAAATTACGAAGCTCAGATAGCCAGTGTTCGGTGATGCGCTCGATGGTCGAGTAAACGATGCTTATTCCGCGCACGGTTTGCGGGAGGTTGTTGAAGTCTTCAGTGAGGTTGAGCCGGTGCATTTTCGAGAAGCTGAGTGTCTTTAGCCTAGGGACGATCTGAAGCGCGGCCCAAGACTCCGGCAGCGTGCTGTTGTAGCTGAAGGATATTCTCTCCAGAGTCCCCTCGACTTCCTTCAGAGGGCTTGCGTCGAAGGACGTCCCAAGCGTCACGTTAATCAGCTCCAGCAGGGTGACGTTGATGCCCACAAAGGCACCGTACGGGAGGTAGCTGAGGCGGCAGTCCTCGAGGATGAACGTCAGCGCCTTCCTGTTGAACGGACGGTCGACATAATTGTCAAAATCACCAGGCTTGTTGAATCCCTCGCAGGTGTAAGAGGTCTCGAAGTCGCTGCTTGTGTCTTTGCACGACGGCTCCGCCGACGCTGTCATAAAACGCAGGAGAATCATCGCACAGAAGAAACACGCCATGATGTCGGTGAGAGGACTGCCAGCCGAGGTGTGCGCCAGACTGAGTTCTTCGAGTGCTGTTTATTGGTCGCATCATCTTTAGCGGCCTGTTGAAAGAGGCCCGAGCGAGAAGCAAAATTTGTCGCCTTCTTAGAATTGCGACTCCGGCATCGGGTACCACTCGCTCGGCGGCTGATTTTCTTTTTAATCGCAGCAACTCGTGGCTCCGATTACGCGCAAGTTCCGCCTCCCGGAAGTAGAGGACGTTGACCCTGTCGTGCTGAGAGCCTTCCAAGTAATAGCGTCTCTAAAATACTAGGTTGTAGTTAATGGCGGTTAAACGGGCATTAAAAATGTTACTATCTTTTTTTAAGTTGTAGCTTGAAAATAAAATAAGGAAAATAACTCCTACTCCCGACATGGGCCCAAAAACACATTTCCAATACACGGATAGTGTGTAGTTCAAAATAAAGTTTCAAATGAAACATCGGCACATACAGAAAGTTGGGCCTGACCAGATGCGATCTTTGGTGTAGACAGTCTTGTGCACGCGCGTTACTCGAAAAATGTAATCGATCACAATTATAATGCGTGTTGGTTAACCAGTATTCACTTAGGTATACTTGAAAGGAAAAGTATTGACCGTTACTTGAAAAAGAAGCCGTTACTTTTCCTATTGCCAGGGGATTTCAAAACGACAGATTTTAATGCCGGTTTGAAAGCGGAGTCTTTCGTACTGTCCATTATTGAATTAGAATGAACGAAGTAGAAACTACTCATCTTCTCAACCCACCAAGTTTGGTAGACCATATTCTCATGTAGGAAACTTGGCTCCAGGGTTCCTTAGTACGAAAGTTGTAGGGAAAAAGGGGATCATCAGATAAGTGAGGAAAAATAATAACGGCTACAATATGGTTTAAAAAATTCTACTCTAGCGATTACTTTTTAATAAATGTATTCAAATAATTACAAACTTACTTTAAACATTGATTGGTTACAAGTATTTTAATTACTTGTAATGAGGACCGTTCAAGCATGGGCGTAGGCTACAGAAACGACGGCACTTCTGCGTTCAGGTGAGTCTATAGTTTGTGTGGCTTTATTGTGCATTCAGTAGAGAAACGCCACAAGATGCAAGTTCTGCACAGAGAACGATAAGTAATTTCGCAGATAAAATCATAATTAAAAAAACTAGGGGTGTGCGAATATTGAAATTTTTGAATACGAATCGAATACGAATAAGACAAAAAACGGGCTTTGAATATCGAATCGAATATCGAATATGTGTCTTGTAATGAAAAATTACAAAACAAAAGGTAACAGCGGGTTTTATTGCCCTTTCCAAATAAATCAATGCAACTGCATTTTACTGGGCTGCAGCAGGCTAAAGATGCTTCTAGTAATGCACTCATTACAATTATCGTGTAGGAAAATTAACTGCTCAACGTCTTCAGAAAGTAAGCGCTCCCTACGCGCCGTGACAACATTTCCGCCAGTAGAAAGACCCTTTCACTCGGGAAACCTGCGACATTTCCCTCAAGTTCAATAAGTTTGACTTTTGGACAGTGTTGCCCGGCTCCTACACGAACATTTCGAATTTTGGGAAACAATTAATATAGAAAGTAGTTTATTTTATTTTTTTATAAAATGGTAACCAATGTTTACTTCATATAAAAGCGAAAACATGCGCTTTTAACGCTTTCATTAGTTAATAACGTGAACCTGTGATGCTAATAAACCCAACAAATATTGCACTTTTCCCCCCAGTTGAGTCAATTAGTTTTTCTTTTTTTTAATATTAACGCATGCGCACAAAAGTAGACCTTCAGTTGAACCTTTGTCGAACATCACGTTGAAAGGTCGAAAAAGTCTAACTTAGTCGAACTCGAAACTGGGCAGGTTCGCGATATCTCCTAATTTTGACTGAGCGGGAGTGGCACGAACTGGTGGCAGGAGTTGTCGATGGCGACGCAATGTTCTGCTCGCCCCTACCTTTTTCCTTTTTTTACTTTTCAAGCAATTATATTAGACAACACTCTCAAGATATATTTTATATTTATATTTCACTCTCGAGGTTTATTTTATTGCATCAAGTTATAGAACGTGCAATTGCATCACATATTTCTATGCAAGAGCCATACAACAAAGGGCTTGATGAAAAAGAAACCGAACCTGATCCTGTCTTGCTGCCATCGGACAGATAGAAACGGAGCAGACCGATAACGCACAGATAATGCGCCTTTCTCAGTGAATAAACATATTCATAGGGGAATGCGTGGCAAGCAGATTATTCGTTACTTGCTCGAATATTCGTAGTTTGTGCGAATATTCGCCGTTTTTCCCGAATATTCGGCTTTGGTCGAATATTCGGGAACTTCTGAATATGCAATTTTCGAATCGAATACGTTTCGAATAAGGAAAATATTCGATTCGTATTCGAAATTTCGAATATTCGCACACCCCTAAAAAAAAAACATGTTTATGAGGAAGAAACAGTTAAAATTAGACTATAACAATAGGGAGTCTTCACTAGACGCCATTTTTGTGGTTGATGTCTAGAGCGCATGCTCAGAACGAGCTCACATCAATAGGCTGCTAAACCGGCACTCTTGATGGTGCGGAATGCACGTTGCAAAAGAACTGTGGAAGCTCGCCATCAGCACGCGCTCAGCATTCGCGCACACAGCTATGGCCGCAAGTGAATACTCCCTATAGTTCAATATTACAAAAGTATTCCAATATTGCAGCATTACAATATTCAGTTTTTTTTTTTCTTTTTAGAATCAACGTCTGAAGTGAAAAATGTTTTCGCACACCACTCCCATTCCTCGTTCGAAACAATACTGTCATTTGAATTGCTCTATGTACCTTGAGGGAATTTTACCCGCGACTTATTTGTAGCCTTTTCCTCGTAGATGGCGCGGAATTTTTCCGGAACAAACGAGTCTCCCCCAACTGCGTAAGCAGCTTGGGCCACGGGCTGTTCACCCTTAAGTTGAGGCTGCAGCCAAAGCTACAAGCGGGAGCTAGCCCGCGCTCCTGGCTTTGAGACGTGCATTTCTAGCGCGAGTGCTCGTTCTGCGGAAGAACGCTTCAAACCAGCGACCTTTAGCTCTGCAGTGCCTGTGGCGTTGGTTGCAACCTCAGCTTAAGGATAAAAGCAGTATACACCTTTCTGTAAAAGCGTATGAAGGCGCGTTCATTGCTGCGTTCATGTGTTTCTGTCACGAGCCCGTCGACGACGGAAAGTCATCACCGAGACCTGACAATAAGGGGGTGGTCGTTTGATGCCCGGCGTAGCCGGTCCTTCCGGGGCAGCGGGGGGTCGGTCTCGGAGATGCGGTGCGGCGGCTCGGGTTCCCGGGAGTTCGCGGCGGCGGCTTTCCCCCCGAAGAGCGGACTGAAGCTGGGGCCCAGCCGGCCTCTTTTTAACGGCATCGGGCGCTCACGGCCGAGGCATTCGCGGACGCTTGTTCACGCACGGGGTCGGAGTCGAAACAGCACAAACCAAAAGCACACAAAGTAGTTCACACAAAAATGGAAGACCACGTAGACACGGCACCTTTGACACTGCACGGCCGCCATGTTGAAGTTAGAAAAAGTAAGACATAGCTAAAACAGGAGGCCCCTACGTCAACAACTTCTGTCCTGCTAAGGGTGACCTTGCAGTCGAGAAAAGTTTACAAATACACAAATGGAGCTTAAGACTTTGGGCGCAGTGCGGGTGACTTTGAGGTTGGAAAAAGTAAGAGAGACACAAAACATGAATCACGTACGCCCCCGCTCGCGAACCGCGAGAGGTTGAGCTAACTACCGGGTGAAACAAGGAGACGGCAGGCTCTTTAAATCGACCGGAAAATTCGGTTTCTTAACCTATCGCGCTACGACTTTGTGCAGCGTTGCCCACAGATGGTGCATTTTTTTTTTGTAAAATTTGCAAAGAGCGAACTTACCTGAGAAAAAAGTAAAGAAAGAAAAAGGCTTAGCTCCTATGGAAACGCAGCGACGCCACCGGTCTTCAAAGAGCACGGCGCCGTTTCGCACGGGACACAAGAGATGGCGCAACGAACGCCGTCAACGAACGAGTATTCGGCGCCGAGAGCCAGCGTCTTTAGCAGACAATCTTTTCGACTCAAAAGCGGCGCGCGTTCCGCAGGCGGCGACAGTCGCAGAAACAAAAACAGGCGCGGTAACAACAAGGAACTGCAGTTCCTTGTCTGCTAAAAGCGCCGGCTCTTCGTCTGCTCGTTCGTTGGCGGCAGTTGGCGTCGCGACCGCTTGCGCCATCTCTTGTCTGCCGTGCGAAACGGCGCCGTGTTGTTTGAAGACCGGTGGCGTCGCTGCGTTTCCATAGGAGCTAAGCCTTTTTCTTTCTTTACTTTTTCCTCAGGTAAGTTCGTTCTTTGCAAATTTTACAAAAAAAAAAATGCACCATCTGTGGGCAGCGCTGCACAAAGTCGTAGCGCGATAAGTTAAGAAACCGAATTTTCCGGTCGATTTAAAGAGCCTGCCGTCTCCTTGTTTCACCCGGTAGAAAGAAACTAACAGAACAAAACCAACGCGCACGTACCCGTGCTTTTGCAGCGACCGAACCAGCGACAGAGAAACACACAGGATACAAGGGTAAAATATGCTTACGGAAACGAAAACGCGTTATGTTTAAATAAACGTAATAAAAATAAATTACAGGATGCCACTACTTCTGTGACAGTTTCGCACGCGCCTTTTCTGGCTGGCCGAAATAGACCTTTTGCCGAATTACATAAGCATCAAAAAGAATTCCGGGAACGTAGGTACACGCGCTGCGCGAGCACGTGCAGCGCGTGCTCCTACGTTCCCAACATTCTCTTTGATGCTTGGGTAATTCTGCAAAAGGTCTATTGCGAGCGAGCGCTGACTGGGCTGTGATTTAGAACGTGTGGACTGTGATTTTTGTAAACAGTGTATACGTCTATAGGCGATCCAGATTTTGTTCGCCCTGCGTCTGCTGCTACTGCGGGGCACGAGCCAGTCAAAAATCTCACTTTGATTTTTGACTGCCTCCGAGTTCCCACGTTCGAATCACTTAAAACGTATTGTCTGAACATCCTATTTGCTAATGGTATTGAGCTTGTAATAAGTAGCGCCAAATCATTCACAAGTCACGGTCGTAGGTAGAAAAGAGCTGCTGACCGTGGTGCCTTTCTAGCGCTTGTACGTACACTGTTAGCAAAAATAACACACCCAGACGTGTAAACCGTTGTCCCATAGCGGACACGTCGAAACGTGTTCGTTTTACACGCAGCCATGTGTGTTATTCGCCTACACACGAGGTACCGTGTAAACTTAACACGCTACACCGTGTCTGCTCTCCGAGAAACACGGTCCAGCGTGTTTTTTTATGAAACATGGCGGCCAGCAGCCGAGAACAGGCGAGAGACGAGCCCAGCGAGCCGCGCGCCTTTCGGCCGAATTGAAAGCACACAGGACGCGTTTGTTCTCGTTCGATGTCTTTTATACACAGTAAACAGTCTCCAAGCGGCGGACGTAGCTACGTGCAAAGGTACGTACGTGCGTCGTCGGCGGTCGGTGGCGTCGGCAGCTACGACGGAATACGGAACCGCTAGACAGAAAAACAAATACTGAACTTATATGGATAAACAGCTCGAGCACGCTATTTGAAGTCGGGCGGTAACTTGCGCCACCTAGTGCGATTTCTTGCAGCCAGTGAAAAAAACCAATCAGGAGTTTGTTACTACGCTGATAACTATCACAAGTAGACAGCAACCCTACATACATCACAGACAACACGAATACCACATAGGACACAACACCGACACTGCGCCCGACACTTCCTACTAATATACTTTTTTAGGGGTGTCGCGAACTTTTGTCGAACCGGATTTTTAGGTCGCACTTTCGGGGTTCGACTGGGTCGAACCGGTTCGACGAACCTTCGAACTTTTCACCAGATTCGACCGGTTCGACTTTGTGGACTGTGTGGCCAGACCTTGATACAAGCATGTCTAGGTTTGGAGAATTTTTTTTTTTATGCAAAGGGTTATTTTATTTAATGAAGAGCTGCAATTAAGAGAAACTAATTCTAATCCCTGAAGAAGTTAATAACTTAATGCTTTGTACTGTATTAACTAAAATAACCAATCAGCGCTGCCCTTGATTCATCCATTAGCCATTACCATCCAATCTGAAGCCACTGATCTCAATGACAATTGCTGGATCGCGCTTCCCGCTCCCGCAAGTGAAGCCACCGGACTTCACTCGCTTGGGATACGATTTGCGGTTTTGCTAGCCTTTTGCTGCGGTTTTCCAGCGTGCTGAGACACGTTTTCTACTCGTTCGTCGTCATTCGCCGAAGACGTTTTTTAAGACTCTGTGGATTGTTGAGACTTGCCGTTGTGAACACGTGGAAAATTTTACGAAAGCGCAGTGTCGCAGGAAAAAGGCACAACTCGTCGAAAGCAAGGGTCTGGCGGCGTGTTCAAAGCTTCCTTGGCACGCCGAAGTGCCGTGTCTCTGTGCCTTCGCGCGCTTGGATACCGACCACGAATCGACGCCGTGTGGATGTGTTTTGCGAGTGCAATGCGCGTGAAGCCGTATCAAAAGGTACAACTCGTCGAAAACAAGTGTCGCCGGTCTCGCGGCATGACCAAAGCTTCCTTGGCACGCCGAGTGATGCATCTTTGCGCCTTCGCACGCTTGGATACCGGTCAAGAATTGACGCCGCACCAAAGTTCTGAACGTGTGTGGCGCGTAGATGCCTTTAGATCATTTATATATATATATATATATATATATATATATATATATATATATATATATATATATATATATATATATATATATATTGGCCACGGAGTTCTGGATCGTCCAGCTGTTCCGGTGAGTTGCTATCAATAAAAGGGGGGAGATCTGTACGTGTTCTTATGTACTATTAATCATGGCTATGTTCCAAATCTACTCTAATGGATTACAAAGGAGCACGAATAGGGCAACGCAGTGGAGCAAGGAGGGTTTTCGAAAGCAAAAGTACAAGACGGCGAGAATGAAAATCTTTGAAGCTCCCGATATGGTCGTGTGCAATCTGTTGACCAATTACAATTAGGCGAGCCGCGCTCAAACGTCAAGTGCAATTATGTAGGTTGATAATGAGCCAGCACTGATCAGTGATGAGGAGCTGTTGTGCACGGTATTGTGTAAATCGTCAAAGGACGAGAAAAGACGTACCTTCCCCCCATCTTCCGTCGCTAGTGGACGCTGGATTAAGCTCGTTCCTAAACCGCGAGGGCCGCAAGTATACAGACGTCAGAGTAAAGTAAGACGCTGATCCAGAGGCACATTGCACTCGCTAAACACATTCACACGGCGTCGATTCTTGGTCGGTATCCAAGCGCGCGAAGGCACAGAGACACGGCACTTCGGCGTGCCAAGGAAGCTTTGAACACGCCGCCAGACCCTTGCTTTCGACGAGTTGTGCCTTTTTCCTGCGACACTGCGCTTTCGTAAAATTTTCCATGTGTTCACAACGGCAAGTCTCAACAATACACAGAGTCTTAAAAAACCTCTTCGGCGAATGACGACGAACGAGTAGAAAACGTGTCCAAGCACGCTGGAAAACCACAGTAAAAGGCTAGCAAAACCGCAAATCGTATCCCAAGCGAGTGAAGTCCGGTGGCTTCACTTGCGCTGCAGCGAACAAGCGGGGAAGCGCGATCCAGCAATTGTCATAGAGATCAGTGTCTGAAGCCAACTGGCCAGCCTGCCGCGCATGCGCACACGAGTCGAAACTCAATACAAGGTTCGTCGAACTTTCTACTAAAAGTTCGAAAAAGTCGAACCTGGTCGAACTCGAACCTCGGCCGGTTCGCGACACCCCTATACTTTTTTCCCCGTGGCGTATATAAGCTTGACATGTGCGGGTGAGCTCTTTGGTCGCTGACCATTACAGATTAATCGAAGAAGACACAAAACACGGCACAATGGACAGCCGTTTGTAAGAACTTCTTGCATTTAAAAAGTATGGAGGCAAAATCTGTAAAATTAATCCGTTGCGAAAAACAACGATGATTAAACAATAAATCTTAAACCGGCCATGAAAAAGTTAAAATTTTTGTTATTTTCATGCTCGACCAGTGTTATGAGCAGTCCGACTAGCTTAAATCAGATAGAAAAAACAAATTATTAGGATTTTATTATTATGTACTCAATAATCAATGGGAATTATCCTTGCGCAAAGCATTTTTTATATAAGTATTTGTGAAGGACATCCGCCCAACACTTCACTTCCGCTAGTTGTAGTACGCGTACGGGTGCAGAAGCCTTCACTTTTGGGGCGTTTTGATGCAGTTTGTTGTCGTATGTCGTGTCGGTGTCGAGTGGAACGGTGGGGCTTGGGAGTTTGTGACCGGTGTTATTCGTGATCACTAATGTGGCGCTGATGCGTTTTTTATTTTTTTTTTACCGCCATTACCCCGAACATTGAAAATTCACGGGCCCGTGGCACTGCATTATGCTGAATCGCGAGCTCCTTCTCTGTTGTCGTCGTTTTTCTGGTAGCACTCGTGGATACTGCAAGCGTTTAAACAGTGTGCACTGTCTCGCCTACATCCGCGGTGACGTACTCGACCTGTTGAAACTTATTGTTTCCGTCATTTTGGAGTACGCAAGGCAGTTATCTCGCTGCTCTGGTTTCGGTTATAAAAGCAAGGCAAACCGCTCGTAGTTCCCGCCCTCAGTACACGTTGGACATCTTCCACACTTTGACACTGGATAACTGGATGAACGAGGATTTACATTTACTTCAGAGGTCACTCGCGCCGCTTCCTCACCGTCGAGTAGCAGGATCAGCTGGCGACAAGCCGCGGATGAAAGGCTTGAGCATCAACAGCCCAAGTGCACTCGGTGCCGATGCGCGCGATGCGGGTTTCTGTCAACCGGTAGCCCAGCACAAACCGTGACCGTTCCAGCTCTTCGTCATGACACGGTGTTGCAGAGAGCAGGGTATAATACAACTACACGGACCACCGAAGCGAACGCACTGTTATCGTAAATCTTGGCTTGTGATTGTGCCTTTGTAGATCATATTCGTTTTGCTGGAGACGCAAACGACGGGCACAACAAAATCGTTTGCATATTCCGCATACCTCGCAAAAGCATTTACCCAGTCCCCTTGCGAAAAGCGCAAAACACGGAGTCCGCACCGTCCTGACTTCCCAGTCTTTCACCTGCTTTAGAGCAGTTTGTACCTGCTAGTAGGTATGTCTACTGAAACTGCAACTTGAAACTAGGGGCAGTGCCAGAGAGAAAAGAGACAAAGTCGGGAAAGCTTGCTCGCTCTCCCAATTTCTCAACTCTCAAAGATTGTACCATAATAAATGCACCAACGCCTCTTCCCAAAGTAAAGAAAAAGCACTATGTTCACTACGTAAAAAATGGTCTCAGTTCATGCATCTGTGGGCAGGTAGGAAATCTTGCCCTAATTTATTCACACCGCATGATGAGCGCAACAAACTCACACGAGTCACACGAGATTTATAGAAAAATATCGGTGGTGACTTAAGTTTCCCTGAAATTCTGTATAACCGGTCGTTTGCAGGACCGAATCATCTACTCGAGCGGTGTGGGTCGCTGTGCAAACACGTCGCTGTGCAAATGCAGTCCAACAACACGAAGCATAAAAACGGCAGATTTAGGACAACAATCTGAAGCCCATTGTTCAATTAAAACGACATAATTTCGTTGAAAACGCCCGGAGCTTTTTACTCACGGTATGCGTCGGGAATCTTCCACATTTTGAAACGGAACGAAGGAAGGTTTACTTTTAAAACGCTCGCTGCGTCCTCCCGGACCAGCTGGACCGGATCAGCTGACGACGACGGGACTGAACCCTTTGAACCTCTCCTACACAAGAACCAATTTGAGGTCCGTGTTAGCGTGGGCACCGCACCACACACCACGAACGTTTCGGCTCTTTCTCGCATCGCCGTGTTACCCCAAACAGAACGAGATCGCCGAAGTCAACGCAGCGCTGTCGTGAACCTTGGCTTGTGGTTGCGCACTCGTGGACCCTGTGACTCCCTTCGCTTTCAAAGAACACACGATGATTACGAATGATACTTTCCGTCTTCCGGGAACATCTCAGGGGCACTTCTCCGGTCACGTCTTCGCTATGTGCTCGCAAACTGCAAAGCTCTGTGCGAAGCTTCTCTAGTCCTGTCAAACCAAAACAATAGCGGCGCCAAGCGTTGATGCCAGATTTTCTCCGGTCAAACAAAAACAACGAAAGCAAACCGGCTCTAGCTTCCAGCGTACATCGGCGTTGCGCTTGCGCCGTGGCCAGGCCGCTTGCTGTTGAAGGTTGAAGCCAAAACGAAACCAACTGCGATGTCACGTGTTCAGATCGAGGACACGCTTTTTATATCCACGTTAACTGTTTAAAACGAATAATTAGACCAATAACTTTATTTGTGATGTGTAAGAAACTATTATCAAGACCCCTAAACCAAATACAATCATGGGCGACATGAGGGAAGCCGCATTGCCATCGACCAGAAATTGGCAGCAAGCACGGTAAGCGCGGGTTTCGCCAACGTCCTGCGACATGGCGCAATTGCTTTTGGTGCATATTGCCGCGCGCGCAGCTGGCCAAGGAGGCAGCGCGCGCGTGGCCTAACGGTTATCGCGCTTGCCTCCCACGCGAAAAGCCAGGGTTCGATTCCTGGCCGCGGGGACGCCTTTTTGTTGACATCTAATGTAATGTTCTGGTAAATTCGAGAACCGTGTTGCTTGTTCTAGTTTAGAAAGTTCTTCACGCCGAACCTTCTACACCGATTATTCCAGAAGCCTACGCGTGTACATAAAGGGGCTTCGCGTGGCGAGCCAAGTCAGTTTTCGCCCCAGCGCTCGACTCTGCTGTCTCGCCGACTTCGACGCTCGCGACGCTTTGTTATTATTTTCTATTCCCTTTTTGTTTTGGCACAAGTTCGCCACATTAAACGTTTATTTCTTCCTGTTTATTTATTGTTATTCTGGTCACCACCCGTGACATTCTGGTGGAGGTGCTGGGTACCGCATGTCCGTGCAGCGCACCCCTCCGAGGGCCCGGAGCGCAAGTCCGACAGCAAGCCCACGACGACCCGACGAAGACATTACCAAGACCCGACTAAGTCGCCGCATTCAAGGCCTACAACCGGAGTTTGGACTTTTGCCACCCAGGACCAACCAGTCAAACAGGCCGACGATGAACAACCAGTCGCCGCAGACCTCGACAGCTCCATCCGTCGTCTTCATGCCTGTCGCCCCACGCAATCCGACGCCATTCCATGGTGAGGCCCATGAGGATGTAGAGGACTGGCTTCAACATTATGAACGCATAGCCCGTCATAACGGTTGGACTGCGGAACAGCGCCTACAAAATCTCTACTTCTCCTTGGAGAAAACTGCAAGAAACTGGTTCGAGAACCATGAGGATTCGCTGACGTCGTGGGATACCTGCGTCACCGAGCTGAAGCGGACATTCATGAACCAACATCGTAGGCAGCGGGCCGAAGATCTTCTTCAGTCGAGGTTTCAAGCACCCAACGAAAGCGTCACGAGCTTTGTGGAAGACGTTCTGCGGCTGAGTACCCGTGCAGACCCTCAAGCCACCGAGGAGAAAATACTGCGCGTCCTCATGCGGGGCGTGAGGGAAAACATCTTCGGCGGTCTTGTCCGCAGCCCTCCGACGACAGTCGAAGGTTTCGTCACCGAGGCGACGAACATTGAACGTGCCCTTCAATCACGGACCTCCCACTACCAGCGACTTCCTGGCGTCGCTGCCCTCTCGCCTTCTAGCTGCAACAGCCCGGATTTCCGCGAGATCATCCGGGACGTCGTGCGGGAGGAAATTCAGAAGCTTCTACCTGCCGCCGCAAGCCCAGCTTCGCCCTCAATCGCCGAGATTGTCCGGGAAGAAGTTCATCAGGCGCTGCAGCCAGAAGTTCTCGTCGGCGCCACTCCCGAACCGCCGACGCTGAGTTACGCCGCAGCTACTCGACGATCACCGCCCCCAGCTCACCGGTATACGGCGCCACCCCGACGTGAGCCTCCAGCGCCGCAGTATTCCCGACGCCAAGAAGATCGGGCGCACGTCCGCCCAGAACAAGCTGCGCCGCGAAAGACCGACGTGTGGCGGACGGCCGATCGACGCCCGTTGTGCTATCACTGCGGTGAAGCCGGCCACATTTACCGTCGATGCCCCTACAGACAACTGGGGCTGCGCGGGTTCCATCCAAACGACCCACGCCCAAGGTACGACGAACGCCCTCGCGACATCGAGGAGTACCTCCGAAGTTCGCCATCCTCAGCGCTGCCTCTCCGCCGTGAATCCCGCTCACCGTCGCCCAGACGTTCAGCGTCCCCAGTTCCACGACCCCGTCGAGAAAGCCTGTCTCCCCTGCGTCGCCGGGAAAACTAGGCGCGGCAACGCCTGGAGGTGGCGTTGCCGAAGACGACCGAAGTAAAGAGCCTCCAAGAACGACGGAGCGCTCCCACTCTCCCGACGCTGCGAATCGCAACGACGCTCCTGCTTCGGTGTCCAACAACCTCAACGTTATCATCGACGGCCACGACGCGACGGCACTCGTCGACACCGGAGCAGACTACTCCGTTCTGAGTGGGAGGCTCTCCCGCCGCCTTCGAAAAGTCACGACGCCGTGGGATGGACCTCAAATACGAACCGCCGGAGGGCACCTCATCACACCAGTCGGGAGATGCACTGCTCGCGTTGAGATCCACGGTGAGACGTGCCCTGTGAAGTTCGTCGTTCTGCAAGACTGTTCGAGGGACGTTATCCTCGGAATGGACTTCCTCTGCGAGTATGGCGCCGTCATCGACCTCGGGGCAAACCAGTTGACGCTGCGAAAGCCTGTTCTGCCACCGGTGGATGCCAACACGACGTCATCCGCGATCCGAGTTTTAGCCGACCATGTGAATCTGCCGCCGCGGTCAAGTGTTTTCGTCACCGTCATAACCGACGCAGCCATGCACGGTGAAGCTCTTCTGGAAGGCAGCGTCCAACTGCTTCTTGAGAAAGGAATCGGCGTCGCACGAGGCGTAACGGATCTCCAAGAAGGACGTGCAACTGTTCTCGTGACAAACTTTCGAGAGGAGCCGCAGCACCTAACGAAGGGCACCACCGTGGGCTACGTCGAGGAGCTTCAGGCGCCAGCCGTGGTCACCGCAATCTCCGAAGAAACCTCGTCGTCACAGCAGAAGAGCACGACAACGCCGCCGCTCGACATCGACCCCGAGCTCCCAGCTCCGAAGCGCCGGCAACTGGTTGATCTCCTCGCCGAATACAGTGACTGTTTTGCCACGACATCGAAAGTTCGCCAAACACCAATGGCGAAACATCGCATTATTACCGACGACGACGCACTCCCTGTCCACCAGTCGCCGTATCGAGTCTCCTTAAAGGAAAGAAAAGTGATTCAAGATCAAGTCCAGGAGATGCTCGACGACGACATCATTCAACCCTCAAGAAGTCCATGGGCGTCCCCGGTCGTACTTGTAAAGAAGAGGGACGGAACCCTGCGGTTCTGCGTAGACTATCGTCGACTGAACGCTGTGACGAAGAAGGACGTCTATCCGCTCCCCCGCATCGACGATACGTTAGACCGATTGCGCCACTCCCGATATTTTTCGTCAATGGACTTGAAGAGTGGTTACTGGCAGATTGAAGTCGACGAACGTGACCGGGAGAAAACTGCCTTCGTCACTCCCGACGGACTGTACGAATTCAAAGTGATGCCGTTCGGACTTTGTACAGCACCAGCCACCTTCCAGCGCGTCATGGACACCGTGCTGGCAGGTCTGAAATGGCAGAGCTGCCTCGTCTACCTGGACGATGTCGTGGTATTCTCACGCGATTTCGACGAACACCTCAGACGACTTCGAGCCGTGCTTCAAGCCATCAAGACCGCCGGCCTGTCACTCAAGCCAACAAAGTGTCGGTTCGCCTATGGGGAACTAAAGTTCCTTGGCCACGTCGTGAACAACAAAGGCGTTCTACCTGACCCCGAGAAGACCCGCGCCGTAGCTGCATTTACGCCGCCGGCTGACAAGAAGGCTGTGAGAAGATTTCTCGGACTCTGTGCCTACTACAGGCGCTTTGTTCGAGACTTCGCCAAGCTGTCCGCACCGCTGACACACCTCACGAAGGACGCCGTAAAGTTCGAGTGGACAGAAGAACACCAGAGGTCATTTGACGAGCTCAAACGAAGACTCCAGACGCCCCCGATTCTTGGCCATTTCGACCAGTTTGCTGAAACCGAGATCCACACCGACGCCAGCAACACCGGACTGGGTGCGGTACTAGTCCAAATGCAGGACGGCGCAGAGCGAGTCATCGCATACGCAAGTAGGACGCTGTCTAACGCGGAGAGGAACTATTCAACTACTGAAAAGGAGTGCCTCGCTGTCGTCTGGGCAATAACAAAGTTTCGCCCATATTTGTATGGAAGTCCTTTTCGCGTGGTCACAGACCACCACTCGCTCTGCTGGCTGGCGAATCTGAAGGACCCCTCCGGACGCCTCGCCCGGTGGAGCCTACGACTGCAGGAGTTCGACATGACCGTGGTGTACAAGTCCGGCCGGAAGCACAATGACGCCGACTGCCTGTCAAGGGCCCCAGTCGAGGCCGCTCCTGCCTGCACCAAAGAGGACGACGATGAGTGTTTCCTCGGCGCTCTCGATGTCAGCGACATGGCAGCACTTCAACGAGATGACCCTGAGCTGCGAGCACTCATCGAGCACCTAGAGGGACAAGGAAGTGCCGTTCCCCGCATTTTTGTACGAACACTGCCAACCTTCTCCCTCCGACGAGGTGTGCTCTACAAGGAGAACTTCAGCGACAACAACACGGCGTGGCTGTTGGTGGTCCCTTCCAGTCTTCGAGAAGAAATCTTTCAAGCCTGCCACGATGACCCGACGGCGGGACACCTTGGCTACAGCAGAACTCTCGCCAGGATACGCGAAAAATACTACTGGCCCAAGCTCGCGAAGACAGTGCACCACTACACCCGATCTTGCCACGAGTGTCAACGACGAAAAAAACCACCGACGAGACCGGCAGGACTTCTTCAGCCTATTGCGCCGCCATCTGCCCCGTTTCAGCAAATTGGAATGGACTTACTTGGGCCATTCCCACCATCGACGCAAGGGAACCGATGGATAATCGTCGCAACCGATTATCTCACACGGTACGCCGAGACAAAAGCCCTTCCATCAGGAACGGCTGTTGAAGTCGCCAAGTTTTTCATCGAGTCCATTGTCCTCCGGCACGGTGCCCCCGAAGTCTTGATCTCAGACCGTGGATCCTCGTTCATGGCCCAGCTGACACAGGAAGTCCTTCGTCTCAGCCACACCAGCCATCGCCGCACCACGGCGTACCACCCGCAGACCAACGGGCTGACGGAAAGACTCAACAAGACCATCGCCGACATGATCTCCATGTACGTCGACGTGGAGCACAAGACATGGGACGAGGTGTTGCCGTACGTCACATTTGCCTACAACACGGCCGTGCAAGAGACCACCGGGGTGACACCCTTTCAGCTGGTGCATGGCAGGAAAGTAACGACCATGCTCGACGCGATGCTACCCCACGAACCAGCTGACGATGGAAGCCCCGACGCCCAAGTGGTTGCTCAACGAGCCGAAGAAGTTCGCCAGCTCGCCCGACTCCGAATTGAAGATCAACAACGTGTCGACGCTACCCGGTACAACCTTCGTCGTCGGGACGTCCACTTCCAGCCCGGAGACCGGGTATGGGTCTGGACACCGATTCGCCGCCGTGGTCTCAGTGAGAAACTCCTGAAACGGTATTTCGGACCCTACAAGGTACTTCGTCGACTTGGAGATCTGAACTACGAGGTCATGCCCGACGGAACAAGGACATCATCACGCCGCCCACCACGACCTGAAGTCGTCCACGTCGTGCGCCTGAAACCGTACTACGCTCGATAGGACTGTGGACCTTAAGTGTTCCAAACGACTCTTTAGTTTACCGTTCTTTTTATTTGCTTTGTTTTGTTCTGTTTTGCATCGGGGCGATGCACTTTTTAAAAGGGGGAGTAATGCCGCGCGCGCAGCTGGCCAAGGAGGCAGCGCGCGCGTGGCCTAACGGTTATCGCGCTTGCCTCCCACGCGAAAAGCCAGGGTTCGATTCCTGGCCGCGGGGACGCCTTTTTGTTGACATCTAATGTAATGTTCTGGTAAATTCGAGAACCGTGTTGCTTGTTCTAGTTTAGAAAGTTCTTCACGCCGAACCTTCTACACCGATTATTCCAGAAGCCTACGCGTGTACATAAAGGGGCTTCGCGTGGCGAGCCAAGTCAGTTTTCGCCCCAGCGCTCGACTCTGCTGTCTCGCCGACTTCGACGCTCGCGACGCTTTGTTATTATTTTCTATTCCCTTTTTGTTTTGGCACAAGTTCGCCACATTAAACGTTTATTTCTTCCTGTTTATTTATTGTTATTCTGGTCACCACCCGTGACAATATCCGTCTCCGAGACATGTTTCTTTCCGCGGCATTTGTCTCAACGGTCCTTTCTAAGTGTGTCCCCAAGCATTCCGGTGCTTCGATAGCCGGCAATGCTGCGGTCGTCGCCGGGGGTGATGCGTGTTTTCGAGGTCGGCTACACGGTTGTGCGTGTATGACCGAACCAAAACACGTTTTTTACAACCTCGCATGTTTTGTGAACGAGTTATCCGTTACTCAACGTGTACATTTATGGTAATTTGTGTAAATAGCGTGTTTTTCACCCCAAATATTTACCAAATACACGGGACTTGCTAACAGTGTACGGCGCGTACTTTTCTCGCTTTCAGAATCGGCGAACATGTTCATGTTGTGCATTGATCTCCGCCAAGGGACTGGACGGCGCCTTGAGCAAACAGGTATAAAGCCAGCGGAAGTAAGCCTGCTTGTTGCGCAGTAATAGCGCATGCAGACCCGAGAAGTATCCTGGGAAGCCATTCAATGTGAAAATGTTGAGATTCTAGTTCATCAAGTGTGCGTATGTCCCACGTTCAAGTGCCTTATTCACGAGATTTAATTCAAAACGCGTCAGGCTCGAACCAAATGGTTGAGTTGGAGCCATTCGAGTGTGATGACGTACCGTTGAAAATAGTGAATATCTTTACAAGCTAGTCTGAGACCTGAGACCTTTTCGCCCTCCGTCCCATCGGCGCTGCCATCTTGGATTCACGTGACGCGGCCGCCATGAGGTGGCTTCAACTCGGCTCTCCGCTCTCCACTCCGCGCCTTGGCGAAGGCGTTTTATGCGTGTTTTTCGTCGCGTTTCAAGGCGTTTCTCGCCTTGTTTTGTAAAATGCCGTCCTGTGCTTTGCATGCCATCAATATGTGCACAACGTCTGCAGTAATTTCGTAACAGGTATTTTACTATTTTCACCGTCGGCGTACCGGATGCGCGTGAGGGAGGAGTGGGGCACAGGAGTAAGCGTTTGCCCTGACCAACATTTATCATGTGGGTGACTATAAGTGAGCACGAGGGTTGATGACCGAATTACTTATGAAAACTCAGGCCTTCGCAGTGATATATGTGGCGTAACATTCGAAATAAGCGGCGTAATGTATCATGTAGGATCTTGACAAAAACAGAGTGCCAAACGGGCAACTGAAAGCTGTTTCCTGAAGGCATCGTGCTTCGCCTTCAATGGAAATCTAAAGCAATTGCTCTTCGTTATTTGAAGAAAAAAAACGACTCGCGTAGAGAGGCTGCAAATATTTTACTTGCATTTTATCTCAGCCTAGGAATAATGGCAACGTCAGAAGAAAGCCTTGGGTTTATTTATGGTATTACACCAAAATGTGTTAAATGTTTATAATATTTTTTTTTCGATATAAACACTAGCCTAATTAATCTTTTTATTTATCAATTTAAAGAAGCTGTACTCTGTGCCCGGTCTCATATCTACAGTCATTCACGTGCTTGAACGAATTTCTTAAGACATACAATTCGATTAATTTATTTCGAATATTTCAACAGAAATGTCGGGACTACCCCGGTGAGAATACCGTCACAGGCAGCTCGAGAGTGCCTAGCCACCCAAGTGGAGCATTGTGGATGCCGAAATGTACAAAATGCATCTGTTTCAAGGACCGCAGATTTGTCTACACTGGTTCATAAAGCGGTGCCTAGCATTCCACTTCAGCCAAACTTGACGAAGGTTACTTCCCTGGCGCCCTTTAATATATTGCCGAACTTGACGAAAGACGAACGTCAGTTTTCGCTTGACGGTCCTCAAATAATATCCTGGGAACGTCGTAAGCAAATGTTCGTAAAGCAACTTATCTGTTTCCTGACGTCAACGTTGTGAAATGTTATTAATAAGTACATTTTCAGGGCCGATATTTGAAGTAATTTTCAATCCTGCCTACGATGGACTATCAAACTAATTCCCGAGCACTTCGTTGTATCATAATAATACTAGTTTATTGCTACCAGCAAAGAGAAAGTTTAGTATTGCGGATGCATCAAAGCCAACAGGAGGCTTGGGCAACGCGATACTACAATAAAAAATAATATGTAGCTGTGCTAACTTTAGTAAAATTAATACTTAATTTTATAGAAGTTTTAATAAGGTTAAGCCTAATTTTATAAAAAATATAGCCCTAGAAAATATAAATATTTTTATAGATATTTGCGTTATTATAGGAGACATTTTCCAGTTGTTGAAGTTCACAAAATGTTGGTGTCAGCGAAAATCAAACTGTGAGCAGCGGCTTCATGACTTCTTCGCAATCCAACATATTCCTAATAAGGTTGTCGATTTGCTTTTTTAATATCCTTTCCATTAGTTCATTTTTCTAGAAACTAGGGTCAGCGTGTACGGCAATAAACTATGGAATCCTCCCCGTGTATCAGTTCGAACGTTTCTCCGCTGATACTGGCAAACATTATTGACAATCATGACCAGATGCTTCATTAAGTCTTCGTAAAAGCTGGTAATTATGACTAGAAAAGACTTCATAGTTCTGAAGTGACTCAGTATCACTGTTATACTGGATGTCTGCTACAGCGAACACATTTGTATGGAAACCCTAAGCTAAAATTACATAAAACACCAACGCAGCCGCGAGTGCGCTGAAACCGCAAAACAAGAGCAAAAGCAAATTGTTTTGTGTATGTCTATACAGCCGGAAGTTAGTCTGCCTCGGTGGGTGTCTGGTGCCTCAGCTATAAATCAGCAATTTAGCCAGTGCGGTACAACCACAAGCCTGGGGTCTTTAACGTGCACCACGCAGTAGTGATACACGACCGCACGCCAGTACGATGCTCATCCAGATCAAAACGGGCAGGGGTGGGGATTGAACCCAGGATCTCTGGGTTCTGCAGCGCGAGGTTTCGCTCCACGTGCTCCGAGCTGGTGTGCGCTAGCCCACTCGCCACTCGACAATGCAGAGACGCTCGTCAAAGAGCTCAGCTGTAATACCCACCAGGTCGTGGCGGCCGGAGCCCTTGGCGTGAGGAAGAAGACCATCCTCATCACATTCACAGGAAAGACATTACCGAGACGCGTTCGCTACGCATTGGAAGTATACCGGGTTGCCGATTACAGATCCAGGCCTCGTGTGTTTCGGGTGTCATCAAATCGGCCACAAGGCCGACGTGTGCCTCAGAAACACGCAACGCTGCGGCTGCTGTGGACACGAGCAAGACACCATAGAAAAATGCGCCTCGACGCCCAAATGCGCCAACTACGAGGACAACCACTTGGCAACCTGCAACGAATGCCCAAAAAAGACGCTTACCCCCGAGACGCAATTCACGAAAGAAGGAACGAAAGACGAAAAGCACAACGGAGGCGCAGAATGGAGCGATGTGGAGCTTTTTTTCACTGGAATTCTTTAGGCTCCCAAGGATCGACATCAAAAGATCCATCATGGGCAGTGTTGTATCAGAGCTTTGCTTATATTCGCGGTGTCGTATCGCCACGCGGTTTGTTTTCCTGCATTGATCGCGCGTACCGTGCATTTGATTGTAATCGGTGCTGCCACTAAAAAGGGCGCACCGTTGTACTGTTGTGTTGTTGCGCGAGCTGGGACTGATGTGTAAGACGACGAGGACGATGTGTGTGTGACAGTTGGAGCGCAGTGCTTTTTGCCTTGTATGTATAGGGGGTATTCACTGGACGCCATATTTGAGGTCACTGTTTAGAGCGCATGCTCAGAACGAGCTCGCATTAATAGGCTCCCAAGACCGGCAATCTTGATGGTGCGGGGTGCACGTTGCAAAATAACTGTGGAAGCTCACCATCAGCACGTGCTCAGCATTAGCGCACACAGATATGGCCGCCAGTGAATACACCCTATAGTCTTCTGGTTGGATGTCTGAGTGAGTAAATGGTTGACTCAAACGGAGTTTCTTAATTACAAGAAATGGCGATGAGCGATGAGGATAAACTCAAGACGCCGACCATGACTGTATACCACCTTAGGAAAGCTGCCAGAGTTCTGCCCCGACGCCGGCGACATCGATGTCTACATCGAACGGTTCGAGCTGTTTGTAAACGCAAATGGAATTGACGCAAGCAAGAAGTTGCAAGTCTTCTTAACAGTCTTAGGGGAAAAGGCCTACGTAACGCTGCGCAATCTGCAACTGCCGAAGACGCCAACCCAAGTCAAGTATGAAGAGGCTCTGGCGGTGCTACAACAGTATTACGCGCCAAAACGTTCAATCGTCACTGAACGCTATCGCTTCTATCGACGAAACCAGGAGTCGAGTGAAAGCATCGCACAGTTTATTGTCGAGCTAAAGAGACTCGCCATGTCGTGCTCGTTTGGGAATTTCTTGGAAGAAGCTCTCCGTGATCGACTGATTGCTGGCCTCCGGACGGACTCGATTCGATGTCGTCTTCTTGCCCTGCCTGACAGCGAGGTCACCTGGGAGCGTGTCTGCAACATAGCCACTGCCATGGAAGCAGCGCAGAAGGACACGCGAGAAATGCTATCTAACGCTGCCACCGCAAGTTCCGTGGACGTTAACTGGCAGCGAGAAGCATCCAAGTCAGCCAAACAGCACACGACAAAGCCAAGAACCTCAGGCAGCGAGCGGACAGCCTGGAAAAAGGGACAAGCAAAGAAGCGGGAAACAGAGACTGTTCGTGCGTGTCACAGATGCGGTGGACAGCATGCGCCAGTGAGTTGTCCTTTCTTGAAAAGCAACTGTTACAAGTGTTCGAAACCAGGTCATGTCGCCAAAAAGTGTAAGACAAAGGTCGTACACCAGGTTCACGAAAATCTATCTCAAAAAGATTTGCTAACTATTTGTCGTGCCAACAAAGATGGAGGTCCGCCCCCCATAATCGTAAAAGTAAATGTAAACGGCAAGTAAATTCCTATGGAATTAGACACAGGAGCGGCTGTGACGATTATGTCAGATAAAGACTTCGGTGAGAACTTCCCTAAATTGACGTACCGAAATGAGGACGTTAATCTCGGAGTGTACAATGGTACCTCTATTGGTGTAAAGGGAGTAGCTCAGGTTGAGGTACGCTACGGCGACCAAAGTTACCACCTGCCCCTGCTGATTGCAAAACATGAAAAAGGAGCACGCATGCCGACTCTCCTGGGTCGTGACTGGCTTTCAAAAATCAAGATAAATGTGCATGACGCCGTTCTACGGTTGCAACACGAAGTTGTGCTGAACGTGCAAGAAGTCGGGCAGATGGAAACTGCGGATGCAGAAAAACGACTAAAAGAGCAGTACCGCGATGTGTTTGAGCCAGGTTACGGTGCCATCAAAGGATTCCCAGGAAGCATTGTAACGAAAGAGAATGCGAATCCAGTCTTTTGTAAGGCGAGACCCGTACCACATGCCTTGCGCGAGCAAGTGGAAAAAGAACTAACTGATTTGGAGAAAGCCGGTGTCACGCATCGGGTCAGGCATAGTGCTTAGGCTACGCCACTAGTTATCGTGCCCAAGAAAAACAGCAAAGAGCTAAGGCTATGTGGAGATTACAGAGTCACTGTATATCAGGAAATTGAAGTGAACCACTATCCACTGCCACTTCCAGAGGACATCTTCGCGTCCCTGGTGGGAGGAACCGTGTTCACCGTCTTAGACCTATCAAAGGCCTATCTGCAGCTTGAACTGGACGAGCGGGCACAAGAGTTGCTCACGATAAATACGCACATGGGACTGTTTAGGTTCCAGCGATTACCGTATGGCGTAGCAAGCGCACCCGCTATGTTTCAGGCTGTAATGAACCAGGTTTTGCAAAACATTCCTGGCACAGCTTGTTACTTAGACGACGTGCTGATCGCTGGCAAAGACTCAGCAGAGTGCTACCGCCGAACCGGAAAAGTGCTTCAGACGTTGGGTGAGCACGGTATCCGCGTAAATGTGGCGAAATGCAAGTTCTTGAAGGAAAGAGACCAGTACCTAGGACACAATCTAGACAGGCATGGCCTACATCCCACACCAGACAAGGTGCAGGCGATTCGAGAAGCGCCTAAACCCAACAACGTTACACAGCTAAAGGCATTTTGGGGCATGGTAAACTTTTATGCTAAATTTTTGCCTAGCCTAGCAAATGTGCTAGAATCCCTGCACCAGTTGCTGCGTAAGGGAAACATATGGAAGTGGTCAAGTCAATGTGACGAAAGCTTCGAGCGATGTAAACAGTTGTTAAGCCAAGACTCAGTCTTAGAACTGTATGACGTAACGAAGCTAATTCAGTTGACGTGTGATGCATCAGATTACGGCTTGGGTGCAGTACTGTCGCACATCGTAGACGGAGTAGAACGACCAATTGCGTTCGCGTCACGATCCTTGACCCCTGCCGAGCGTAACTATGCGCACATTGAAAAAGAAGCTCTAGCCATTGTATTTGGAATTAAGAAATTCCATAAGTACCTCTATGGCCGCGACTTTAACGTGATCACAGATCACCAGCCACTCACGGTGATCTTCGATGTCAAACATCACACAAGTGCGGTAGCTGCAGCTCGAGTGCATCGATGGGTCCTGTTTCTAGCGAATTATCGGTTTCGTATTCTGTACAAAGCAGAAAAAAAGATCAGCAACGCCGATGGCTTGTCGCGCCTACCACTGTCAGATACAAAGGACGAGGCAGAGTAAATTTTTTTAAGTTTCGCCTGTGAAAGAACTGCCGATAACTGCAAAATATATTGAGCGAGAAACAACGAAAGACCCGGTCCTGAGCGTGGTACGCGAGATGACATGGCGTGGCTGGCCTCAGGCTGTAGACGATAAATACCAGCCTTTCTTCGTAAGGCGATTTGAACTTTCGGTGGATGACGGTTGCCCTTTCTGGGCTAACCGAGTGGTGATTCCAAAATCTCTCGAAAATGAAGTAGTGTCATTGTTGCATGAACAGCATATCGGCATAACCAAAATGAAGGCACTTGCAAGGTCAATGATGTGGTGGCCTAAGATCGACAGTCGCCTTGAGCAGACTGTGAAACAGTGTGAAATTTGTCAAAGCGTAAGATCTGCTGAACAGGCCACACCCCTGACACCTTGGAAGTGGTGCACAAACAGTTGGGGAAGGGTGCTTCTTGACTTCGCTGAAAAGGAAGGCAAGATGTATCTAGTTGCTGTCGGCTCGTACTCTAAATGGCTAGAGGTAATAATAATGACATTGACGACTGCACTGAAAACAGTCGAAACAGTCCGGTCATTGTTTGCACGCCACGGCATTCCAACTGAGGTTGTTTCAGATAGCGGACCACAATTTCGAGCGAAAGAGTTCGAGGATTTCTTGTCGGCAAATGGAGTAAAGCATACACTGACCCCTCCGTACCATCCCCAATCGAACGGCTCAGCGGAACGCGCAGTTCAAACGGTAAAGCTGTCGCTGCTGAAGCAGTTATTAGATGATGAACGAAACAAAAGCCCGAGGTGCCTTCTGCACAGCGTTGACAACTTTCTGTTCGCGTACAGAACGACGCCCCACACCTTCACGGGAAAGGAACTGTTCTTGAAACGTCAACTTCGTACACGGCTGTCTTTGATAAAGCCAAACATGGAAGCACTAATAAAAGCAAAGTCTGAAAGGGAGGTGTGTAGCGCGAACAAGCGCCGAGGCACAGCGAGAGTATTTTCCGTAGGTGATCGCGTACTCGTACGTACTGTGCGTGGTGAACTTGTGAAATGGCTGCCAGGAAAAATCACGGAAGTGAAATCGGCCATGACGTACTTAGTCTTCGTAGACAGACGGATACAGTTCGTACATGCAGATCATCTGCGACGTTCGTTTCTGGTGCCTGATGATTCAGCCGAAATGTCCGATTGTCACATGGAATTGCCGCATGGTAGTAAATTGCCGCATGGTAGTGACATGCCACAAGAAGAGCGTCATGTCGAACCTGACCGAACACAGTCTGTAGTTGATGTAAGTGCAGAGCAAATGTCGCCGCGCTATACTCAAATGGCCTCATCACCGGGACCGGTTGATACATTTCCACCTGTAGTGCCTAGGCGTAGCAATCGTGCGACGCGCAAGCCGGATCGGCTTATGTACGAGAAGTTTTAATCTTGTTTGGGGGGAAGTGTTGTATCAGAGCTTGACTTATATTCGCGGTGTCGTATCGCCACGCGCTTTGTTTTCCTGCATGGATCGCGCGTACCGTGCATTTGATTGTAATCGGTGCTGAGACTAAAAAGGGCGCATCGTTGTACTGTTGTGTTTTTGCGCGAGCTGGGACTGATGTGTAAGACGACGAGGACGATGTGTGTGTGACGGTTGAAACGCAGTGCCTTGTATGTATAGTCTTCTGGTTGGATGTCTGAGTGAGTAAATGGTTGACCCAAACGGAGTTTCTTAATTACAACAGGCAGATGTACCCAAGTCCCAAACAAGATCATCAGACACGGCATGGTGACAGACACTGTTAACCTGGCCGGGAATTTCAGGACCCAAACCCGGAAACACGGTGCAACAGAGCACACCCTCGGTGTTAGCACCATCAGCCCCACCACTCTTACCTACCTTCCTACCAAGAGACTCACGAGGCATGGACGGAAAAGAGATGGCGGTCAAACGTCGAGTCGACAGCCTTGAAAGAGTCACACTAGAGATTCTGACCACAACGGACGACCTCGGCAGGAAAGTGGACAAGATCATGGAGGCACCACATGAAAAACAACTCTAATGACACCAAGAAACTGGGCGGCTCTAAAGGAATCGACGCAAGATTACACCCGGAGAGCCTGCAATGAGAGTGCAAGGGTTTTTCAAATAAGGCAGCAGGGCTAAAACTCCGCATCGAACGAATGGGTAAATTAGGGCCGACGGCCATACTTCTCCAAGAAATGAATACTGAATGCGTGCAGGTTAGCGGCTACAAGATCTACAAATCCCCCTCGATACCGGGAAAATACCGAAAAATACAAAGCAACGATGGCACAGGAAAGACAAAAATCGTCAGACAACCGGCCATACTGGTAAATGATTCCATCCCGCACGCTCAGATGGACACATTACACCTGTGCAGAGAGGTTAGGGAAGTCGTTGAAGTGCGCATAAAGGCCAGTTCACACTCTTACGACCTCTTAAAACTGGGTATCTTAAAACCTCTTACAACCAGAGGACACACTGGCGCCATCTATTGGGTAGCAGTGGAAACTTGGCGGTCCGGCATATTTTCTATTTCTCTCGCGAATTATCCTTTCTTTCTTTGCTCCAAAAACGTTTTTCAACGTTATAAACAAGCCGTTCTTATAGGTATTACGCACATTGGACCTCGGAAATCCCGCAAAACCTTCGCTCCTGTGAAATGCAGTTCCAGGGTCACCGCATAGACCGCGCCAGAATGCTGGTGTGTTCCCTCGTCCTAAGAAATTTTAAGAAGTTTTAACAGATCTCGTCTCTCTCGGTCGTACTCGGTCGCAAGAGTGTGAACGGGCCTTAAAACATAAATGTGCACCACTCACCATCGTCACGACTTACATCACACCCAAAGTGAAGGACGGCGACGATATGAGCTGGCTCGAGCAGCTCCGGCTCAGGCGCTGCAGAGAAGCCACCCTATCGGAGGCGACTTCAACGCACAACATGAGGACTGGGGGTACAACCGCTCCCGGCCACAAGGGAAAGCGCTGAAGCGCAAGTGCAAAAGAGCTTCGCTTCACGCTTCTAAACAAACCCAGAGCCCCACGAGGATTGGAATACACAGGAGGCAAGGGGACGCCACGCCGGACCCGACTGATTGTAACGCGCTTCTCGTTTTTTGTTTTTTTTTCGCAAGACTAACAGTGATTTACTGCAAGAACGAGGAAGAAGCGCGAGAAAATATTTGAGACAAGAATCCTCTGCGTCAGGGACAGCATCAGCGCCACCTTTCCTGAACTTGTTAACCTCGAATTTCGGCCACCTTTCAAAAGATGGCGCTAGTGCGCACCGTCTGCTACAACATAAGTTCTTTTTTTATATTTAGGACACTTAGTATGCATTAAAACGATTACAATCATAGAAAGTGATTTCAATTAGAACAAGAAAAGCTCTATTTAAATAATCGTGGCTTACATAGCTGTGGTCTTCTCTGAAACCGGTCTCTTGCGTATACAGAGTCTAGCTTCAAAACATCCCATAATTTAAATTTTATTTTAAACAAGTCTGAATATGAATACAACCAAATCAGCCTTACAGTGAACCAGCTTATTTCCTCTAGCATACAATTAAAAGAAATGAGATCAGATGTCGGAACGCTACCTGAGAAAACTAAGAACGCTTGAAGGGAATTCTTTGAGATTTTATCACTATCAAGTTGTGTTTACAAGCAAACTGCTGGCGTTGCACTTCTAATATATATATATATATATATATATATATATATATATATATATATATATTTTTTTTTATGTTGAGTTCTTATGTATACCAGGAGCATGCCCCTAAATGTCGTTGCTGCGTTATGATGTGAAACGGAGTTACGACACTTCAAAATCGCAAAAAAACGGCTCCTTTTGCATAAATATTAAACACAAATGTGAGTGTGCTAATTAAGAAAAACACGTATACACGGAACTCGACGAGTCCATCATCTATTCAATAAAAAAATAAGAACGCGCCTTGGATGAATTACAAGTCTAGAAACTTGAAATCATAGAGGTATGGCTTTAAAAATATCAAAATGCACTTTTTTTTGCGTTAAGTATTGAAAAATGCATATCACATTCTGCACTAAAAGAGTGACGATGAATTGTCAATTTATTTGTAAAAAGAACGAAATGCGTGGCACGCGCACAGACGCGATATTTGTACAGCAAACAGGAGGGTTAGCACAGCTGCCTGGCAACAGAAAGAATAAAACAAACTCCGGACAATGAACAACGAACATTTTGAAAGAAATGTTCGTTGTCCCTTGTCCGTAGTTTGTTTTATTCTTTCTGTTGCCAGTCATTGTTACCAACACGCTCTTCAGTTAATGTGCACAGCTACCGCCGGTATTATGGTTGCAGCCTTGAGACCGCCGCCTTAACGGATAAAGAATTCGAATTCCTGCTTGGAGAAGCCCGATTGGGTGTATAAATAGTTTGTGTTGTTTCAATAAAAAGTCAGTTGAAAGTAGCGTTTGTGCTGTGTCTTACTTTCTGTCCTTGTCTTGTGGCACTTTTGTCGAAAGAAACGACATAGCAACAGCCAATCTCTCACTATTAACAAAAGACGTATACCTACAGATGGTTAATAGTATTCTGAAGGTTATCTTCGGTTTACACGCATTGTTTATATTTGTTGCTGCTGTAGTATTATTGAGAGCTATAACCAATGAAAAAAGGCAGGGCAGAAAATTAATAATCGAGGCAAATTTGTAGAAACCACAGGGATATTCCTAAATAATGACTATCTAGAAATTCATAAAAGGATAAAACATTCAGGACGGCGACGGAAACAGGACTTTTTCCATTGAGCAACAACATAGAATGACACAAAATGTGAAACCGCAACCCATAGGTTTCAACGTTCTCGAAAAGGGAAAGAAGAAAATTGTTAATGGAAATGAAAATTTACTATAAATTTAAAAGTTTAAAAAGCACTGGCGTCACGACGAGGTGTCAGTAATCTAGTCATCTCTGGTGTTAGGAATTAGACGTCTGTCTTTGTCAGTTATAATGGAGGTGCAGAAATGTTGTTCACAGTCCCCATGGCAAATCATTAAATGCTTTCTCTCCAAAATCTGTTGTTGTACCTGCCCAGTATTCTAGTATTAAAGAAATAAGGAGCACGGTCATCACAGGTGCGGCTGTGAACGGCGATTATTTATGAATGCGATGCCATTTATTGTTGCGCACACGAACAGATATTTCGTCTCGGGGACTAAGAACTGGATCACGTGGACTCAATTCTCGACTATTCAGTTCACGTCAATCTTTCCGATCAATTTGCGTTTTGTTTTCGTTGTTCACTTTATATTGATGTATAATTCCGCTCCTCTCTGTAATGCCTTCGGGCCCTAAGAGTATAATATATGAAATGAAATGAAATTTAGCGGGGAAACTGAATTGGTCCATAGAACACCTGACGTCAATTTTCCACTAAATTTGGCGGAAACATTTTCTGCTAAACTTGGCGGAAACTTTTTCCGCTAAATGTAGCGGAAAATTGACGTCACGTGACCGTTGCACCAAATCAGTTTTTCTGCTAAATTTGGCCGAAACATTTTCCGCTGAATTAAGCGGGAAACTGAATTTGTGCATAGGTCACGTGACGTCAATTTTCTGCTAACTTTATATGAAATGTTTCTCGATAACTTTGACGGCAAAACTTTTCCTGCCAACTTTAGCGGGGAAAGTATTTCAGGCCAGATTCAAGATAGACAGATATCTGTGGTGAGTAGCTCAATGTTGCTATCCCACTAAAATATAAAATCTACTCGCAAAGTGCAATGTTGGATATGATAAAAAAAAAGAGAAAAGGACTTTAAAAAAATGCACATCATTTCATAGTTTCGTAAGTATTTATAGATCACCTTCCAATTGCAACGCTTCCAGACACGAAGGTAAATATATAAATAAATAAGTAGGATGACACGTCACTCGTCCACAATAGGACACTTGCCAAAGGCGTCCTGATTATCACGCGATCCAAGATCTATTCAAAGCAAACGGAGGTTCATCACGAAGAAGCATTCAACCTAAAGGTGGATTAGGGTCTTAATTTCCACAAATTACCTGGAATTTTAGGCATTGGTGAGATTTGGAAATCATGAAACTTTTATATGTGGACGGTCTCAATCAATCGCTTTCGCCAAGCGCGCATTCGTGAGACTCAGTTTCGAGCGCTCCTTTGTTTACTTTTGAAATGCGCACATTGCGCTGGAGCCAACGGCTTTGTTTCATCCACCTTGGCACGACGAGCGAGGAATAAACATTAATCGGAATTGGAAAACTTTCTTGAGATAATAAGCACGCTACTCGTAGAATTGAACCGAGGCGTATTTTTGGTCTTGATCGATAGCGGACTTTTCAAAAGGTCCCTCGTGACACTTGTTTTGCGCTATAAACAATCCAAGCTTCGTTCTTACAAATATAGCAGTATCGCTATGCTCTTACTGTCTTTCTGATGTCATTCAAGATCCAACAGGCAAAGGTGAGCCAGCTAGAATTGTCCTGTCGGAACAATTTCTAGTTTATGTGAAAAAATATAGGGAAAGAAAAAAATATACCTAAGGTTCAAAGTTACAATACAAACGTTTTACCGGAGAGAGGCAATTTTAAGCATATACATTGTGTATTGGAAGGGGGGGGGGGGGAGGGGGGGCAGTAGCTTCTCATTTTTTTATATATAAGACATTTTAACAAATATTTGGGGAAGGAAATTGAGATGCCTCCCTTCCTTTCCGTCTCGAGGGAGGTGCAGTGTACTGAAGCACTCTGGAGTAAAAGTTTAAGTAAACTTTAAGTAAAAAGTGAGCAAATGCATCGGAGCTACCCTTCTGTGGCCCCTACTACCACTCTACTAGCTCTTTTGCCACATCACTGAGGCCCAATTTAGTAAATGAGGGTGTTACCAGCCAAGAAAGTTTAGATAATAATTATTGCAATCCAAAACAGTCGAGCCGCTATTCATTACTACTCTTGATGCGTAGATATGAGAAAAAGAAGAAAAACAAATTGGCCGCTAAGAAGCGCTGATGAGCAGGTTGTTATATCGTGTGTCTGAAATAATAGCAGTGACACGTTTTATTTTAGTAAGATATTCATCCCTTCGACCCTTAAAAATCTCTTTTGAAAAATGACATTATTCTTGCAAAATTACAGATTGCTGAGGTAATCCCCGAGGAAATGCGCGCCTAAACGACGGCTTTCATAAAAGGCGGAAGAGACGCCCATCCTGTCAGTAATGGGCGTGGGGCGTGTATGTGTTCCCTCTATGAGATATTTTGAGAAAATAAAATACGCGCACAATGTGTGTGAAAAATGAAGTGTAGGATATACACTGCCGTGCGAGCAAAAGAAAAAATATTTTGCAGTCTTTGATTTTGGCAGCAGCTACGGCTATATATCTACGGCCGCTTCTCAAGCTGGGTGGCCCTAACTCGAGAAGAAGAGAACAAAGAGCAGTGACTAATTTCCTTGGTTTGTAACTATTACCAACACTCCCGTTTGTAGCTGTTACCAAGACTTAAGTTACTAAAAGGTTAATACGATATGTTATAAGCAGTTAATACCCTATGTTCAGTAAGTACTGCGAGTTTTTGTCTAAGGTTGCTTCACAGACTTGCGTGAGTCCGGCCTAGTGCGACTGCAACAGCGTACGACGTGCGGGTTGTTATGACAGCAGCTGCGTCGGCTCCAAGAAAACGGGGTGGAAACCACTGGTCTTTATTGTAGTAAGCTGGGTCACGTATCGAGGCTCGTCTTGCTGGGGTCGAGTGGCACCACCGGCAGCCATCACTTGGCACCAGCTAATGCTGTTGTTGTTGTTGTTTATTTTTATTCGCATCAAGTACAGCGTACATAATACTGGAGGCTTGTGGAAAAAGCGGTCACAAGACCAGCTTGACAAAGCCACAGGCCCCCACATTGGCATTTATGCAGCACTAAAAAGAAAATAATCAACATACCGTACAGTTTACAGCTTTAACAGAAAAAGCAAAATAAAGAGAAGCAACAATAGACACAGTCAAATTACGTCATAACCACGCAATTGTAGAATATCTTGAAAGGCATTATCAAGAAAAAACAAGATCAACGCTTGGGACTCAATGGAGAAAACGAGAAAAAATGACGTTTTCCCGTTTCTAGGTTGTTGTCGACACAAACGTTTTGCTGCTTTTTGGGAAGCCATCAAATAGCTTGTGCACAAAGATTAAAACTGAAAGTACCCAGAGTTCTTCCGATTCCATATAATTGTTTTGTCGTCAAGACTGACTCCGCTGGGCGAAAAATGTAGTGCACCTCAATGAGACAAGAGTTACCTAGTAACCGAGGTGTCGGTTTCGATGAGTTGGGTGTTTAACAGACGAGAAGCTTGAAGGC
Source organism: Ixodes persulcatus (assembly GCA_013358835.2). Lineage (NCBI taxonomy): Eukaryota > Metazoa > Arthropoda > Arachnida > Ixodida > Ixodidae > Ixodes > Ixodes persulcatus. The sequence continues at coordinate 114,957 of JABSTQ010010893.1, forward strand.
CTTACTACACGGAATCGGCTCCCTCCCGGAAAGCCGCTGACAATATAAAACTTCTTCGACATTTTTTTTTTTTTTTTTTAAATTTGTGGGTTTCCCCGGATACGGTCCTATTGACGGCAAGTTCCTTTGTTTTCTCCAGTGCGAGAGCAAGCTTGCCAGCTCAGCCGTGGGTGCTCTGGCACGTTTGGTACTTTTAATCGGCATTCGAACGCTTTACGAATAACGATTCGGTCTCCAAACACCCGACATAAGTATCGCAGCACACCATAAAATACTCGCCTCCGAGCACAGCGTACATGCTTCAATATTCCTACTTTTGTGTGTGTTCTCCCATAGACTCGAGTTTATTGCCTGGAGTCAAGTAATGGCCGCCGGTGGTGCCATCGGACCGACACAGCTGTTTCCATGGCAACCCGTACCTTGCAAGCCGTTGCACTCGGTCGCGCTCGACGCAACTGTGTGAATGGTCCTTAAAGGCCCGTTTACACACTTGCGACCTCTTAGAACCTTCTGCCTTGGAACCTCTTAATATCTCTTACGACGAGAGGACACACTGGCGCCATCTATTGGGAAGCAGTGTAAACTTGGCGGTCCAGCATATTTTCTATTTCTCTCGCGCATTATCCGTTCTTTCTTGGCTCGAAAAACGTTTGTCAACGTTATAAACGACACTTTCTTATAGACCAGCACGCGTCCCTGATGTCACGCAGCTGCGGTGGCGCTGTCGACGGCACTGCGCATGCGCAGACGCTTCACTTCACGCGAATTTCAGTTTCTGCGTACGCGCAGTGCCCACACCTGGTGTGGGCAAACGCGGGTTTGATTGTAAACAGCGTGCCGGTCTATTGGTGTTACGCACATTTGACCTCAGAAATCCCGCAAAACCTTCGCTCTTGCGAAATGCAGTTCCAGTATAACCGCATAGATGGCGCCAGCGTGTCAGTGTGCCCTCTCGTCCTAAGAAACTTTAAGAGGTTTCAACAGGTCTCCTCTCTCCCGGTCGTACTCGGTTGCAAGTGTGTGAACGGGCCTTAAGATGTTTCCCTCTGACCGCAGCCATAGAGCTAATAAAAATCGTCGAGGGTTTCCTTTCGCCGGTTCAACCAATCACGCGGAGGAGAAACCCTTTGGCGATAGCCGATAGTCCGCTGTTCGAGGCGGGGCTTAGGCCGCACGTCCGGAGGCTTCCTGGCTCGTGACGACGACCATTCCCCGAAGTGAAGAACCCAGGGGTCCAGTGGAGGTGGGAGAATTGGTAACGTAACGAACGTTTTAATTACATGGTAGCGATACAGTCGTCAAATCCGAGAGAACAACTGGAGCCGCCTCCCGCCCCGCCTTATATAGGGGTCCGTTTTCTCCCTCACTCTCCGCCAGGGCAGCAGGTGCGACCGCCAAGTGCGTTGCAGCAAAGCCCGCCGCGTCGTAGCCAGAAGTGCGTCGTAGCCATGGTTCTCCGCAGTTAGGCCAGGCCTCTCTCCCCTTCCGGAGCGCACGAACCCACACGCACACACACACACGTCCCGTTGACGTCACGGACGCGTTGAGACTCGTTTTGGGCAGGCATCGACAGGTGGGCGACAGTCCAGAACACGTCGGGACTCGTTTCGGGACTCGTTTCCGCAGCGTTGAAACTCGGAAAAGGTTGCCGAAGGTTCCATTCTTAACACCGCCTTTGCGCATGCACCCAATCCTTATCGGGAGAGGTATCGGAACTCTCCACTGGCTCCATCGGCGGGTTGCGACGGCTGAGGTCCGATTTAACGTCCAATGGAGAAATCAAGAAATTTTGAGTATCAATGTTACTTTTGAGTATCAATTTTGAGTATCAATCAGTGTTGGCGGTGACGGCGTTACCGGTAACCGGTTCCTTTTTTTTCGCTAACGTGTAACCTACTTACGTTACTTATTTGGAGTAACAGAGTTACGTTACTTGTTAGTTTCTCTTCCCAATACCTAAAAAAAAAAAGACACTCCAATATTTTCGTGTTTCCAGGTGTCAAACAATGTGGATTTTTTTTTTTGCGTTTTGCTTTGCGTTTTTTTTTTTTGTGAGTACTTAGGTGCAACCGTAAAAAATATAAATTGATAATGTTCACTTTCTGCATGGGCATAACGTCTTTTTTTTTAATATGGCGCTTATGCATACCTGTAACGTATAAATAGCAAAACGTGATATTTCATATATAAAAAAGTAATGCAAAAACAACTTGCATTACTTTTTATTGGTTATGCGTTCCTTTTATTTTCAAGTAAGGTGCGATGGCAACACGTTACTTTCATTTGCAAGTAACCGGTAACTTATTTCGTTACTTTTTTTCGGTAACGCCTACAACACCTGGTGCAATCCACGAACCTTGAGAAATGTATCATTTGAGATATCAACGAGCAGAAAAAAAAAAAGTATTTGTAGTGGCGATAAGTGCTCAGGTAATCACCGGTACAATGATTGCAATAGACCTTATTCATTATTAGCCCGATCTTTCAAGAGGCTGCGCGCACTTTCAGGGGCACAACGTCACCTTGGACACTTCACAGTCCCAACAACCCCCCTCAGTACGGACGCCACTCTCTCAGCGAAACGTTCTTCGCGTGTTCTTCTTTCTTTTCTTTTTTTTTTTACACCTATATTAAGGGACACTGAACCGAAATTTGTATTTCGGAAACTAAGGCCGCAGAACCGCTGAACGGGATGTTACGAACTCCAAAACATCACTCCTACATCGATATCTCAAACGAATGGCCGTATTTTTGAAACAGAAGTGCGCGATCAAGCGAGGGCTATGACGTCATTGTCCCCCTGAAACTTTTGAGAATGAAGTGAAGCGGCCTCGCTTCTCTCCTCCCTGCTGCGGTTCACCAGCTCAACGGGACTCAGGCGAGGAGGAGAGGGAATGAGAATCGTGACGTCACTTGTCCCGTCGGCCTCGACGGCCGTGTTCCATCGCGCACTTGTTTTCCGAAAATACGGCAATCCGTTAGAGGTATCTCTGCACGAGTGATTCTTTCGGGTTTTGGAGCCTCCCGCCTATCCGTCCAGTCGTGTTTTGTGAGCTCGGAATTTCGGTTCAGTCTCCCTTTATCGGTGTCAGCCGTTCAAGAATAAATTGCGAATATTATGAAGCTCAAGTTTGTTGTTGGTGATTTCCCGAAGAATTCCTTTTAAAGCATGAAATGCTTTGTAAGAAAACCTCCGAATCCCAACATTTTGTTTGTCCGTCCGTGCATTACCCGTCAAATGTTGCGGGAAAATCGACTTCACGTAAGCCAACATCTCGTGACTTAAACACAGTAGGAAAATAGACGTCGCGCGACCAACAGGTTGATCCAATTCCCCTCTTAAATTTAGGGGGAAAATTTACGTCTTTTAACTTAAACACCGATTTCGTTTCCCCGCTAGATTTAGCTTTGAAATCGACGTCACGTCGCCTCAGCACCAATTCAGTTTCCCCGTCAAAGCAAGGAAATATAGTTCACGTGACACACCAATTCCCTCTCTCCATTCCTTCGTCTCTCCCTACCTCCCCCTGTAGGAAGTCCTCGACATCTACCCCCTTTCGCCTCGCTCCCCATCTGCCTCCAATTACATAATTTCCCTCTCCCTTTCTTTCCCTATCCCCCTTCTATTCTCCTGCGATACCTCTTTCCCAGTCTCTCTTTCCCCCTCTCCCCTCATTGGTCGTGTGGCACACCAAATCAGTTTTCCTCTAAATATAGCGGGGAAATATGCGTCATGTGACACACCAAATCCCTCTTCCCATTTCTCTCTCCTTAACCCTCCCTCACTCGCTATCTCTGTCCTCAACCTCCTACAGTGCCAACCCCCCTCTCCATCTCCCTCTCTTACTTCCCCCTTCTTTTCTCCACACCCACGCTCCTCCAATACTCTTCCTCCCTCCCTTCCCCTCCCCCTTCCTGTTCATGCGACACACTAATTTAGTTTCATAAATTTATAAAAAAAAAAAACTTGGAGGACGCTTAAGCTTCTCCTTTAAAAGGGGAACGCGATACCGTTATCGGGCCCCCGTTCGATAAGCCTTTTCTTATAAACCCGCGCTCGTTCCCAAGCCGTGCAGGCGTGTGTGCGTAGCCTAGTCGGTAGCGTCACGTGACGTCACGTCATGTCACGTCATCACACGTGACGTCACGCGACACGGGACATCACGTGAAACGTGACACGCTTGGCTAGCGCAATGTGTTCAAGTTCTTTGCATGTTCATTCTATGTATTTGAAAATTAGGCGACTATTTTACCCGACTGTATTCACCCTCTCCCCTGCAATGATTGTATCTGTGCTGCGGGGTAATCTGGAATAAGTCAATAGTACAGAGAACTTTACTTTGCGTTGTTTTAGATGCGGAGCATCTCTTGCTCGGGTCTATGTCCCGCGGCGTCGGCGTTGTAGTCGGCACTCCGAACTACGCACGCGCAACTCTTTTTCTTCCCTCTCTCCAACAGCTGCGCGTTACTCTCTCCGCTCTCTCTCTCTACCAGCCGCGTGCACTGCGCGTGCGTTCGCTTCTCCTCACACCGCGCGCGCACGCGCAACTCTCCTCCTCTAGTCTCCTCTCCTTCAAGTGTGAAAAAAAAATAAACGGCGAGCGGCGAGCGTTCCAAGTTTCTTTGCCGCGAGCCGCGACGAAGGCTCGCGTAGGGGGTAACGCTAGGGAAGTCGGTGGCGCCATCTCTCGACGTCAGCACGCAACTGACTCTTTCCTCGGAACCAACACGATGCTCCGCATCACCCCATGGTTCCCCTCGGGAAGATGGTGTAATTTTTTTTATTTTTTGCATCGTTAGCAATTTCAAATTTAACAACGTTAGTTTAGAGACATACAAGATCAGCTCGTCCTTTTTCCAATTGCAGTTAGATTACTGTACTTCCTGATTCGTCATGGGACCATCCGTACTTGCCATGTTGCTTCGAGTGAGTGGTACGTAACGCGCAAACTTTGCAATCACCTCAAGAAACACTGCCGCCGGAAGACGCTATAAAAATGCACTACTTCGAATTTTGCAGGATTTGTAAGCAACTTCTCCAATGAAAAAATTGAAGATACAAATTCGGACATGAAATCTCGTGAGTGTTAAAAGTCGTAAAGTTACTAATTTTAATTGACTGATTTGTTGCTATGATCTTGTTTTTACACTTTACGAATCTATAAAGCCAATCGCGAAAGTTTCAAAATGGTATACAACCGGAAGACGAACATCTAGAAGAACATTACTTAACAGGCAATAAAAAAAAAAAAAAAAAAGTCGTCGAAGTGCACCCTTTTACGACCTTTACGGACCGGAGTTTTTGTGTTCAGATCTAAAATCATTTCACAAAAACGCGAAAACTGATTTAGTAATATCTCAAACCTTTAGAAAACGCTAACGCTAACCTCTTCACTTTTCTGTTCTTTCTTTCTCTTTTGCTTCCTCTATTTTTGCTGCCCTTTTTTTGACCTCGTTAATGGGTCAGTGTTAGCGTTTCCCAAAAGGGAACGTGCCTGACGTTTCTCAAGCGTTGTGCTAACGAATTCCCTAAGAATCCACCAATGTATCTTCCTGCAATTTTTTTCACCCCTTTGCTGTACTCTGCCTTTCAGAGTACGTCGACGCCCTTGGATGCGGTCATCCATATCACTCCTGGAGAGAACTACATTTATAGCATTCGTGGAAGGAACCGCATTCATATCACTTGTGGAGGGAACCGCATCTATCGTTTTCGCTTCACACACATCACTGCCCACACACCGCTCTGATACGGAAACCCAAAGCGAAGAACATCCGCGATGGCAGGGCGGACAACTGAGCCCGCATTTTACCGGGCCGCAGCGCAACATCTCCTAGATAACAAAGCCATAGTGCTCAATGGCTGTACAACACTAGAGCGCACGACAGAAGGGCGCCGACATTACAGAGCCGACAGTAGAGCGCCGCGACGTTAGAGCGCGCGACTTGAGAGCGCTGCGACGTTAGCGTGCGCGACTCGAGAGCGCTGTGACATCAGCTCGCGTGTTATTAGAGCGCACGTTACGAGAGCGCACAACCAGTCCAGCGCGAGGGGCCCTACCCGACTGACCACTTGTCCGGACACCGCGTGTTTTATGTGAAATTGGCGGGGATTAATGCCGCGGCATTCAGCAAGGACATTGCGAATTGAGTCGACGAAGTTTTGGCATCTGACAAACCAAGAAGTGTCACAAAAAGCTGACAGCAGAAAAAAAAAAAAGAATATCTGTACGTCCATTTCAGCAGAAAAAAAAAAAATCAGCTGACCTAGCGTCATTAGTTCTTTGATTTAATTGATAAAGTTCAGCACCAACCTCACTCATTTTTATTTTAAATTATTTTAAAATGTTAAAAAAGAAAGAATCAACAGTGTAACTAGCTTCCCCGTATTCTGGGGTTTTCAAGATAAATTTAGGGAATGAAGCTCTCATTCCAAATGTCATACGCCAACCATTCATATTGTCACACATGACAATTGTACTAAACAAATGTGTGTGCACACATTTCCGTCATGCACAAACGCGGCCTACTAATGAAATCAAGGTCACCGCGTCTCCCAAGCGCTTCTCTGAATCTGACCGCGAGAGATCTCGACGCATTGGTGCTGTTTCTCTGGGGACGTTTTTGTCGGAAAAAAGCTGACCTACGAATCCTACAATCAATCCTACCCGTGGCACCTGACCTCGAGAGGAGTCGGGACTCAAAAGCAGCCGCGGAGCAGTAGCAGACGAAAACGCGTGGATTAATGCGCCGGCAGCGCCACCTAGCTGCAAAAAAAATCGGACACGGTTTCGGACCCCCTCCAATGTACAGCGTCTATGGGAAGTTCCATAACTGAGTTGATCTAGTAACGGTGGTCTATAGAGCGCACGACAGAAGGGCGACGACACTGATCTCTATTTTAGTAGGCTGGATACCGGACCGCGGCCTCGGCAGCTGGGGCCGAGTGTCGCCACCGGCGGCCATTGATTGACACCAGCCAATGCATGGGACTCTATGGGAAGAACGAGAAAAAGTGACGTTTTCCTGTGTTTCTAAGCTGTTGTCGGCACTGAAACTTTTTGGATGCTTTTCGATAAGCCCGTCAAATAGCTTGCGTACAAACATTAAAACTGACAGCCCTCGCAGTTCTTATAAATAAATATTTTGTGGTCGAGAGTGACTCCGCTGTAGTGCAGCTCAATGAGGCGAGAGTTACATAGAGTTACCGCGGAGTCGGTGGCGGTTTCGTTGAGTTGGGTTTAGCAGACGACAAGCTCGAAGGCTTTGCTACGCGGAATTCGCTCACTCCCGGAAAGCCGCTGTCGAGATGGAACTTCTTTGTCATTCATCAACTTCTGGGCTTCCCTAATGACGGTCTTATTGACGGCAAGTTCCTTTGCTTACTCCACTACGTGAGCAATCTTGCCAGCTCAGCCGTGGGTGCTCCGGTACGTTCGATTTTTTTATTCGGCGACCGGACGTTTGACAAATACCGATTCGATCTCGAAACGCCCGACATAAGGATCGGAGTACACCATAAAATACTCGCCTCCGAGCACAGCGTACATGCTTCAATATTCTTACTTTTGTGCGTTTCTTCCACAGACTTGCGTGTATTGCCTGGTGTCAAGCAATGGCCGCCGGTGGCGACACCGACGGGCTCCCGATCCGCGATCCAGCCTACTAAAATAGAGATCAGTGGGCGACGACATTACAGAGCCGACAGTAGAGCGCCGCGACGTTAGAGCGCGCGACTCGAGAGCGCTGCGACGTTAGCGCGCGCGACGCGAGAGCGCAGCGACATTAGCTCGCGTGTTATTAGAGCGCCCGTCACGAGAGCGCACAACCAGTACAGCGCGAGGGGCCCTCCCGACTAACTACTTGTTCGGACATCGAATTTTTTATGTGAAATTGACGGGGATTATTGCCGCGGCATTCAGCAAGGACATTGCGAAATGAGTCGACGAAGTTTTGGCATCTGACAAACCAAGAAGTGTCCCTGACAGCAGAAAAAAAAAGAATATCTGTACGTCCATTTCAGCAGAAAAAAAAATTCAGCTGACCTAGCGTCAGTAGTTCTTTGATTTAATTGATAAAGTTCAGCACCAACCTCACTCATTTTTATTTTAACTTATTTTAAAATGTTAAAAAAGAAAGAATCAACATGTAACTAGCTTCCCCGTATTCTGGGGTTTTCAAGATAAATTTGGGAAAAGGGGCTCTCATGCCAAGTGTCATACTCCAACCACTCATATTGTCACACGTGACAATTTTACTAAACAAATGTGTGTGCACACATTTGCGTCATGCACAAACGCGGCCTGCTAATGTGGTCATGGTCACCGTCTCCCATGCGCTTCTCTGAATCTGACCGCGAGAGATCTCGACGCATTGGTGCTGTTTCTCTGGGGACGTTTTTGTCGGAAAAAAGCTGACCTACGAATCCTACAATCAATCCTACCCGTGGCACTAATTCTTGTGTAGAAGTTTGGTATCTATTCATATCTAAAACTTTTATATTCGAACTTTTATTTGTGTCTTTGCTACGGTTTTTTCTTTGATATTCATATTTTTCTGAAATCTTTGGTATTCATATATTCCTGAATCAAAGCACTCTCGTTCGGCCCTATAAGATCGGACTTTTTCCTGAGAATAAAGGTGGAGAAGGTATGGTTCTAAAAAATGCAAAGAATAGAAAAAGCGATAGACGAGTCTTTTTTCTTTGTAGACTCTTTTCTGAGACATGCTGAACGGTCATTGTCTTAAGGTTGTGTTCTATCAACAACAGAAGGTGACGTCGACACCGTACCCGACGCGTCAACGAATTACGATTTAAAAAAAAAGAAATCTCAAATATATTTCACAAATTTGCAGGGGAGGTTTTCCTGTATCCGTCAAAGGGCTGGAAAGCTCAGCATCCGATAAAATTGCGCTGAGCTTTCCTTCGATTTTTTATCGACAGTTTTTTAGCGGTGAGCTTTCTTCATTACGGTCATGGACGTCAGAATACTATTTAAAATTATGTGAGGGACGTCTAAATAGCCAGCAAATAGATTGGAGCCCAAATGCCTGTCAAGAATAGACCAAAAATAGCAAAAAGTAAACTTTTTATAGTATATCCGAGATGCGCACCACAGCACCGCCAAGAAATCTCCAACTGCGAACATTCCCGGTACGTATATGCTCCACTCCCCTGCCCCCTTTTCTCACCGATGTCAGTAAGCAATTGGTTAAAAGGAGTCGTGCCCGTTTTATATTTATTTTTTTATTAAAGGCATATTCAATCAATCAAAAATCACCACTGCTCCGATTCGATGAGCCGCACAATTTTGTTCTGTCTATGGAGCCGCGGGTACATCACACATTTTGCGGTGTTCGCTCAAATGTCGTTTATTGTAAATGGCATTCGAGTTGCCCGTGTGGCACGGGCATTAAAGGGATACTGAACCAAGGAATATAGTGTCCATAATAAGTGGCGCACGTTCTTTCCAAGAGCCAGCAGCCGCCGGTGTGCACGAGCACACGCAACAAAAATGACGTCAGAGATCTCCATTCGCGGTTAAGATGACAGTGAAATGTATAGGCTTCGGGCCAAATGAGAATAAAGACAAGTTTTTCATCTACACAGTGGTGTCTGGTGTAAAAGGTAAGCGATTAATTGGTTTCAACAAGCACATAGCTTTCACTTGTAGAGATGAAAAACTTGTCTTTATTCTCCTTGGCTCGAAGCCCATGCATTTCACTGTCGTCTTAAGCGCGAATGGAGGTCTTTGACGTCATTTTCGTTGCGTGTGCTCGCGCACACCGTGGCTGGCTCGTGGAAAGAACGTGCGCCACTTATTATGGAGACTAAATTCTTTGGTTCAGTATCCCTTTAATCAAAGAAGGCCAATCATGGACACAGATTGGCAACGAGTTCTGCGTCAGCGCTCTCGTGTCGCGCGCTCAACTGGTCATGCGTTCTAGTGACATGCGTTCTACAGTCAAGCGCGCTACTGTCGCAGCACTCTTGTGTAGCGCGGTCTAACGTCGGCGTTCTAGTGTCGCGCGCTCTAAAGGCGCTCTCCCGTGCTCAATGAGATGGCGTCATCAGAGAGGCCCAATGCAGGGCACAGATTAGACACGACGTCAACGTTCGGCTCAAACTTGACTCGAAGCCGAGCGCTGACGCAGAACTCGTTGCCAATCTGTGTCCATGATTGGCCTTCTTTGATTAATGCCCGTGCCACACGGGCAACTCTTATGCCATTTACAACGAATGACATTTGAGCGGACGGCCAATCAGCGCGCGACACTCCGGGTGTACCGCATTCCACGCGCGACAGATTGCGAGCTGATTCGCCGATCACACAAATGTCATTCGTTATAAATGGCATTCGATTTGCCCGTGTGGCACGGGTATAAGCCATCTCGTTCAGCACTACGGCTCCGTTGTCTAGGGGATCTATACTCGTGAAACACGAAGTTCGAGCCAAAGGTTCGCTTAGCGCGGCGATTGGACGTCGGCGGAAGAAGCGCGAAGTCATCGTAGTGATAGACCAATCGGTGCGCACCGTCAACTTCGGCCACAACTTTGTGTTTGAAGAGTTTACCCTTAAAACAATTATCAATGAGATTCAACTGAGTTTCTAATATATTCTATAAGATTACATTAGAAAGTCAAAGTCAAATTGGACGTTTTAGTGATTTATACAGCGTAAGGTTGGTCTGCCAGTAGGGGCGACACTGGTTTACACTGTAGATGAGCAATTTTGCCAGTGCAGTACGACTGCTAACCTGGGGTCTTTAACGTGCTCACGCAGTATATGATACACGACCGCACGCCGGTACGATGCTCATCCAGATCGAAACGGGCAGGGGTGGGGCTCGAACCCAGGATCCCTGGGTTCTGCAGCGCGAGCTTTCGCTCCACGCGCGTCGAGCTGGGTGTGCGCTTCAGCCCACTCGGCCACCGATCCCCCCTTACATTAGAAACTCAATTGAAACTCATTGATAATTTGTGTAAGGGTAGAGGCCTAGGAGGTGTTGCGCGGCGCCTCCTCATCCCTGACTCCGCGCCTTCTGTGCGTCTGACTTTGACGAAAACAAAAGAGCTCGTACTGACGAAAACCCGGTGATGTCTGCCGGTTTGCCAGAGCCGGAGAGAGAGGGGAGAGGTCGACGCGTGCTGACGTCAGCGCATCGGACCAATGGGAGCGTCGCACCCGTCAGTCATCCACCTCCCTTTCCCTCTTTTCCTGGCTCTGGCAAAGAAAAAGACAACGCCGTATTTCCGTCAAGACGAGAGTTATAATACTAACGCGTTAAAACATCCCCTACGTGCCCACCTGACCAATAAGCCGCCTCCCTCTTATCACCTGACCCGGCTCTCCGCGCGTGGGAATCGGCGCGAGCGTGATGACGTGGCGAAAGAGAGGCATATGACTGGTCCAACGAGGACGCAGCTTCCACCGTGGTCTCAGCTTAGGGGTGGACGTGGTATAGTTTTCATCGTTCGTACAATCTACTTTTATTTTCAGATACCAAAATAAGAAATTGCGTTGTTTCTTTTTGACAAAACAGTAAAAGAAAATCGATATTAGCGTGCAAGAACTCATGTTTATACGACTCAAGATCTATTTGTTTATCTTAGCCACATGCATTTCATCTGATTCGAAAGGGTGTCACGAAGTCTGGTAGATCACCTGCAATACCCGTGATTGGTACAACTTTGCATCGCAGTATTAAAAGCTGAATCGTAGTTCTGCTCTTAAACTAAGAAATCAATTGTAGATCATAAAATTATGGAATGGGCTCGTCGTTATTTAAAATATGAAATATAGTTTACCAAAAACGATCGACAATATGCAGGGTGGGCCGTAAGGACCAACATATTTGGCACGCCTTGCGAGATTCGAATTACAAACGTACATCGGGCACGCGAACGTAGTTTGGCAACAAGTTTTATGTCAAAGTTTTTTTTAAAGCTCAATTTTGAGGTACTGAAGTATTAAATATAAAGAAAAAATCGGACGACGATTATAATGATCCCAGGAGAAGGAAAACAAGGGCGACAAAGGACGAACGCAAATCTCCAAACACATTGAGGTGACTGGTGCGCGACCGAAAAAATTCGTCTGGTCCTGGCATCGAACCAAGGACCTCTCCATTTCCCGTGGAGCGCTCTACCAACTCAGCTAATTAGGAGTTAGACGTCACGAGAGCAAACGGGGTTTATCAACTGCCACCAGTTTAACACAAACAAGAATGAACGACTTGAATTTTTAAAGTTATGATGATTACGCAATTAATGCAAAGGTGCAAGCGAGATGGACAAGGATGACGATAATAATCCCTGGAGGAGGGGAACAATGGGACAAAATTCCTCCTTACTTCCTTCCTCATTACCTTTAAAAATCTATACAATTGACTCAAAATTACTCTAGAGAGTCCGCGTTATTAATCGACTTTTGGCGCGCGCACTTGGCTTCCGAACGACGAAGCGCATCTCCCCATGTGGTTCTGGGATGTCACGGGTTCCGAATACCCATTTACACTTACCTTAAAAATTCTGAAAACCTGGGGTCGCGCGTGCCGCATTCAAATCCACCCAAAGCATTCCGTTATCAGTCATTGAAGATCATAGCGCACGCACGATGCATGCACGACACGTTGGTCAGGTCTATCAGAATGATCAAGACAAGCTTAAATTTTGTTTCTTTCTCACTCGCGATAAGGCCGCCTTAGCGATCTCATCTTTGACGTCACACCGCAGCGGTGGCGCCTTCGCGGCGCGACTTTCTGTCATTTATTTTTCGGCGTATGTGCAGTGCCGTAGCTTCCTTTAGAGGGTTATGGCAATTCCCACGGTCATCACGTGACGCACACTCGTGTTTGTGTGTAGAAGAATAGAGACTAAAATTCTCGTTATTCAAATTATAGAATGGAAATCGCCGGCTTTCATCCTAGTTATATTTTTAATGCAGACCTCAAGATCTGGATAAATGAAATGCTGTGTAACGGAATCCCCCCCCCCCCCCCTCCCCCCTCCCAAAATACCAAAACTTTGTCCTTCCGTTCGTCCGTACATTTCCCGTTAAATTAGGGAAATTGACGTCACGCGACGTCTACATCAAGTGGAACTGGAACGGGAACTTGTCGCATTTTTTACTGGAACGAAAAAAAGGAACGGCGTCGTGTTGAAAATATTTAGTTGACTCTGTGTAGCCAGTGTAAATAGAAAAGCTACAGACGTTTCTTGACCTTTTATTGAAAATAGTACATCTTGACTATATGTCAAAAGTCACTAAGTTCTTCTATAGACTATAGTCTCTGACAAGGTGAAAACGGCAGTTGTTTTGCCTCCAGCTTGAGCCTTCTACTCTTGACAACGCTTCGGATCCTTGCGCATTTTGTGCGCGCATGCGCAGTGAATGCACGGTGCAAGGTGTGGAGTGCGTGCTGGAGGCCAGGTGTTCGGAAGACACGCCCTGCCAGTCTCAATATGTGACTATAGTGACTTTATTGACCCTATCAAACTGGTCAACTAGTCAAGGAAAGCAAAAGAACAATTTTGAAGTGGAGCAACTGCCTTGAATCGCCTCGACCTGAGTGAGTGCTATGCAGAAAAACGATAACATTTTTTCTAGGTGCCGTTTTGTGCATGTTGTTTTAGCGACTGCGCCGAATTATTATTAGTTGTACCAATGTTGTTTTTTTAGAAAAAGATAGAGTCCACGGACTTCGAAACACTGTTTTCTTCTTGACAGCATCCTGAGAAGGAGATCGGTTACTTTAAACCTTAATGAATGCTGAGGTGGTCACCGGCCAAATGATTACCTTTAATAAGTAGGCTATATAAGGATCTGGAGCTGTCAATGTGAGTGTGATTCAGGAGTTGAGTGCTTCATGGCGATTGTGTTCGTGTTCGTTTCTTACGTGTATATGTGGGATGTATGTAGTGCGTGCAAAGAGCACAGACACACCATACCCTAGCAAAATCCAAAATAAAATAAATAAAACCACTGCCGTTTTTTTACGTTATTTTGTGGCAGCTTATAGATAGCAAAGTGCAAAGCCGTAATAAACATCCAAAGTTTTGTTGAATGACACACTAAGGTGTAAAGCATTTTTTCTTCTTTTTAAATGGGTGTTGCTTTTCAACTGAAAAGCTGTACCTTTGCAATTAAAGCTACAGAAAAAGCAACTTGAAGGCGACAGAATGTCTTTTGGCGTTCTATCTAAAAGTGGGCTAACATTGAAAAGAAAATCACCAGAAAGGCTAGAGAAAGTCAGATAAAAGTTGTTTATATTTTATAACCTGTGATGAGTTTTTACAGCGAAACTCTGTATGACTCGTTGGTCGTGTTTTTTCGTCTCCGTCGACAGAACAGTAGTCGACAGAATAGTCTATACAAAACCATCGCGCGGCCCTTATTAGCGTTCGTGCGCCCCTTATCATTTACCAGGTGGTGTCGAAACTTGTTTCAAGAAGAAAATCACAAAACCAGTGTCAAAACCACATAATCGATAATAAGGCGTGCGCTATCAATGAGAAGCAAGTAGCGCTCCCCGCATGCGTTTCTCGGCGAATATTGCGGTTGCATAGGCTGCTGCGGCCACGACGAAGGGGGGACTGACGTCACTAGCCCCGCTAACAATGCGAAGCACATAGCGCTCCCCGCAGGCGTTTCTCGGTAAAGACTGCCGTTGCATAAGCTGCCACGACAACGGCTGCGTACGAAGTCTTTCATATATAAAAACGTTTTGGTACGGTGCATTTACTTTTCTTTCGTCAATCATTTGGTACAGATCATTTTGCTGTTTACAAACATGAACTGCCGCTTGCGTTTCAAGCGACTTCCGGTCGCAACGTCTTTGCAAGCCTATTGAGCTTGCTTATGTCATCAGTGCTAGAAAGCATGAATCCTACACGGACAACAGTTGGAGATTTAACGAGGACCTTCGGCTGTACAATATTACATCTTGGAGGACGGAAGTCCTCCAAGATGTAATATTCCCAGGCGAACACAACAAACCATTGTTGTGTTCGCCTCTTTGCCGATTAATTCCTATTGTTATCATAGGCGAGAATGTAATATGATAGTATGCAAAGTTATAAGAAGATAATCAAAGCTGGCGACCTGAACAACTATCAAAAACTATTATTGATTTCAAAATGCCGATGGAGCGCGATTCGGGTGACGAAAATGATCCCTCGTGGGAGACAGACCATACTTCTGGATTACGTCTCCTCTAAACAATACACTTCTACTAATTTCAGTACATGGCTAAGATTGCGGCGAAGGGATATATTTATTGTCCGCTTACCATAATTTTCGATCTATCCGCGGCTCATGAAATATGTTACGAAAGAAAGGTGATCTACTTACAGCATCTGTTTCTGTGTGAGACAGTGCGCGATTGCATACGCTAGCATTTCAAGAAATGTTAGCAAAAGAGCAACCATGAATCCTAATTTCAACATAATATGGAGAGCGATTTAATGGGGTTTCTGAAAGCTTACAAGATTATTTTTCTGAAAAGGTAGAAGACGCACCAACCTGTTATAGAGTGTGAGATGTGCACCCAGCGTGCATCACAGTGAGATATGTATTTAGCCGAACTATGTACTTAAAACGTAAAACATACGTTAAATAAGGAATACCTTTAGGCCAATTCATTATTTTCTTTTTGTTTGAAGCTCCTAAAACGCCAGGTGACACATGTGGTGCGAGCCTTGCCAGAGGTGGACGGTTTCTTCCAGGAGCGATTATTGCCAGTGAAGGGGAATTTCCCTGGCAGGTAAGCGTACTACAACGGGTATCAGGCATTGTTTTAACGCGGTTTCAGTCGTTTGCTTGTCCGATAAGAGGCTACAATTATTGCTTTACTGTTTAGAGCCTTGAGTATAATACGCGTACACTTTTTTCTACTGGTGACTATTTCGTGTCGAAACGGGAAGAGGCTGACCGGCGATGTCTTTAACGAAAAGAAAAAAAAACAATGAATCGGGTAGTAGTGAATTAATTATTTTGTTTAACCAACTAGGCAAATACAAAATAAAGGACAAAATTCAATCAACGACAACCTCCATATCAGCTTTGCCGTTTCTTATAATTTACTTGGAAATTATGAAGGATTGAATGCTTGTAACTGCGTGCAGCTTTGGAATACAGCCATCACGTTCGCACATTGCAAATAAATTATTATGCCTATCCTATTCTGTAGGAAAAGTCGAACGTTAAGATTAACCATATGGTCACTCCCAGGTTAAAAGCTCTGGGTGGGATGTCCTCGCGGTTCTTGCATTGTGATTTGTTCTTAAACTCATTGGAGAGGTAATAAGATGCTTGGCACTGCCATATCATACGTTTCTTAAGCGTCAGAATCTTAGGGCATGGAGAGTCCCATCTCATCGCTCGACAGCCGATCGTGGCTTTATTTATTGCCGTTAGCCGATCAGAAAGCCGAAGAACGAAGCAAGGAGCGTGATGACAACAAGCAACGCCCTGAGTTTCTTGAACTGTCGGGTCTGTATTTTTGTTATCTTTCGAAGTAGGAGTACATCGGGTAGGACTGCAGAAAAGTAACATCTCAATTGACGTAATCCGACAGAAATTGCAGGTTTTCCAACAAGTATGGCATTTTATAAGGGCGTGCGCAGAACAAGTCGTGCCTCGTTAATACGAAACCTCTTTAATAGACTGTTTTAGTAGATCGTTCAGTCACTCCCGCTGTGCTATCCGCTAGCCGCTACGACCTCCGCTATATGTAGCGTAGCGGAACCACCATCTTAAGTTTTAGTATAACGTTCGCAAGCCGCTATGGATTACAGCGCTGCGAGAGCTAACGCAACGCCACTAGCGGCTCTTTCGGACACTAAGGCTCGCGTAAAACAGATTAGTAAAGCAATTCTTTGAATTTTTTTTTTATTAACGTCGTTATCTTAATAAAATATTTTGTTCTTTATTGAATAACGAGCTAATCGTTTTTTTTTAAGTAAATGACTCTGATGTTTGTAATTGAATACAACTGACGGCCAAGTTGTCCAAGCCAATCCGATATGAGTCAAGTGCCAAAGCCACCGAGAAAAATCTTCAAAAATAGATGATAACAACCGTAGCTCTTCTGTTGTGTCGTTGTTCATCGAAAATGAAACGTCCCAGAAATCCCTCATATTCGCCGGCTCGCTCGCTTCCTTGGTCAGTTTTGTCCTTACGGCAAGGCGGCCGAGCAGGAGACCGCATCCTCCGCTCACAGCACCACAAACCGCGAAGCTCTTTTTTGTCTTTCCGTGGTCGTATTTAGCATGTTCGCCATAAATCGCTACCTGTCGCAGTCCTGGAACGGCTTTGTCGCGGCTGCTTCTTGTAGCAGCAAGATATAATCCACCCCTCAGAACCACGATCGCAAAGCGCACAGAGTGGACAGGCGCGGTGTGGCGGCCATCGTGAATTGTGTCCCTCGCTGGCTCTCCCTTATCTCGCCAAGACTCATTCTCGCGAGACCCACGCTAGCACGCCGCGCTATTTTGGTTCGATAGCGCGCCTCCGCTAGCCTCCGCAGCTCCGCAATGTTTCCGATAGCAGCGCGCATGCCCAGTAGCGTCGTCGCTCTAGTGTATAGCGCAGCGGGAGAGCCAAAACGATCTGCTAAAACTCTCTAGTATGAATACCCCATTGTATAGTCAACCATTTTGGGGACGAACTGGGTAGACGTGTGCCTTTAGAACGCAGCTCTTAGGCGCCCGTTTCCGGGTTTCGCGGCGGCCGAGTCGCCGTCGGCTTCGGCGCACCCGATAAATTTAGCGTGAAATTGCATGGGTGTTGAGGTCACGCGATGTCAATTTTCCCGTTAAATATTTTGGGGAAACCAACGTCACCAATGAACAAATTCAGGTTCTCCGTTAGATTTAGCTGAAAATTGACGCCACGTGACCTAAACACCAATTCAGTTTTTCGCTAAATTTAGAGGGGAAAACGACGTCACGTGACTTCGTGTCACGTCACCCATGATCAAATTCAGTTTCTCCCCTAGATTTAGCGGGAAAACTGACGTCAACGTTACCTAAACACCAATCTAAATTGTACGGAGGAAAAGGAGGGGCATACCCTTCTCCTCTTCAAGAGCTGCGCTCTAATTTCGCGTGGCGAAGATTTGTAAACGTCTTTCATCTTTTTTTACTTGTTATTACAAGCAACTCACATTATGGACACATAAACTTTTTTTTTTTTGGGGGGGGGGGGGGGAGGGGGAAGAGAGATGGAGGCTTTGGTATCAATGAGACTATTACCCGGCACTCTGTTCCACTGCAGGTGTCTGTCAAGGCCAAGAAGTCTTTTTGTGGGGGATCCATCATCGAACCGGACATCGTTGTGACGGCTGCGCATTGTGTAAACGGGCACGTATAAGGTTTACCTGGTAAGAAAATGTCAATGAGCAGTGTGCTTTTCTTCCTAGGGAAGATCCAGCGGATATTGTAGTCCAGGCTGGACTTTTGGACCTCAACGACCCGCCTTCGTACAGCCAACTGGGCTATGTAAGTATCACACCATTATGAAATGACGGCATTTTTGTAGAGTGTTAATTTAGTTTTGAGGCTTAGGACACGCGAGAGATACTGTACGACTGAGAGTCCGTTAGCCACTCTGTTCAACAAGAGGTCAAGTTATGTTTGCTTTATACTCGTTGTCACGTCAAGGAAAAAGGCAGGCTTGAGCATTATTAATGCGCTGCGCGAAGTAGTTCTTACAAGATTTGATCGTTGAAGGAGGAAATGATGCTTTTAGCGTTTGAAATGTCGACGTCTTGATAGAATGACATGGATTTGACCTAAGATGCACCGACATATATGAAAACATATTTTGTTTTCACTACGGTTTTGCAGATGAAAGCGAGTTTAGATACAAAGACATTTCGGAGAGGAGTGTAAAATAACGGTCAATCATTCATATATACCGTGACAAAAGGTTGATCGAGCAATGATTAAAATAACCACTTTAATTGGGAACACAAGACATATTCGGAACAGCTCTGCTTAATTCGGTCCTCTTGTCTGACGCTAGCGACTGGAGTGGGAGGGCCCTTCTAGTCCAGCGATGTCGTTACTTGCGATCAGATATCTACGTAACCCGTTGTTAGTAACGAGTCACTTCTAGTTGCTTACTTTTTTCGGTAACTAGTAACGTATTAAGTTACTTTTTTTAGGAAAGCATCGAGCAACGTTCTCAGCTAATTTTAAGGCCAAGTAACGAGTAACGGCATTTCGTTACATTTGAGGAGTAATGTGTACGAGAAAATTGAAACAGACTCGTTTTTAATTCTTACCTGAGTATGCGTCGATTTCGACAAAGGCAGATGGGCAACGCGAAAAACAACTAAACAGTATGAGAGTATAGCAACTTTCATCGCTAAGCACGTCAGTCAAACTCTACAGCTGGGAATATCCTTCACCCAGCGAGCACAATACGGTTCGTCGGTTGAACCATCCGGAATTGACTACAGATCAAATGTAAACCCGGAAGTTGCCAACGCGGGAAGCCACATAACTCATTGTGAACTTCGAACATTTGAAGCGGAGAGAACAGATGGTAGAGGGGAATTCTAGATTCACCAGCACTTGGTGAAGCACAACACTGGCGTACATTCGAGCGCGTCAGTAGAACGGCTCTTCACCCTCGCCGGAGATGTATTCTCAAAAAAGAGGGGATACATAACTGATGAAAATTTCGTGAGGCAACTACTGCTTAAGTGCAACGGCTACTGAAAAAAAAAAAAGAAAAAATCAATAAAGCTTGAAACAAAAGCAGTTGTGTATTTGGTCGTCAAAGTGATGATAAAAGTAACTCGCTACTTTTGAGGTAAAGTAATGCGTTCCTTTTAGGAATCGGTAGCGAGTAACGTATTTAGTTACTTTGCAAGGCAGTAACGAGTAATGGAATTTAGTAACTTTTTTCGGGTAGCGTGTACATGTCTGCTAGCGATAACTTACGAAGTTTATTATCGGCACTTTCAGCGGCTCTCGATACCTGATTTTTATGGACGGACTAATCAATTAATACTCCAAAGCGAATTATGCGATTGTAAAGAATAAATCGACCGTTTTCGTCATTCCCCGCAGGTGCGAAAAATTGCCGTTCACGAGTCGTATGCATTCCCGGTCAACAATATAGCACTGCTCAAGTTGGATATCCCTTTTGAATTTGCCGAGAGCCAGGGGCACATCGGCGCTGTCTGTCTTCCCGCCAAGGATCACCCGTTGAAGGAGAACGTTGTAGTCACCGGCTGGGGAGGCATATCACACGGTAATGGAGGCTCGAGTTGTTACAGCTGTTGGATTGGTGCCTATTGAGACAGTGCTTAAGTCAGTTTTAGCACTTTCAAAACAAACCATATATATATATATATATATATATATATATATATATATTAGAAAAACGTGACACGTCGGGAACGGGAGGTGCATTATTCTCACATTTAAGGACTTCCGAGTTTCATAGTTGTGCTACTTGAAAGCTTTTATTAAGTCACTAACAGGATAGTAAAACCATGGCGTGACCCATCATGACCCCGTTTCTTGCTTGCCAACATTGCTGCGATCTTCCCGCGCTCTCCAGTAAGGTGATGTTGTATAACTGGCAAGCTGAGTAGGCACCCCAGAAAAATACACAAATTTGCGCGTGTATTTCTCACTAATATTATTTTTTTTGCTGGCCTGAGTTTAACTAGCATTCGTTTTACAGAACCGAACTCATTGTAACCCGTTGGGTGCCCAATATTGCCCCATGTTACGCAGCGGTAGAACCTCTCAGCCTCTCAGATGAGTTGGAAACTTCAATAAATTTGGAAAAACAAAAATATTGTGAGTCGAAATTTGGGTTACTAGTTCAGGTCTGTCTATAAATGCGTTGAAGCAGTTTTGAAGAAACTCAGTGCCTCAAAATTTCCCCAGAGCTAACGTGCGATGCAAAGGCTCACGCTCAGGTTAGCTCGTTCTGGGTGTGGACACTTTTAGGCAGCTGTATTTCGATGCAATTACAACTGGCCTTAGGGTTTGGTGCTGTGCTGTTCGGGTCGCTTCACTTCGTCACAATGGGCATACGAGGGCTCTTTTGAGTCAGCACTGTGTTCCTATGCCGACGCTACTAGCTGATCGATCTAATCAGACAGCGTCAGAAGCGCACCATCCTGATGTGCGTTATGTTTCTGTACGCGTTCTATCATCGTTGAAAAATTTATAAACAGAAAAGAACTAGTCTGAAACGAAGTATGGCTGTCACCCACGCGGGTTGGATGACGGCTGGTCATCTACCACTTCAGTAGTTTATGATGCCGACAGAACACTAGAAATTCAGTATTGTTTTGAAAAGAATGGCACAAGCGTTGACAAGCAGCAGTCCTTTAGGAACTGTCAAGTACTCATGCAAACAGCTGTTTTTGGTGTGTATGTTTACACAGCCTCAAGTTAGTCTGCCTCAACTGGCGACTTGTCTCTCAGCTGTAGACGAGCAATTTAGCCAGTGCAGTACAACCGCTAGCCTGGGGTCTTTAGCCTGCACCACGCAGTAGTGATACGCGACAGCACGCCGGTACGATGCTCCAGTTCGAAACGGGCAGGGGTGGGGATTGAACCCGGGATCCCTGGGTCGCTAAACTCGTCAAGCACAACTTTGTGCCCGAAGTTTGCGGAACGCGCTAATTGGACTCTCGCGACGCTGACGTCGCGCCGAGCGAGGTGTCAATCATTCGAACGCTCATTTCTTTGAGAGAGGCAGAAGGTAGCAAAGTTCATCGAGGCGCGCGTGCGGCGCGTAAGGGGCGCGAGGAGCCCGCTGATTGAACGGTTTCGCCGATGACGTAGCGCCCATTTGTCCCTACATCCCTACGCCAAGCTAAAATTAATGCTTTACAGATTGTCCCTGGGCGACCTGCTGACGCTCAAAATCCCTCCGAAGTTTGTGTAAAAAAGAAACCTCGTTTGTCGAAGTTGTCGCTGACGTCAAAGTGACGTTTCCGAACTTTGCGAGAGCCGTGGTTTGAGCTCGAGATCTTCGCTTCGGATCGAGGCGAAGTTAAACTTTGTCAACATGGCGGTGCCGTACGCTGCGGCCGAGCTTATCTTCCGCCACCGTCGGCGTTGTTACTGAGACCACCGGGGATGCCTTTCAACCCCCCGACGACGACTTTCGGCGACAGTACCGGCTACCGAAAGCCGTTGTGCGTTGACTCTGCGACGAGCTTCGTTCGGCGCCCGGACTTCGAGGCGGCGGACTATCGCGTCTATCATGACCGTGGAACCACAAGTTCTTTGCGCGCTCCGGTTCTTCGAAACCGGTAGCTTTCAAGGCATGGTGGCGACTGACGAGCACCTGTCAGTATCCCACATGACTGTGAGCCGGGCTGTCAAAGTTTTTGCGGCTGCCATCGTTTTTTTTTTTTTCTGCAATATCCGAAGAGGTACTAATAAGCTGGTATACAATTCAGAATGTTGGAAGACAAACAAGAACCGGGATAATTCTTGGGTAGGTTCGAGTCTCCCGGCAGCCGGCAGAATTATTTCCCTGAAATTTTACTGGCAGTCGTCACTCATTGGCGGTCAAATCAGTTCATCGAACGACGTGTCATCGACAGATCGTTTCATCGGCACGCGATGTAATCACATGAAAGACATTTTCTTCCGTTAGAGGTATATACAAATTAAACATTTTCACACCTTTATACATGTAAGTGGGGTGTCCAATAACTAACCCCCTAATAAGTGTAGCAATAGACCTTACAAAAAAATGTAAACCTCACACCTTTAAAAATGTGTGATTTTTTAAACACGCTTCTTAAAACGTGTGATAATGCACTACACCTTTTTATAAAGATGTAAAACTACAATACCCCTTCTCGTCAGACATGTAGCCAGGGGGGGGGGGGGCATAAGGCCCCCCCCCCCGAAATCTTCCATTTTGCTGGGGCCTCCTCTCCCCCCCCCCCCCCTCATAGAGCACTTTGTCACGGGCGCCCCCCCCCCCCCCCCCCCCCTCTAAAACAAAATCCTGGCTACGTGCCTCCTTCTCGTCAAAGTGTAATTACCACAGTACATTCCTTTTTTGGGGTGTACACAGTGGCCCGGGACCCAATAAAATGACTGAAAAATTAAATTACACAAACGAGTCGCCGAAACAACTTGGCGAGTGTCGAGGCAACTTCGGCCGAAAACCGGCTTCAATATTGGCCGGATGTACGGTTTTGCGCCTCGTCCAGACATCCGGCAGGTATGGGTGTACCGATGCAAATACACGATTTATGTCTAATAGCACTGGCACCACTGATCTCTTATTAGGCTGGATCGCGGATAAAGGCCTGTATTGCTGGGGTCGAGCGGCACCACCGGCAGCCATCGCTTGACACGATCTAATGCATGCTATAGGAGAAACGGGAAAACTCAATTTTATTACGTTAGTAGGTTGTTCTCGATCATGAAACTTCTATCGTGTTTCCGCAAATAACAGTTAATATTGGGGGCAAGAATATTAAACGCGTTAGAATACCAATCTTGTTTAAATAAACGTTGTGTGGTTGAGGGTCGAGGGCGACTTTGTTGGGCGTTAACTGTGATGTGTTTAATGAGACAAGGGCTACCGAGAGTTATTGTGGTGTCATCCGTGATCTCGGAGTCATCAGAGCTCAGCAAACGATAAGTTGGAAGGCCTTTACTGGGGACATTCGCATCGTTTTAACCGCTTGTACATAGTACTTCATGGTGAAAGCTTTTTCTTTGAACTGCTGTGAGGGCTTCCGTGACAAACTGAAACTCAGAGCGTGCCGTTCAGTCGCTGAACGTGCCGTTTATTTAGCAACCGAAGCAAGCGACGTCAGTAAAGTCGGTGGTGCTCCGGCCCATTTATTATTTTTTTTTAATCAATGTTCGAACGTTTGACGAATGTCTAGTTGATCTCCAAGCACCCGATATAATCATCGCAGCACGTCATAAAATACTCGCCCTCGAACACCGCGTACTAGCTTCCTATTTTTGCGTGTTTCTCCCTTAGACTTTCGTGTATTGCCTCATGGTGTAATACACCAAAACAACAAGGACGAAAACGAAGGGAGAATTAGACAGGACGCGGCGTATTGCCTGTTGTCAAGCAATGGCCTCCGGTGAGGCCAGTGACGGGCTCCCGATCCGCGATCCAGACTTGCACTGTGAGAGTTCTAATGCATTGCACCCGCGGAGTGCTGCACGGAGAACAGGCCCCGGACGAACTTGCCGAATGCACCTAGTGCAGACTGATGCTGTCGCCATAGATGTTGTAGAAAAGTCCCGACCTCAAACCGAAACTAGCGCCTTTTTGTTCGACATGATGGGTGGGAATGCGGGAGCGCAGTCGCTGCCATCGTTTATCTATAAACGTTGGTTGCTGCAAAGTGTCACTTATATTTGCGATGATTTCCAATTAAGGAACTCGGCTGTCAGAGATATCTACAGACGGCGTAAGTTTCCGAAGCCAGCTGACTACAAAACAGCATACACTTGAGAAAATGTGTGGCACTGTACGCGCAAAAGCTTGCTTCGTTTTAAGCATAGTATTATGAGTGAACCACTGAAATGATACTGCTTAAATTTAGTTCTTTGGAACATCTAGCAATACGTTTCGTAAGACTTTTTTTATTTCCCTGGTGACGGCATTGAGAACGAGAGCTTTCTCAAACAAAATAAGACGGGGCAAGATAGTTACCGTTCAAATATGACTGTGCTTGAGCCTCGGGCAACGTCTCCATGTTTAGCCTTCCCGGACGCTGAGTGAATGCGTCACAGGTTTCTGCTGTGGGAGCTTTGTCGAAAAATGTTCCACTTTTCACCTGCACACAGATCATGCGAGATCTCGCGGCCTCTGTGTTTGTCCTGGGCCTTTCATTACACACTGGTAGGTTTTAGCGTCTGTACGGCAACAAAGCGACCCAAATTTTGCAAATAAAACACGGGTCGTCGATTCATTCCATCGTGGAATATCAGACGCTTACAATTCAAGCTCGCGTTTGAGTTTGTGGCCCGCGGGACGCGATTTCGAGCAGATTACCAACTTTTTCTTTCAGCTCCGCTGTGCGAATGCCGCCTCGTAGCAGACGAACTCCCGTCGTCTGCTCTCGCTCCTCGCCTGGGCGAGGCATGACGGGATTGTCGGCGCTAGAGAGCTCAAAGACAACGTACAGCGAGCGGCGTGAACGCTCGCCTCCCCGCGCTGTCTCGTGCTCTCGTGCACCGCCTAGGGATCGCGGGGGATTTTTCGTCAAAAGTTGCGAAGTTGAGCGCGCGCAGGGAGGAGGAAACTTTGCGGCGTTCTTTTGGTCACTCCCCCCGCTACGTCAAAAAGCGAAGAATGTTTTGCTCCACGAGTTTAGCTACCTAGGGCTCTGCAACGCGATCTTCCGCTTCACGTGTTTCGAGCTGGTGTGCGCTCCGCTGCCACACCCGGCCACCGATTCCCTTCGTGACAAGTATCAACAAGTAGCACATCCAGGAACAAACAAAAGCAATTAACAAAATCGAGTATGACTAGGGCAAAGATCGCCTGAGGCCCGGCGTCGCAGCCTCACGCTTTACATATTCATTAAAGGGGTCATGAAACGATTTTACTACTTTCCCTAAATACTACTTAGAATCACTCCGTAACGTTAATAACTGAATAAACCTGCCTTAGTTTTACTTTCTAGGCGATGAAAGTCGACGAAAAAATTCCAGAAATATGAGTATCGTTCATCCCCTCAACTCAGAGCCAGAACAAGCGGCCACGTGGCCTGGTGCCTTCCCTATGCCGCCAACGTTAATCATAAGCAAGCGCTAAGGTTGGCAGAGTAGAAAGCGCGTGCTGAGCTCGCATTGTTAAGGCCCGTTCACACACTTGCAACCGAGTACGACCGGGAGAGGCGAGACCTGTTGAAACATATTAAAATTTCTTAGGAGGAGAGAACACACTGGCACGCTGGCGCCATCTGTGCGGTGACCCTGGAACTGCATTTCACAAGAGCAAAAGTTTTGCGGGACTTTCGAGGTCAAATGTGCGTAATACCTATGAGAAAGGCACTTTTATAACGTTGACCAAAGTTTTCGAGGCAAGAAAGAAAGGATAATGCGCGACAGAAATAGAAAATATGCTGGACTGCCAAGTTTACACTGCCACCCAATAAATGGCGCCAGTGTGTCCTCTCGTCGTAAGAAATATTAAGAGGTTCCACGGCACTCTGTTCTAAGAAGTCGCAAAGGTGTGAACCGGCCATTAGAGTTCAGCTATTCTCATCACTGCAGTGGTTTGAAACGAGCCACTTCCAAAGTGTCCGCGAGGCATTGAATGTAACGAACCGAAGTCGAGTGCTCACGCAGTTCTCGTGTCCAATCCATGATTGGACACCTGCCCGTTTCGATCTGGATGAGCATCGTACCGGCGTGCGGTCGTGTATCACTACTGCGTGGTACACGTTAAAGGCCCCAGGCTAGCCGTTGTACTGCACTGGCTAAATTGCTCATCTACAGCGAGTGACTCGTCGCAACTTTAAATGGCTGACCAACTACACGCTATATAAATATCCCCACAACCCCCAATTTTTTTCAATCCCCCATTTACGTCATCAAGCTTTGCAAGCCCAGGGTGAAAGAAATAGTCCCCTTTTATTCTCGCAATTTCACCGCATAGAAGCTTTTTGTTACATCGCAGCCTAACTAACGCCGGGTAAGAGACACAATCCAAAGAACACTTTATGAAAGGAACATGATGTCTTTTTACAGATGGCTGCTCGAGCGAACACCGCGAGATCCCCCTCGAGTTTGTTGATGATGATTATATTGCCTCGCGGATATATACAGCACTTCTGAATCAGTCGTGGTTAGTGCGATAATACTTGGGACAGACTAGGACCAGTACGCCTCTGCAAAGTCACGAACATTCCAACCCGATATTGTTTTATATTAACATAAAAAACAAGGCTAAAGGCCCGTGGTTCTCAAGATTTGCGCACTGCTCCAGGCGAGCAAAACAGAATATTTGTGGCTTGCGTTTCGAACATCCGTCATTGCAATTCCCCACTATAGTATTTTTTTTATACTTCGTTCTATTACAAGTGCCATCGAGCGGATGCTACAAAATCCAGCTCCGAGCTTTCAGTGTCTCTGCCAAGCACGTGTGCTCGTGCACTGCGAGCATCTTTCAGGGGAACATGTTTTGCAAGTAGCTTCGGCTTCGCTATCACGTAAAGTGAAACATGCGTGCTCACGGAGTCAGTGAAAGAAAGCAATATTAGTAATAAAGATGAAATGAATGATTTATGGGACGCTGACGCCTCGGGTTGCATGAATATTTTCTTTTTTATTTTAATTTTTTGTTCTTAGACGTTTTGTTATCGTCACTATAATACCGATGCTGACAGATGATTTTATTCGAACGTGGCACGTGCATTATAGCGCCGCTTTTATGGTCGTACCGCGTGGACGGTGCAAGCAGCATAAAGCCTGGTTCAGACAGTTGCGTTTGACTGCGTTTGACTGCGTTGCGGCTGCGAAAACCCAGGACATCCCTGCTGCTTATATCGCGTGCCAAGATGATTCCTTAAATTGGATTTCACGCTTCATATGAAGCACATATGTGCCAGTGACTCGCTTTCGGTTCTCGACGCAACGCAGTCAAACGCACTCAACCGCAAGTGTCTGAACCGGCCTTAAAGCCTGGTTCAGACAGTTGCGGTTGACTGCGTTTGACTGCTTTGCGGCAGCGAGAAACCAGGACATCCCTGCTGCTTATATCGCGTGCCAAGATAATTCCTTGAATTGGATTCCACGCTTCATACGAAGCACAGATTTGTCGGTGACTCACTTTCGGTTCTCGACGCACCGCAGTCAAACGCACTCAAACGCAAGTGTCTGAACCGGCCTTAACATGTTCGCGTCTTGCGGACGCGCTTGCTCCCCCTTCCCGAGAACAACAACATTGAAATATTTACAAGTCCTCAGCCCAGCGTGCGATCTCCTCAGCCCAGCACGCTCATGTGTTTTGCTTCGGAAAGCGAGCAAATCGCGCGCCATACACACAAACACTGAAAATGGAACCAGCCAGGAGACCATTTTTTAGATGTTTTTGTGACGCCCTCGTATGGTGCCCTTTCTTGACATCATTACCTTGCCAACAAGAAGTTTGATGGTGTTTGTAATAAGCATAGTGGAAGCTTGTATTCATATCGCTCAGAAACCAATACTGCCAACACCGTCAAAATTGAAGTTCTTGCATTACTCTTATTTCCGTCGATGAAAACTCCTTTGCTGACGTCATCGTCACCATTCGGCCAATCGTGAAAGGCCGACTACAGCGACGCTTTTGATCGCGCATGTCGCCAATAGACGTCTTCCAAAATCGTAGCGCCCCAACGCGGCGAAATATCACGCAATGCACTCTGGGAACTAGTTGGCCACTCAGTTTCGGTTTCAATTGAGCAGCTTCATTTCGTGCTATCACGCCGTGACCGAATACGCTGCTTGCGTTTTCGATTATCTGACTTTTCACGAATGTACAATACATTCATTCTCGAGCGATAGAAAACCAAGACTGGGGCACCTTCCTTGGTTCCCGAAACACCGGAAATTGTGCGTGCATATGCAAACGTAGTGAGACGTGGCTCAAAGATGCACCCACGAGTGCGTGCATCTTTGAGCTCAATTTCAATAATCCCGTCTAGTACCAGTAAACTTCAACTGAATCTTGGTCATTTTGAGCCTTACACGTATTTTGTTTCCAAACATCCGCTTCTTGCTACTTCACTGGGCGAAAAGCAAGCCGCATCCTCACAGGTGTACCAAAGTTGAGGCCAGCGTTGACGCGTTAACTGTTAAAGAAACGCAATAAATTCAACCTCACTACTGCACAAAAGTTATTGTTATGTCTTCCTCGTGTCATCATATATCTCCCACTCAAATTTTATACTAATAGGGGATCAAGTTTTTGCAAACGCTGAGATCGGCTAGCTACGACGCGGCTCTAACAAGCGTCCCCTACTCCTCGCTAAGCCTTTTTGGACGAGCTTTTACTGACACCCAAGATCCGTGTCTGAACGGTGTGTTTGAAATTATATCGACATACTCAGTCAGGAAGAAAGAAAACACATAACAAATATTATGGCCATTAGCAACCTTCAAATAAGCATTGAATAATTTCGTTCGTTTGGCGCACCGCATAGGGGTTCCGCCCGTCCGGCGGACTTCCGGCGAACGGTGCGACATTTTCACTCAAGTACTCGACTTTTGCTTTCTTAAAAAGGTTTGTACGTGCGAAGGTGCCTATATGATTGCAGGATCACTTTATGCGAATACGCGATGTTGAATATTAGTGGAATGCAAGCGGGTGTGGACTTCGCTTCGTGCAGTGCTGCGGGTCAGTACGATAAGAGATAAGAACTGTGTTCCAATTGAGCTTTTCAATGCCGCCTCCGAGTTCTACCTCGCGTACTCAGGCGTATTAAGAAAAGCAGTAATTGCACAAAGTTATATTTCGTCTTTGGAAGCACAAAACAAGCAAACTTCCTCACCAGCAACACTAATGTAAAGGTGCGAGCTCGATGTATGCATACTCATTGGTTGTAACAGCTTGTTGACACGTACACAAGCAAGATCCCCGAGCTTAGCAGTTTCAAGATTCCCAGCACTGGCTCGTTCACATACCTCGAAATGCTAACAGAAAGGCTCGAGTACAAAAAAATGAAAGTCGTTTACAACTCCCTGTAACGCCGAATTAGTGCGCAGCTCTTGAGGAGGAGGAGGGAAGGGCACTGAGGGGAGGGTATACCCCTCCTTCCTCCTCCTCCCCTCGTGATCCTGCCTGCTACCCCTCCCCTCCTCCCTCGTCCTCCTCCCCTCCTCCTCCTCCTCCATCCCCTCCTTCTCCTTCACCTCCTCATCCTCTCCTCGTCTCCTCCTCCTCCTCCCACTCCTCCTCCACTTCCCTCCTACTCCTGTCCTCCTTGGGAGTGGTCACGTGACCTCGGGGGGGGGGGGGGGGGGGGGTCGCGTGACCTGGGGGTCACGTGATCTGGAGGGGTCACGTGACCTCGCGGTTACGCCGACGGCGACGGCGACGCCACTCAAGCCGGAAACGGGCCCCTAAGAGCTGCGCTCTAAAATACAACAAGCACGTTTTAAGACAAGCTGTACGTCTCGGGCTTGTGCTATAGCTTCCTGGTCTGGCCATTTAGGTTAGTTTAGAGACCAACAAGGACGCTCTCGGGACCAGAAAACATGCCACGTTCTGTGTATAATCTCTTGTCGACGTGTCGATCGAAACCGAAACCATATGCCACTCTCCTCCCTGGCCAACAAGTTACCAGAGTAAAACGCGCGCCGTGTTGCATGCAGGGGTTTATGGAAGTAGTCTATTGGGTGTTCACGAGACGCCATATTGCTGAACGTTGTCCACAGTACGTGCTCAGAACATGATCCCATTTATCGTCTCCTAAGTACAAAGATTGTGATAAAGCTATGGGTACCCGTACTCTCGCGGAGCTTGAGCACCGATCAAAGCTTAGCACGCCGCGCGGTGTTCGCTTCTTTTGAAATCTCAGAAAAAGTTGTGCTCTAGCATCATTTTGGGAACAACGTGCAAACAAATGGTGTCCCTTGAATGCCCTCTTTACTAATACGATAGGTGTGAGTTATATGGCCAGGGCCAGTGGGTCATAATATTGTCACGAATGACAAGTGATGAGGCGGCAAATAACTGAGTAAACTAAACATTTAATCGGGCGAACTTGTGCCCAAAATAAAGAAGGAAACAAAAGATAACAGTAGAGCGTCGCGGGCGTCGAAGTCGGCGAAAGAGCAGAGTCGAACGCTGGGGCGAAACTGAGTCCGGAGCCCCTTTTGTACACGCGTGGGCTTCTGGAGCATTCGGCGTAGAAGGTTCGGCGCGTAGAACATTCTAACCTCGAATCCGCAAGACGGTTCTCGAATTTACCAGAACATCACATTACAGCCTCAAGAAAAATGTGTAGCCGCGGCCAGGAATCGAACCCTGACCTTCTGCGTAGAAGACAAGCGCGACAACCGTTAGGCCACGGGCGCGCTGCCTACTTGGTCAGCCGCGCTAGCGGCAATATAAGGAATAATCGTCATGATGAGTCAGTAAATTAACTAAAATTTTTACTAGAAGTGAAAGTTGGGCTAGTTGGTATGAATCCATATTGAAAACCAGCGCGAATAACACACGGGCAAAGAGGAGAGAACACAGAGGACGAGGCGCTGACTACCAACTATCTATTCAGAAGACATGCAAAGAAATTCACGCGAGGACTGCTTCTTCTTTTTTCCTCTTCCACCAGTCATTCGCCATTAAGCGCGCAACATTATAAATCATATCAAATTAAAGCACACCAGCACATTAAAGGCCTGTTCACACATGCAGCGGAGCGCTACAAGCATAGCGCTAAC
This sequence comes from Ixodes persulcatus, assembly GCA_013358835.2. Taxonomy (NCBI): domain Eukaryota; kingdom Metazoa; phylum Arthropoda; class Arachnida; order Ixodida; family Ixodidae; genus Ixodes; species Ixodes persulcatus. The sequence goes on from JABSTQ010010893.1 coordinate 146,368, forward strand.
CTCGCGCTAAGCGCGTGCTGACCGGAGCGTTCACCAGCTTTGTATCGCACCGCCAAAACGGTTGCTCGTGGCAGGCGATAAGTAGCTGACGGCACGTGAGGAGCGCTACATCAGCGCTTCGCTTCATGTGAGAACCGGCCTTAAAGCACACCAACACAGGTATAAGTCATCGCGTCTTCTTCCTCTTTTCTTCTTTCTTCGATCTTAAATCTCGATCTTCAATTCCCTGGTCATCCCATGTCCTTAGCACGCCGCGCGGTGTTCGCTTCACTATCTCACTGTCCACTAAGTTAATGGATGGCTGGCTCACGCACCCGGGTTTTCGTTTTGCTATATGGTATACGCTTCAAATAACTCCCGCGATAGCTGATCTTAGTGACACAAACGTGCTGTTAAAACACAAAGATCAGCTATCGAGGGAGTTAGTAGAAGCTTACCATATAGCAAAACGAAAACCCGGGTGCGTGAGCCAACCATCCATTAACCTAGTGGACAGTGAGATAGTTTTTTTGGACATGGGTTGACCAGAGAATAGACCTATCTCGCTAAGTGTTCGGCGCATGCGTGTCGCCGCCATAACTTTAGTTCACAGGTTTGAGACGTCCGTGCATGCGAGGACTCGTGCCTTCTCGTGCTCTACACGCTCAGAGCTCCAGCGGGGTTAGTGCACGTGCAGAAAGACTAAGTTCCCTCGATGCATTGCGGCAGCGGTGGTGTAGTCAAACTGGCTGGTGAGATCGGTCAATTGAAGATCAAGATTGAAGATCGAAGAAAGAAGAAAGGAGGAAGAAGACGCGGTGACTTATAGACGCTTCCAGGCACTTGTGCATGGACGCCGCCATAAACGACCTTCAGTTTTTGTTTCCTCTTATTCCGTTCGCTTCACTCGACAGGTTATTGCCACTTTAGGTGCTACTGAAAAATTCCCAGCATAGGTCTTTGTGGAGGCTCGTCAACGCCCGCTTCAGTGGCTCGTCATGTCGGTAAGACAAGAGAAGGTCAGCAATGGCGGCTCAATCTGGCGCGCGCTTAAAGCGTCTATACCTGTGCTGGTGTGCTTTAATGTGCTGGTGTGTTTTAATTTTATATGATTTATAATGTTGCGAACTTAATGGCGACTGTCTGGTAAAAGAGGAAAAAGAAGAAGCAGTCCTCGCGTGAATTTTTCTCTATGTCTTCTGAAGAGATAGTTGATAGTCAGCGCCTCGTCCTGTGTGTTCTCTCCTCCTTGTCCGTGTGTTATTCGCGCTGTTTTTAAATATAAATAACTAAAATTCGTGCCTTAACTTCTTAAGTACTGAAGATAAAGATGTGGTTTCAATCGTACACTTGCTGAGCGTCATCAAAAATTACTAAATTTTAGAAACATTTGGGGCGCATGGATTGCGCGGTGATGCGCTAAGGTTCCACTCCTGCAACAAAGCAAGGCTAGTGGTTCGAAAAAGCGCCCGCGCGTTTTTTTAGTCTCTTACCATCCGCGGTTTCATACCAACCGCGTGGCACTCGTTGCACCACTGGTAACTTTAGCGCACCACAGCACTTTCCATTTGCACAACACTTTTTTCAAATTTACTTCTATAGTTGCTTTGAATGACTCTCAGCATTTTTATAATTGAAACCATATGTTTAATTCCTTAATTAGAAATATATTAAATAAGTTGTACTTAATTATTCGACTTATCGTGACGATTAGCCTCCTGTCTTATGTCTCCCTGGTTGCGTAACTCGCCCTCACAAACCGCATTAGTAAAGCCTTCACAATTTGTTTTTCTTTTGTTTACAACTTATTACAGAAAATTAAAACACTATACTTTTTCTATGAAATCACCTGTTTGCTAGAGTGACTTAAGACTTCAAAAATAACTCCCAAGCCAAATCAGTAGTTGTTGTTTTTTCAACAGAAATTAAAAGGGTGACGTTTAGTCTCACTTTTGCTTGCGACTTGGGCAAAGAGCTAAAGTTCGAAGATTCCATGTGATATTGCCACGCGCACGGCCGAGCAAGCTGCGCCCGGTCGCGAAATTGTAGAAGATTCGCGTTTATTCTTGTAATAATTCCTAGATTTATATCACGAACTGGTTGGTTAATCTAAAACGTCGATTTAATCTGCATAATTCCGTATATCGTACTCCTCTTTTTCTCCTTCGCTACCCGCTTTTTTTCGTTGTCGTCGCCGATCTGATTCGAATCCACTTCACTCTACCACGCTTTGACTCATCCATCTTTGAATGAAATTGAAAGACATTTCCAATTGACGTTGTTTTCATGGTGTTCCTATGCCCGATGTACCAGATGGTTTTTAGGACTCCTTGTTGCGTTGCTGTTTTTAGAACGCGGAATGGTCCGTCGAAGCATTTTCTTTTACTGAGTGGGGTCACGCGTCAAACTAGGATGTTGTGACGCTTGTCGAAGTTGTATTTCATGGAGTCTCTGTAAGTTCTGCTTTCAGTCTTTCTTCGAGTCTCAACTTCTTTGTCAGCCCCAGTTTGTTGTCTGCTGCACGAAAAGTGTCTGTAAGTTCTGCTTTCAGTCTTTCTTCGAGTCTCAACTTCTTTGTCAGCCCCAGTTTGTTGTCTGCTGCACGAAAAGTGCTTCTGGGACAAAAGGTGTTACAATACACCCTTTTGCACCCTTTTTTTTTGTAGAGTGTGCTGCTTCGAGGAACAATTTCCATTTACCTGGAAAATCTTGGTACAAGCTAATAGACTGCTTTATGTCCCTAATTGGGCGTTCAGCCAAGCCATTTTCAGCAGGGTGGTACGGGGCCGAGAACTTGAGAAGAATGCCGTGCTTCTGTGCCCACTGTTTTAGCTTGTTGCTTCGGAAGGCAGGCACGTTGTCCGACCGGACTGCTTTCAGGTTCTTAAAGATGGCTCAATTTAAGGGGGGAATTACGGCGTTCGCATCCTCTTTCCCGAGTCTTGCAACCACTGTTCTGGTGTATTCATCTATGCAAAGCAAGAAGGCTTGCGTCTTCTTGACTCCGTCACCTTTCTTTTTCAACTCTGCAAAATCTAGGTGGGCAACTTCGAATGTTTTTTTTTGAGTATTCGGGAAGCGTCATCTCATTCACGGTTTGTTTGAACTTGATTTTGTGCATTTGGCAGCGATGACACAATTTTACGTACAGTTTAGTATTGAGCTTCATAATCGGCCATAGAACCTTTTTGTTAGTTTATTGTACGTCCTCCAAAATCGATCATGGCCGCCCGACGCTGGGCTGTCGTGGTAAAGCATCAGAACTTTGGGGAAAAGAGAGCTGAGAACATGGTACCTTCCATCTTTGAATGTCAAAGTTTCGGTCCCTTCTCAGAGTTTCGCTTATTTATGGTTTCTGGATTGTCTACGTTTGGTGAAATTAACAATCTCGATAAGGCATCCGCATCTGTCAGGTAGACCCCGGGCCGGTAAGATATCTCAACGTCAAACTGTTGAAGCTCGTTCATCCACCTTGCTAACCTTCCTTTAGGCTGAGTCATGTTGAGCAGATGTGTGAGGGCTTAATGATCTGTGAACAACTTAAATCTGGCTCGCCCCAGGTATGAGCGGAAGTACCTCACAGCTTTGAGGACCGCTAGTGTTTCCTTCTCAGTAGTAGTGTAGTTCAATTCAGGCTTTGAAAATCGGCAGCTGTAATGGCCGACGACTCGCATTTGGGACATCACACACCAAGGTCAAACCTTGCTGTGTGATGTCCCGCTGGTATAGGGCAGCTCCTCCTCCGTAATGAGAGGCGTCCGTGTTCAGCTCAAAAGGGAGTCTGAAATCGGGTATACAAAGAACCGGGTCAGAAGAAATGATCTGGACTAAGCTACGAAATGCTGTGTCACATTCGTCAGTTCACTCAAACTCGACAACTTTCTGCATCAGCCTGGTGAGGCACTTTGTTTTCAAGGCGTATACCTCAATAAATCCTCGAAAGTGTCCTGCGACCGCCAGAAAAGCTCTAAACAAATGCACGTTGAATGGTGTGACCATTTTCCAAACTCTGATGACGTCCTTAGTACTCTTCGTGGAACCATCAAATACCCGGCCCAGAAATATCACCTTCCCCTGGAAAAACTAACGCTTTTCAAAGTTAATTTTTAGGCGGGTTTCACTTAGTGCTGACAACACCTTGGACAGGTGTTCAACATGCTCCTTTTTTATTTAGAATAAATTAGGACATCCTAGATGTACACCTGGCTGAACGTTCCGATGTGTTGGCTCAGAACTGTTGTCATGCTTTTCTGGAACCATGCAGGGGAATTTTTCCAGCCAAACGCTAGTCGGTTGTATTCATACCAACCGAAGGTGTAGTGAAGGCCGTGTACAATTTTGCATCTTCGGCCAACAGCACCTGCCAGAAACCTTTACAGAGGGTGGATTCCAGAAACCTGGCATCCACCCGTTTCATCAATAACTCTGTCAATTCATGGCATCGGGAAAAAATCAGGGCTGTCTGTTGGTTGAGGACGCGATGGTCCGTACGTAACTTGAAGGACCCGTCTTTTTTAGGGGCGATGGTCACTGGTGAGGCAAATGGTGAAACCGAAGGTCGGATGATGTCCGCATTCAAGATCATCTGTAATTCCTCTTTCAGCCATGACTTCGTTTCTCTTGTTATGTTGTACGGCTTTTTACGAATAACGTTCTTGTCGGTGAGTACGAAAGGTACTTGAAATTTAATGGTGGCAGGAGGATAGGTGGTGGCACAAAACAGTTCTGGATACTTCTGCTAACCTCTTGTTTTGTCCGAACAAGTCTCAGTTTTCGCGTTTGAGTTTCTGGGAGAAGTGAACAGTTGGTATCAGGTTGTCTCTCCACCGAGACTTCATCATTTCAATAGATGTTGATCCTGAGTTGCCTCATGTCAGGCCTGGACAACAGAAAGTCATACTCTACCCCATCCATAACAAGTGCTGAAGTCTCAGCACATTGCCCTTGAAAAACAATTACAACGTTAATCCAATGATGTTGAAGCTGTTGTTTTCCGTCATAACTCTGTACAAAGACAGTCTTTCCGCTGTAAACATTGTTAAGATTGGCCCTGGTTTTGTTGATGATAGAAATTGATGCTCCACTGTCCACCAATGCCTGCGTTTTTGAACTGTCCACTGTGATTTCGATGTGTAATAAACTTGAAGAAGCCAAATAAACAGTCTCCGGGTTTGTCCGCGGGTGGGACTGTTTCCACTCTTTTATTTTTTTTTTCTTCTTCCCCCGCGCGAGGGCAGTTTCCCATGGGACCAGCCGGTGTTGCAACCAGGTTCGAAGACCGGTTCCAGTCGTAATTACGCCGCTATGGACGATTGTGTGGACGATCATGTTCTCTACCCTTGAGTCGTCCAACTGCTCTGGTACTGGTACTTGTCAGCCAGTGGGTTGGGCAGGTCCTGAAGACACTGGAGTAGTGCTTCAGCCGACTTTGGTGATCTTACTTGAACTTGTTTTTGCAGGTCTCGTAGAAGCCTATGGGTGATTAAGGCCACTGTTGCAGTAGGTGGTGGTCCTGGTTCAGCAAGTTGAAGAAGTCGTCCCTTCTCGTTGAAGTACTCCAGTGGAGAGCCTGATCGAAACTTGAAGAAAATCGCGCAGTCCCATTTCTCTGCAGCGTTTTCCTGAAAACTCTTCGAAAAGCTGTCTTTCCAGTCGCTCCAGCTTGCCCCGGGGTGGTCGCTCAGGTCCAGGTCATATCACTTCTTGGCGATTACATCAAGATAAAGACGCATGCTCTTAATCCCATCTTTTTCGATTACCCAGAAGTTCGTTTCTGCGGCATATTCATAAAAAGCGATCCAGGCCTACGTACTTGAAAAGAAACCATCGAAAACATCTGGCTTGACGAGCTCAAAACGAGGTCGTTCTGGGGCTTTCAGTGCCGAGACGATCCCTCCCATTTCCTTGGTTGGCTGCGCCATTTCTGCAACTGTAGCGACTCTATAGCCGCGTTTACATGAATGCGACTTAGTCGCATCGAATCCAGTTGTCGCATTCAATGCGGTCATGTAAAGGGCATAATGCGCAAAGAAAGCGCATCGCATTCAAGTCGCTAGACAGAGGTGGATCGAGATGGCGAGTGCGCATTCATTCAGCCCATGTAAACGGAGGTCGAATGGGATTTCGGAACGAGAAGAATTATGGGAAGGCGCTCGCTGCGGGAGCGAGTGAACAGCTGAGAACATGGTGGCGGCCAACCTCGTCGGCGGCGCAGAGAGCAGTCCCGTATGGTCGCCCGCAATTTTTACCCGAGAACAAACGCGAGCTTTTATTGCCATTATAAGCAAGCGGAATATATCGGAGCTGCTCGGTGAAGGCCGCCCACGTCCAAGCCTTGCGAAGTACGACTTGCGCGTCCGAAGGGGTCCCGAAGGCTTCGGCACAAGCACGAACGACACCGAGAGCTCCGAGCACTGTAGAGCACTGCATGGTAGCGCAAAACGAGCAGCTCCTACCTCGGTATCGTTCCTGGCTGCGCAGGAGCCTTTCGGACTGGGGGTCCGGTTGGTCTTTCGCGATCGGCGAAGTCTGGCGCGGCGAAGCGCGGAGGCTTCCTCAAAGCATGCGCGCACGCGTCGCCTCTGGTCCTGAGTGACCCGACGGCCCGGCCTGGAGCCCTAACCGCTTGGGTTTTGATGCTTCTTCCGTCTCGCAACTTCTTCCACAGCACCGAAGACAGCGGGCACGATATTTACGTTTACTGAACCCGTCGCAAGGCCTCCACGTGCGATGCACCGGAAAACGTGGTGCGGCTGGTGCCGGAACTGCATAACTTCGAGCTTTGACACGGCGTGGCGCCACCTTCTAGTGCGCATTTATGTAAACGTTGCCGCGTTGGCTTCGTTCGAAGGACGAGTGGAGTCGATGCGCTGAAGTCGCTTTCATGTAAACGAGGCTTATCATGAGTGCGACAGTAGAAGCTGACTTGTCCGGCGATCTAAGTGACGAAGGCTGTGCTTTAGAACCAAGTCTTTATATGCCGAAAGCTGGATATTCACCTTAGTCGACCCTTTGCTGATGAGTTCCTCGGGTGAGAGCTTGGCCTTTTGAAGAACCAGCTCAATGAGCTCCGGAGTGCTGACGTGTCCAGGCAGCTGTCGTTCATCATCGTCTTGTTGGTAGCTTACGAAGACCAGTTCGTTGTCTGCCGTTTTATCCACGGTAAAAGTTACCCACATGTTGGTTCCTGCTTGAGAATCCTGTCGACTGCGCCAATTTGTAATAATCCCTAGATTGATATTACGAACTCGTTGGTTAATGTAAAACGTCGATTTATTCTACATTATTCCGTATATCGTACTCTTCTTTTTACAGCGGAGCTGATAGGGGCTAGTTTCCCCAGGATCGTGTCCCCGCAAACAAATGAAGACACCGAACTCTGCACACCTACCACCATCTATGAGCGACGGCGGCAAGCCACGTATCTGGTTGCCGCCGTCGCTCATAGATGGCAGCAGCCTTTTTATTCTGGCTTGCCGACTTGCGGCCGGCCATTACTTTCCATAGCACAGCTACGCTGGTCTTCCTTCTTCACCAGAGTGGAAAGGCTGAAAGTTTTTCTTCTTCGCTTCCCCCTTTCCGTCGTCGTCGTCGCCGATCTGATCCGAATCCACTTCAACTCCTACTTAGGGCGAAACTTTTATAATTTTATCTCAATTTCTTGTTCTAGAAAGTACCTGTTGATTCTCACCCCGAACGCTCGATGCTCGAACCTTCTGGGCCGAATTTTCGCGATTCCGACGCAGACTAGATAAGGAGCCGCCATGACCTTGCCGAGTCAGTCTCGCTCTCGCTTGCTCTTACGCTGCCAAATCGCCGCCCGCTTTTCTACTGCCTCGACGCTCGTTCTTTATTTTGTTTGTCACAAGTTCGCCGATTAAACCTTGATTTTCAGTTCACTCTTCATCCTCTCGTCACTTTCATTCGTCACAATATTATTAAGCAGTGTCTGTTGTCGTAATAGAGTGACATGCGCTTTGTATTCTTTCCCTTTGGCAGTAGGTATTCTTTTTAAATTGTGACAAATGGAAACTTTTCTCGTATAGCACGATACTACCTAAATTATACACACTCTCAAAGCTCTAGAATATGTGTACCAGAAATTTTATAAAGAACTCTGTAACGGCGTTAGTTTGAAAACCGAAATTTACAGTCTTATTTAGTTATACTGAAAACTTTGCTGCAGCTCGCGCTATGGCCATATTTTCTTGCAAAAGCTATTTCTATATCCAGAAATTGCTCACGCGTTTTAACGCGAAAACCTTATCTAAACGGTATTAGCACACACGCAGAGAGAAGAGAGAAGATACAGGAAAGACCGCTACTCACAACTATATTTACTGAGATGAAGAAAAGGAAGGACATCGTAAAACATCATCACCCCCATTAAAGATAAAAAAAGAAGAAAGATGAAAAATAAATATTAGGGTGTTCCCTCGCGGGCACATGCTTCAAACACCAGATCATTTGTTTAAACACCAGATCCGTTGATGGCCGTCACGTTGCCATCATGCAGGGTGTTTTGCAGAAATCTTGGCTCGTGTGGGCTCTTCATTGTCAACGATAAAGACAGGCACCTCATCCGTAGTCGGCTGTCGCATTGTCATCTTGCCTGAAGTTTCGCGGAAACCTTGGCTTATGCTGGTTCTTCATTGTGTGTTTCAAAATGTCTATTTCCTTGTATATTAGTGACACTGATTCAGCACTGATGCATTCCTTATCAGCGGCTAAGATATGGTAGGATTCCAGCACCTCGCGGGTCAGTTTGGCTTTGTGCCTCCCTAGGATGCTTGTTTCCCCGAATAGTGGACTGCATTTGCACTCATTACACTGTGTTGCAAGGTGTCCTCCTACTGTGGCTCTCAGAGAGTAATCATGTTCGCGTAGTCGATCGTTAAGGCATCTGCCCGTTTGACCGACGTAGCTCTTGCCACACGAGAGTGGTATATTATATACCACGCCTGATGTGCACGGTGGAAAAGGCTTGGCATGTTTCTTAGTGCACCAGTGTTTTGTAGCACTTTCGGCTAGCGAGTTTACTCTAGAGCAAATTTGGCTCATTTTTTGCGGAGCCGAAAAAACAACTCGGACCCCATAACGACCTGCTACGTTTTTTTTTTTTAAATTGTGTGAGGTCTTGTGGAGATATATGGAATTACCACTGGCCTTGTTTTGCCGACATCAGTTTTGTTAGATTGGAGGCCTTTTGCTTTTTTTTCAACAAGGTGTCCGCCACATTAGCCAGTAGTGGTAACGGATAGCTGGCTTTTCTGAGACTCTCAACCTGCATTGTGAAGCTGGCTTCCATAGTGTGGAAACACGATTTCTTTAGCGCAGAGCCCGAACAGGTTAGAGCAATGCCCCTCTTGACGATCTTAGAGTGAGCAGAACTATAATCCAAAATTCTTTTCTTGGAGCGTGGGCAGCACGACCAGCACACATGCGTGTCACCCAGGTGGAGCGAAAGGTCTAAAAACTGAAGGACATTTTCTTGAAGGACTTCATATGTAAACCTCCCCCTCCATACTCAGTAAAGGTCGCCAAAATATGATTCACCTGTGTGTGCACAATTTCGCTTCCTTCAAGAGCAACCAGGAAATCATCCACGTAGCGGGTCACCTTGTTAACTCTTTTACTTTCAAGCGCACTTTCAATGGCACAGTCTACCGCTCACGGGTAAATATCGATGAGGACTGGGGGTACGCAGGAATCAATACATACTCCTGACTTTTGTAAGAAGCACCCATCCCGCCACCCAGCAATCATGGATGTTAGATAAAAATGTAACAGCTCTAAAAAGCTCTCAATTGATATTCCACTATAGCCTCTGAAGGAGAGCTCTCCATTGGCTTCAATACATTTCTTCACCGACTCCAACAATTGTTCATCTGGTAATGAGTAAAAAAGGTTCTCCACATCAATACTGAATGCAGTACCTATCTCATGGCTTTTTAATTGGAGGTATTGATGATGATGATTGAACGATATCCTCAGATTTCACTACTCTGAATGGGTCATGTATATTTAAAGATGACAAATGTTTTTGGAGATAGGAAGCCACTTGCCTTTGCCAGGAACCTTTTTCTGTGACAATTGCTCTAAAAGGGCTTCCTTCTTTATGCGTCTTTACGCTGAAGAAGACTTCCAGATGGAACTTGTCAGCCTTCCTAACTCTAGCGGCTAACTGAGTTAACGATAGACGTTCACAAAGACTTTTTGCTTTATTCCGGGTTTTCTTGGTGTCCACTTTCACCTGTTTGAAATTTTTCTTGATTGCTGTCAAGGCCCTATCATTGTACATGTTCTCTGCTAGAACCACAAATTGTTCTTCCTTGACTGATAATAAGACATGTAGTTCAATATTACCCATATTATCCACCAAGGGCTTAAAATGCCCTACAGGTCTCCTCGTCTGATGAGGGTGAAGACCATTAACACAGAGAAAAAATCGTAAGGGTACAGGCGAGCTGGTGAATATTAACCATGTTGAATTAACCTGAGACTGGGGTAGAGAAGAAACATCAAAACGTAGAAGGGACAGAAAATAGACAGGACGACGTCTCAAACTCAGCTAACTCGTTTATTTAGTACACTTCCTTATATAGTCTCAATCTCAAGGTCATCTCCACCAACACAAAAGCACGAAGTCTATACAGTTCAAGCGCCACAGTGTTCATCACACAATGCAAGACCGTTGACAACCTTTACAGATCGAAGCGATAAGGCAACAAACATTCTTGCATTGTGTGATGAAGACTGTGGCGCTTGAACTGTATAGACTTCGTGCTTTTGTGTTGGTCGAGATGACCTTGAGATTGAGACTATATAAGGAGGTGGACTAAATAAACGAGTTAGCTGAGTTTGAGACGTCGTCCTGTCTATTTTCTGTCCCTTCTACGTTTTTATGTTTCTTCTCTACCCCAGTCTCAGGTTAATTCAACATGGTTACTATCAACACATTCAAAGATGCATCGAGGTCGGTCCGTCTCCACTGTCCTATAGGTAATTTGCTTTGCTAGTGTGATCAGCTCCGGTGAGCTCATGACAGGTTCAGGGTGTCCCAAAAGAAAATTTACACGGTCTTTTTTACCGCAAAAATCAACTAGGCATCGCCGAACGCTCATTCTCCGTCCAAAGGTAGAGCTAGAGGTCACAACCAGATGCCAAAGTTTCAGCCCGATCCGATAACTTAATCAAAAGTTATAAGTGATTTTCTGAAAATTTCAATGGGAAAATGGCGGCCGACGGAGTTTTCAAACACATGGGGCTCTATGGCACCAGAAACCGAAAACGGGCAAAAATGGGCTCATTTTCCCATTGAAATTTTCAGACAGTCACTTATAACTTTTGATTAAGTTATCGGATCGGGCTGAAACTTTGGCATCTGGTTCTGACCTCTAGCTCTACCTTTGGGCGGAGAATGAGCGTTCGGCGATGCCTAGTTTATTTTTACAGTAAAAAAGACCGTGTAAATTTTCTTTTGTGACACCCTGTACTTAGGGCCAACCTGTAAACGCTTGCCTATATCCGGTGGCATCCTTACCTCGCCCAGTGTTGTGAAGAGGTCCACCTTGGAGGGCACCGGTTCTTTTTCTTTTTTGGTCGGCAGATGAGACCTAATCCTTTCCCAGAGAATCTCCGTAGAGTCTTTTGCTGTCTTGACCATAGCCCAGTAGAACCGTCTTCGTTGTCGTTCATTGCCATTGCCCGAAAAGCAGGCAACTCTCAAGCAGTCTCTTAGGAACCTCTCCTGGCACCAGTATTCAGATCGTAGTATCCGGCAAATACTTCTCGAATGTCCAATTGAAGGAACCAAAAAGCCACACGATCTCCTGAGTTCCACAGGACATGTTTAGATGTTCAAATACCAACTAGCCCATTTATCAACCCTTTTGCGAAAACCTTACTTGCCCCATTGAGCACAAAATCGAATTAAAGGGCCGTAAAAATGCAATTGCGCGGCACGCGCCGCTCAATCGTGTGCTCAAGGACGACACCGTTCTTAGCTTCGTCTTTACGGTCGTCCTAGAAGTCGTCCTAGACCTCTGGGACTTTAAGACGAAGTCGTCTTAGAGGTCGTCCTAGACTTTTAGGACGACCTCACTTGTCACAGTACGTGAAAAACAAGCGGTGGCGCTGGCGTTGTGCCCAAAGATTGCAGATGGCAATAAAAATACGTCATCAAGCGTCATCAGCGTGATATCATCAAGCGTCATCATACGTCATCAGTGAATGTCACCGCTGGAGCGCCGTATGCAAAAGGCGCGCCTCGGACTTTATTTGTGCTCGTTGTGTGCTTCGTGCGCTCGACTGTGAGGCGACCGCGTCTACATATACGGCCTCGAGATCGGCAGCAGCGTCTACATCTACGGCGGCTTCCGCAGGCAAACGTGGCCGCCCACGTAAATAAGCCACAGCCTACTTAAGTGTCCTCTTCTAGGCGTCGTTTTCGACGTCGTCCTCTAGGCATCATTCTCGATGTCGTCCTTAAGGTCGCCCTTAAGGTCGTCCTAGAAGTCGTCCTCTAGGCGTCGTTCTCGACGTCGTCCTAGAAGTAGGCCTTGAGGTTGTCCTCGAGGCCGTCCTAAAAGTCGTCCTTTAGGTCGTCCAAGATGTCATCCCAGACACCATCCTTGACGTCGTCCTCCACGTCGTCCTAAAGGTCGTCCTAGACGCCGTACTTGGCGTGGATTTCTAGGACGTCGTCCTCAACGTCGTCCTATACGACGTCCTAAAATTTAATACGTATAGAAACATTACTCGAAAAATTTCTCCCGCGGGACTATAAATCTTTCACTTTCTTGTAACTTGCTTATTTTGCTTACCGATTTTAGAATACAACTGGTGGCAGCGTGCAAAAACACAAGAACAAAAAGAGGAATGCACAAGACGTGTTTTTGTGTTTGTGTTTTTGTGCGCTGCTACCAGGTGTAATCATGAACCTACTCGCCCGCATCGCCACATTGATGCGATATTAGAAGCTTGGTTTTTGATCAAGCTGACTGCTCCGGCTGGTATAGGTTATACCCTTGGAATGTTTTATTTACTTTAACTTTCTGCTTCGCTTTGCTGGAGGTATATACTAGTTTGCCCTCCAACAGTTCTGCATCCTTTTCTTTTACGGGTCATATCAGCATCGCTGTTTCTGGATTTTTTTTTTTTTGCTTTTATTTTTTTGCGTAGACCTACATGTTTTATTTTCGTATTAATGTATAGTAAATGCAATATTTAACTTATTTATCATTTACTTCTTAGACTTAATCACCCGCTCACTCGTTTATACATTTAGTTAATTTATTGGAGAAGATCAGAAGAGAAAGAGATGTTGATTTGTTGATGAAGATTTTTTTTATTTGTGTATTTCGAAAGGTGCAACTGCATTTTACTCTTGTGAATAAGAGTGTAGGTCAAGCTGTTGATGAACAGCAATACAATAAGCAAAATAAACACGTGACACCCTTAGTGTCCGTACTCCGTGACCATACATGAGTAAATTACTTTCAAAATGTAATTTAATTTCAATTACAATTACTTTGCTTCAAAAGTAGTTTAACTACAATTACAATTACTACTACGTGAAAAGTAATTATTACAATTACAAATTACTTTTAAAAAGTAATGAAATTACTTTACAATTACTTATTTCTGAGAGCGACCAGACTTGGGCCATATAACTTTAAACGAGTTATACAGAATGCAACGTATTTGTTCATTCCTTGCCTCAATATTTGAGGAGGCTTAAGCATCGCTGCATAAATGCCACGTGTTGTACGTACTTTCCTTTTATGAATTTTGTTAAATTCATGATGGAACTTGACAGCTTGAAGCAATGAAGTACTGCGTTCTTATATTTTTTTATAAATAATTATAAATTAGTTTATATGCTGGAAGACACCAGATCGCTAAAAAAAATTGGTTAACAGAGTCTTGTTAGGCCGGGAAATAAAAATGCGACAATTAGTCGTATATAAATATTTTACAAGTGTTAATATAAAACTAAACTCCAGATGCACTAATACGAGTGCATTCACATATAAACGTCATGGTATTGTAAATTATTTACACTGAGTTGGAATTATAATGGCTCATGAATATATAAGAACCGAATTGGGGCTCCCGAATCATTGCTGACAATATTCACAGGTGCGAGGTCAGTCTCCAAAATGCTTATGCGAAAAATATACGAAGTAAAACCAACACTCAATAAACTTGAAAATAATACAAGGATACAAATATGCGACAGTACTGGAGGAGGGACGTAAAAAGCTGGCAAAAAACAAACAAAAAACAAACTTCATAGACAATTAAAATTTCCTAGCTCAACTGAAAGCTGAAGATCAATTTTTTTTCTTTCAATATTTTGGCATGTTTACGCTATTGTTTTCTGCTCGCACAGCAGACGGCGCAACACGGCGCCGTTGAGGTAGGCTCCAAAGAGGATTGTCCCTCAGCCCGCAGTGTAAGCAACAAAACAACAAAGAATGCGACGATATTAATGTAGGTGTGTGTGAGTGCGTGTCTTTGTGCGAGTGTGTTACCGAGAGCTAGGCCGCTTGCGCGAGCGCAGAGGTTTTCAAAGAGGTTCTGTCGGCGCCGCAGTTTTGCAAAAGTAATTGTCATTGTGCCTGAAATATTGCAATTACTGACGCTAGAAAGTAATCAAATTACAATTACAATTCCTTTTGGCCGAAAGTAATTAATTACAATTACAAATTACCAAGAAAAGTAATTAAATTACAGTAATTCAATTACTGTAATTGAATTACTACCTAAGTATGTCCGTGACGGGCTTTTTTTTTGACCAGCTCAATTTCCCATCGCTCACTGTCTTGTATCTTTCCCCTTTCGATTGTTTCTTTTTAAAGACGCAGCCTTTCTTTTTCGCTGGAACAGAATAAACAATAATTTTTATCATTCATAAAACGATAATTTTCCAGAACCTTACAGCAGATACAAATCTGGCGTTTGAGAAATTAAAAATAAAGCAAAGACGAACAGTCTTTCAGGTTGCGAGCCAACAATAAGTGAACGCTCCATAATCTTGGATCATTCCCAGAGTCTGGTATTTCCTTAGGGCTATACTGGTGAAGGAACATGTGGGTCTTTTGTTTCGACGGATATATTTCTTTCTCATGAAAGTTAGACCGAACTGTATTTGCAATCGTGATTGCTGCTTTCACAGTTTTCTGCTTACCATGAGAGGAAACGAAATGCATCAGCAGCTGTAAAATGCAGTTTCGTGAAACAGTTTCTTAAACTCTTATCGATAGTGTTTGGGAAAAATTAAATATAAGGTTAAATTAAGCGAGATGTTTTGCCAGCTCTGGCTATTCCTTGGCAGGCATGTCTCACTTTTCTTTTTGCTAACATTTTAGTGTTAAAAGTAAAAATAACCTCTCATTAACATTGTTTTTTAGATCTAAAGGGAAATCTAATCATAAGTCTTCTTATTTCAGGCGAACCTAGTTCTTCGCATCTGCTCGCTGTATCAGTTCCTGTAAGACCATCTGAGGTGTGTAGCCAGGACATTCTGGCCACTTACGATTCCAAGACTATGTTCTGCGCCTCAAACTTAAAAAGGGACACGTGCCAGGTGAGGAACGTCTGGCAGGTTCAGGCTTGCCTCGCGCGAAATCCAGTAGTATAGGGTTCTTGAAGCTCCCGTGAATAAAATATCAAGCTCTTGATATTTTATTATAATAAAATATTAGTATATTTTATTATTATTATAAAGCCGTAAAATGCTTCGCGTGCCTTCTATCGTTCTGCAATTTGTTGATTTTGTGTTTTTCGACGATGCTGAGCAATTTTTTAATTGAAACCATGCCCTTAAACACAACATTAAAAACGTTAATTACTCAAAAATAATTAACAACATAATTATCTCGGACTTTAATAATTTTCCTGAATGGGCCCCTGGCCCAGGATCAAAACGACACAAGCCTTTTTTTCGTTGCGATGAGTAGTTTTCGCAGGAGCGATCTGGCCTGAGTTCTCTGAAACACCCTATATATATATATATATATATATATATATATATATATATATATATATATATATATATATATATATATATATGTGTGTGGTATATACGTAGGGTGACCCAACTGGGTGTACGCAGAGCATATCCTTCTAAAATGCACATATGAACCTATAGTCTTTTATAACCTTGGTAGGACATATAGCAAAGAATGCTTGCCGGGTTTTTGCTATTTTATCTCATAACTAATAACCTAGTTAAAACTACACGGGGGATGGCATGAGCTTATGTAAGTCAGCAACTTAGTTGGTATAGCTTACAGTTTGTCATTATCTTGTGTGAGTACAATGCAAACAAAGCACCGATGTGGCATTCGTACATAGGGTGACTTGGGCGGTCCAGCCGTGCAGGAGGAAAGCGGTTCATCCATCCTCGTCGGCGTGGTCTCGTACGGCGCTCCATGTGGCTTGGCTCCGGTTATCTACACCAGGGTGTCAGCCTACGCTGTCTGGATCCCTGAGAACATCGCCAAGCTACAGTCGTGAGAGCAAGCTCTGTCTTCAAGAAAGAGCAATACATATTCCGAAGTACATGGATGAAAATAAATACATAAAACGTCCAAAAGCTGCTGCGTCGATTATCCGTGGCCTTTTCCTCTTGGGCTTCACCTTTAATCATGCGTTGGACACAAGTACTGCGTCAGCGTTCGGCGAAAACTGGAGCCCAATCACACGCTTCGTGCACGAAGCGGCGCCCAAACTATGGACGCCGCCAGTGTTGATTGATGAATTTTTCGAAAGGGTATAATATTAAATTGCGCTTTATGACTTGCCTCTGCAGCATCCAAAGGTCGCAGACAATACGCAGCGTTGGAACGAATCTAGCCGGGAGCGCTTGCATATTTGCAAGCGATAACTAGGGGGATAAAAGTCACCAGCTGTAAAACTAAGTTTATTTGCGACATTTGTGTTTTGTTTTACTTTATAGTGTGTGTCGTTATTGCTAAAATAAAATTGATTTTGGATAATCACTCTTAAAACAAGGCAACTAAAGAAGGAATCACCAGCTCCAAAACGTTCCGGGTCGCTTTAGTTAAAGAACGGCTTCAAGCATCATCCGGGTTTTAGAGGTTTGTGTTCGTATTAAATATAAATAACCCTGCCTTGAGACTCAACTTGCGAGTCGTTTTTTTCTCAATTTCAATAAGCACGCAGTGACGCTTGCCACTTTTTTATATTTTACAACAAGGCTGTAAACACTATTGCTGCGTGTCTGTCTGAGACAGTGTTGCCAACCGTAGGGTAATTACCCTACTTGTAGGGTATTTTAGGCATTTTTGGTACATTGTAGGGTCGTAGGGCCGTCCGACCATTTCCCCGCCAAAAGTAGGGTATTTTCAGACGTTGCTTCTTCAACGGCGAGCCTAATACAACCAGCGAAAACACAGTAAAAAAAAAAAAGCTGCCTTGCAAGCTTTGCAGAGCTTTGCAACCCGTGTGCTGCCACACCACATCATGCAAAACGAATCTATCCAAGTTGCAAGACGTGCTAACAGAGAGCACCACACACCAGGTTGGAGAGCATTGGAGAGCTGGAGCAAGTGGGAGAGATGGCAGGAGTGGGAGTTGCGCAGAGGGAGTTTGGTGCCAAAAGAGGTATCTTCCCAGTGGTTTTTCTCTGATGACTCTGGTCCATCCGGCGGTTCTTGTTACACCTGCGAAACCCGTGGCACCGCGGGCGAAACCAGCCCGAGCCCGCCAGAACCGGCAGCCACCTGCTCAACTGGGCTTTTCTACGCGCTAACATAAGGCTCGCATGCTGCAAATAACCATAGCTGGAACTACCACTCGTCCTGGGCGCTCTTTTGGTATGGCGCGTTGCAGTTAACTCTTTCCTTACCACGCCCATAGCGAATACGGAAGAGCCGCCGGTTTCCTATCCTCCCCTCGTATAATAGCCTAGTTTGTCGAAATTGCACCTTAGGTTGACGAATCCCTACGTGGTAAACCAAAATGAGCTAATATACCGCTCGGATTAGCTTCCTTTTGTAATGAGCCGCCTTGTCTGTTGCTGCAAGTGCTGGTCCCACGTAGCCCAGTTTTTAATTTGACGACAAATCGGCTAAACATTTTAGTTGGGGATGTCTGTGCGCTCGCTACATCATTGTTGCGCTGATGCTACACAGCGCACATGCAAGCATGGTGTTCTAGAATAACGCAGGTATGCGCGTGCATGCGTATTGTATGAGCATTACCCTGTATCATCGTAATCCATGCAACAGTATTATTTGAACAAAGATTTGCCTCGTAGGGTAAAATGTAGGGTAATAAGAATCATTCGTAGGGTAATGTAGGGTTTTCTGGACGCTGGCGTGGGGTATTTTTGAAAAACAGGTTGGCAACACTGGTCTGAGATAGAGCTCAGACTAGCAAAAAACGGCCACGAGTAAAGAGCGATCAATAACATTATTACACCTTTCAAGTTGGGAGGTCTGAACCCCATAAGTCTGGCTGCCAGTTTATATTTCGCTGATCTTCTAGAACATTCCAGTTCAATCTGGGAACTTATCGTATGTTCTTGTATGGAATGTTCTCATTAACATACCCTCTACAAAAGTAGCCGTCGCTGACTGCGTCCAGTGAGCCGCCTTTCCACCACCGTTTTAGGACTTACAATGCCCTTTTTGTTTTAGTTGGAGGCACATGTTCGCCCTATTAAACACTAATATTAAGTTTTTATGTGTGCCTATTTTTTTGTTTTATTCCTGACAACATTGCTTTATATTTTGTAAGAACACTCATAATTTTCTTCTTTTACGAAAGACCTCACTAAACAATCTTTACATCTCTACGTTGCACGGTCTTCAAATAATATAGACCACGCACAACAAACTGCTGAGCACATTTGATAAATTTTAGAAATTGATGCAAAATAATGCCGCTTCTTAGCTGTCGAACCAAGCTGTCTCTGAAAACAAAAATCTTTGTGTAATGCTGTACTGTACTGTACTTTTGATATTCCATCAAATCACAGCTCCGTGTATATTGGTTGTTCCAGAAAATCATCGAAATCATTGCATTACTAACAAGGGATAAATAGCAGCAAAAAGAAGATGATCACCGTGCAAATATTTGCACGGTGATCACTTCATTTTCGCTAGTAACAACGAGTCTGCATGCAATTATTGGCCTGGTGTTGTTGGTCATATGCGAGACTACCACTTCGTGATTCCTGAGCCGTTTTTTTTTTTTTAGGTGCACTATGAAGGGACACGAATGAACGCCCGGAGAATGAAACCTTCAAAACAAAATATAATATACAAGCCTAGAAACACACAAAGGTCCGTGGTTAGAAATATATAAAGACAAAGTTGCGCGAAAACTCGGTTTTGTGGCAGCTTTCCGTGATCCGTTCTCAGTCCTTAACAAACCAAACACGATCGACCCCTCAGTCCGTTGCCACCTTCAAATAAGCGTCATCGCGGCAAGTCTGAGCCAGCTGACAGCCATCCTTCAGCAATGTCTCAAGCATCAGCAACGACTCAGGGCAGAACTTACTCGGTCGCTCGCCTATGTAAGTCATTCACCTGCTCACCTTTCACATTAATAATCACGATGTTCTGTACGTTGAAATGCGTCACGGCGCTCAGCTTCACGTGCGCCGCTGTTACAGCTGGGTTCTGAAATTCCGCACGAAATTTACGGTTAGTACAGGCTTCATTTGACATAAGAAATAGGGTATTAGGGTGGAGAAAGTTTGATGTGCGACTTGAAGTGGCTCCCATATCCCCAGCACTTGACATGTCGTAGTAGCAGAACAAAAGGGGAGGTGAGGGTGAGAGTGATGGAAACAACGAATACAAAAAGAATATTTTATATTAAGAAGTCACGAAAAAAGAATATATTGGGTCTAATTATGTTTTTTTCAAAGTGCGACCAAGCTTGTGATAATAGTCCTGACGCAGAATGGATGTCCAGGAGAAATTAATACTAACCTGGCTGCTGCCAACTGGCGATACGGCGTGAAGCATTGAGCAATGAGACACGTGGAAACATTAGTATGATTTGCCCTGAGTTTAACGGATTTCATCTCTTAGCACAGACAAAAAAGTAACTGACATACATGGTGCGTTTTCTGGAAAAGGTGGTGAGTGTTACCGAGACAAATCGGACACAACAAAAAACCTAAAGATGCTATAAATGTTCAACCAGCCGCCTGCGTCCTGAGCACTTCGATACATAAAAATATCAAGGCAGCGAGGGAAAGTAGTATTATAGTAGCAATATATCAAAAGAGGAACATAAAAAAAAGCCATTCGCCGATTACGACGAAGATCACCATTATTGCCTATTCGACTGTTCTGTGTAATTTCCAGTGTGTACCTAAGCATGACAAGCAGGAAAAAAATAATTCGGGATCACGGCATTTTATTAACAGTCGATTCCTCTTTTTTCATCGCCCAATTACAGTCAGAAGGGTGTTTCTTGGGCTGAATAATTGTTCTGGATGTCCGCTAGAAGTTCACCACTCGATCTGCTCCGTGCTCGTGGCATTCGAATCGACAATCTGCAGGACCACCTTCGTCGCCCATAAACAATCGGCAAATGACTCGGCAGGGTGCCTGCGTCCTCTCCTCTCATTTTGTGCACACTTTTTCTGAGATCACGAGTAGGCTCTGAAACACTTTGTTTGAGAACCTATGGATTCCCAGTTGACGGATTCGAATCTCGGCCAAGACGTTCGTAATATGACGAAGACTTGTTTTCTTCAGAGAACGCCTCATGTAAACGAGGTTCCGGTTTCAGATCAGAAGACCTTTACGCATGTGGTCGAAATTAATCCGCAGTCCTTTGTTTGAACGTGTCAGATGACCTACGGTGGTTTGGCACATAAAACCCCAAATTGAACTTTTCAACCGAGTTTTGACAATCTTTCGTTGCAGGATTGACTGCGCAGGATAACCTGTATCTTTAACATTAACCATGCGGTGGTAATCCTGCAAAATGAACGGTGGCACAATACCAAGTTGAAAACGATGGGAATAGGGATCTGCTCGTATTTAGTATTCGTAAATCAATATCAGTCATTTACTTTAGTTCGACTTTTGACCGGAGTTACCCTTTATCCAAGGCTATGCGCTCAAGCTGAGTCACACCGGCATGCCCGCAATTCAAAAGACAAGAAACGATTGGACGGAAAATGGCTGAGATGTCACCGCACAAACAAAATCGCATGTGTTAGAAGGCACTATAGATTATCCTATTCTGTAAGTTGCTTGCCTTGCACAACATTATTTGTAACATTGTAAATAATAGTGGGTACTACCCTTAGCTATGAGTTAATAGTGTCAAGCAAGCGCAACAGATCTAGAAAGTCAACTCTTCCGCTGATATCCCCACCGGCAGACATGGAGGCGATGTTTATTGCTGTCTACTTGGCAAATTTAAAGCTAGCTCTATTGGTTAGCTTTAACTAAACTAGCTAATAGAGCTTTGAAGCTGGTTAAAAAATAACAAATTTAAATTAAGAACTTCTTGTTTATGTGAAGCCTGAGGAGGAACTGTTCTAAAGTACAGGAAGTTTAATGTTTCAATGCATTCCAACAGGAAAATAAACGCAAAAACTCTTCTCAGGCCCCGACTTGACTGACCAACTCCTGCAGTTAATTGAGCGGGTGGTGACTGCACCAGAGGTTTTGAGGTGTTTTCGTGACGGCACAATATCTCGACAAGTGCTAACGAATGCCAGTTCTAGTGAAGCCGTAAACCACCGACATTTCACGCTGGACACTAACCAACTTAAAATCACCAACACCTTGAGATTCAATCAAAAAAAACACAGTTGCTGGTGATTTACCTCTCAGTACTTGACCTACACTCAAGGTATCGCGTCGTCCTGGGGCACATTGGTACGTCGGACTCTGATCGCGGAGTTTGAGGACGATTGAAAAGGAAAGACTGCAAAAGACATTGGAGCCTTTGTTCCATGATCCCAGCAAACGCAATAACCATGGTCTTCAAGTTCGGAGCAGTGAATACACCGCGACAGTGAAGGCTAGAGTTGTCGCATTCAGTGGTTATAAACTTTCCTCAACAAACCTGGGGGATTCTCCTGCTGCTTCAGCAGTGTATCATTTTCGCATGGCCCCAAAAGGGCTGGCAGACCTCAAAAGAGGGGAACTATGTGTGATAAGAAGTGTGGCTGGACACAACCAGTGCCTGTCTTTAGTTGATGTAAATGAATCTTTGGAGAAACTTGATGGAGTTAGTGAGCCCTCTCCTATGCTAGCTTAGCAGGACTTAGAAATTGCAAAGCAGCTGATGCCAGACATCATGTATAACTTGCATGAGGTGAAATTTTCAGCTGTTCTTTATCACGTTCTTCAGAAACTTAACCAAGAGGGTACTCAATTGCGTTGACAAACTTCGACAAGGTGGCTACATTTAAAGTATAGATTGTATGGCAAGAAGAACGGACATCTGAGCGACTCCTCGGGTCTGTCCTTGTCACTTATCTTAAGATGCTGCAGTTGTGAATCTTTATCCCGAGGGACCATTCGAGTTCTTGCTTTTTTGTTGGAATTTAGTGAGCTCCACTCATCGACCAACCCGACACTCAACTTGCATTAGCTCGTCTATTACCACGAATCATCGTAGGGTATGAGCCTCCAAAACAATATTGGGGCCAAGCATCTTGAGGCAAAGCGCCAGTATTTCAGAACACTGGCATTGAATCTCGAGAATTTTGTGAACGCCATCAACATCCTGTCGGCACGACACCAACTCGTGTAGTATTATGAGCTCCACAAGTCCGTTCTCGGCTAACGGGGTTTTGCCGCATTTCGTAAAACAGTACATTCCGCTGCGCTGAACCCCTGCGCAGAAATCCTGACATCTCGTGGTCAGGTTTGGAAGGCCAGGTCCGTTGTGACAAGCGAAGAAGTACAGCCGGGAGCAGAAGTTTGCGGGGCACGGGAGCGCGTGCCGAAATGCGTCGCCACTCCGTCCGACGGCGCGCCGCCACACTAAAAAGCCGCGCTTTGCGCATGCGCGCCCTTCGTGCTGTCTGTCATGTCGCTTTCGCTCGTTTCTGTCCGACTTACTCTTGATAACCGAAGTCAGCGACAGGGGCGCAAGCTGCCGTTTCGCTGGCTGTCATGCCCCGCGTCCACTTCAGCTGCCTCAGCCGCCGCGCTGGGTGACGGAGCGCCTGGTTACTAACCCCCCCCCCCCCCCTCCCTCCCCCCGCAGCGCGGGTCACTCGTCAGATAAAATTTCGCGTCGGGCTCGGCTGCGGGCTCAGCAACAATTTTCTTTTAAATTTCTTGCTACCCACGCTTTTCATGGGCGTGTTAGGTCATTTGCACTGAATACACCCCCCTTTCCGATGTTCGAAAGCAATGATCCCAGATTGTCTATTGCCCGGTGATATGCAATAAAGCGGATATTAACCAACTCATCTTAGTAGTGCTCTGTACTCTGCAAAAATGACGCCTAGAGTTTCACTGAGCAAAAGAAGGTTCATCGCTAGGCTCTGCACGGAAGGGGTCGCAGCGTGAGATCTTACGCCGTAAGGGTCGATCCAAAACATTAGTCAGCCGCATTATTAAGGCTTTTCGGGATGAACAGGGCAGGATTTGTGGTGCCGATCATTCTGGCCGACCAAGAAAAACTGACGAAGAAGACCGGCTAATTGTGACCGCGGCAGTAGCCAACCCTTTCTTGAGTGCACGAGAAATTTGGGACGAACTGCAGCTGACTATCTCGATCCTGCCACACGATACGGCGTCGCCTCAAGGAATTGGGACTACACCTCTGCGTGGCACAAAAGCAGCATCTAGCCGATAGGCAGCGTCGGTAGAGGCTTGAATTTGTACAAGCCTTAGAACAGTGAACTGTGGACGAGTTTTCTCAAGTCATCTTTACGGATCAGTCCACGTTCTGCACCCGTTGGGACCTGCAGCGGCGTGTTTGGCGGCCCTTTATTGCAGGCATAGATGAGTAATCGCTTTGTTAACTGATATAAGTTCTTAAAAGGGTAATTCGTGTGCGTTCTAAGCTACCCAAACTAACTTTACTCTTCTTAGCATGCAATGATGCAAGTCTCAATTCAACACAGTTATTGTGAGACCCTTTAGTGTTGTGGCCCCAATTTTCTACGAGTTTGACAAGTTTCTATTCTCCACCACAAAATATCGCAAATTATAAAAGTTGGAACTCAAATCTTTACACAATAAAAACCGAAATGTTACAATTAAGAATAAACATACTTTGCGTGGTAATAGGAAACCCTAACTCGTCACAAGTTGTGGGGCTTACATTTTTACGCCGCTTTCGCAACACTTTTTTGTATAGATAACTGCCGAAGTACACACAAACTGTGCTCTCGAATAGCCGCTGTGCTGTGTCCGTCAGGGGCGCCATCAAAAAGGATGGGCTTGGACCCCTTGTGCGGATCGATGGGCGTTCACATCGCCTCTGCCTACTATGACATGATCGAACAGACTCTGCTGCCCTTCGTCCTGGACGGGCCATTTCCGGATGGCGTTTACCTGTTGCTGCACGACCGCAGCCCCATACACAAGGCGTGCAAGGCGGACGACCTCTTTGAAGCTCGCGGCGTGCGTCATCTGCAGTGGCCACCAAACGGGGCAGATATGAACCCTATAGAAAATGTATAGGGGCTTATTGAAAAACGACATTCATCGCGAAATCTTGGCAGCGCCACGGCAGACGCGTTATGGCAAGGGATCCGCCAAGTGTGGGAAGCGCTCCGGGGACATCCCAAGACAGTGGCTGCGCTGTACGAATCTATTTCACGACGTTTAGCGCAAGTGATTGCCGTCGACGGCAATATCAGTGGACACTGATCGTTCCGCACTAATGCCGACACGTTTGGTAGCCGCAAACGATTTTTCTTGTAAATATCTCATTATTTTATGCGAACAGAGGACACGCACTATATTTTTCTTTGTTGTCTTCTTGTCTTGTGTTCCTGCTTATTAATCACCTTCGCACACCTCGGTACTACATCGTTCACAAAGAGCTAACCTGAGAGGATGAAGCGTCTAGAAATAGACGCCCTGTTTGATACTGGTGTACAATAAAACACCAAGCTGGGAGCGCAGCTGGCAGAAAGATCGTGAAGGGGGACCTTCTGGTAAACCTCAGAATGGCGTGCCCACGAATCACTAAGAGGCCTAGCTTCTTCAGAGGCCCCGAAGAAGCTATGTCTCTTAATGAAAGGTCGGCACGCCGTTCTGACGTTTACCAGAAGCTCCCCCTTCACGTTGGTTCCTAATGTATTCACTACTACTGGCAGGGTACGCCCATGGAGATCGTGGATAGCAAAACGTTTCCAGTGGCATTTCGATCTATCGATGAAACTGTCATATGCAGAGTTGCGTTTTATGAAGAACGCAACGGACGCTAACTCCAGTCCCAGCCTTCCAGGCACGCGACGCCGCGTCCAAAACGTCGCTACTTCCTTCTTTTGCACCATTGGTTTCTTTTGTTATCTTGCTGGAGCTCACGGCGCAGGTGTTCGTCAGCTGGCCATGGCTGGTGACACTTCACTATACGGTAAACGCGGAAATCAGAGTTAGCTTCAACAAGAATGCAAGAATGCAATTCTGCATGAAAAATCAATTGTTGCTCTGCCCACAGAATAGCCCGACTCGAAACGCTAACTGACGAGTGACCCGCGTGGCGGCGGGGAGAGCATGCACGCGAGCCCCGTCCCAAAGCGCGGCGGCTGAGGCGGCTGAAGCAGACGCGCAGCATGACAGCCAGCGAAGCGCTAACTAGCGCCCCTGGCGCCGACTCCTGTGTTATCAAGAGTGCGTCGGAAAGAAACTAGCGAAAGAGACGTGATTGTGAGCACAAAAGGCGCGCATGAGCAAAGCTTGGCTCCTTAATGCGGCGGCGCGCCGTCGAACGGCGCGGGGATGCATTTCGGCATGCGCTCCCGTGCCCCGCAAACTTTTGCTCCCGACTGTACATCCAACGAATGCTTCCTTGTCTCATGAACAAAACGTTGTGAAGAACAAATGTCCAAACAGCTTGTGTACAACCAATTCATCACAATCAAAACGAAACGCAGTTCGCTACTGCAAATTGAGCAAGAATGCTTTTGGGTAGATGCCACCGCGCCTCTTGCGATTTGCACCCGCAAATAACCTGTCCTTGTGAATGCGCTCTTCAGCATGGCCAGCATACGGAAAGCACCCTTTCTGTATGTTGGCCAATAAACAAGTATTTCATCTGTAAACAGTTTGTATGTCGTCATACAGTTGAACCAATTATGCTCCGAGAGACACTAAGAAAGCGCTCGGTAGGAGGGGGAGGAGATCGGTATCGACTTGCCGGAAACATTTATCTTGTCATTTACGACTCTTATTTTATTTTCCCCGTTGTCGCTGAACAGCGAGATATGACTTCGGAAACTGTAGTTGGCATGAGGCAAGTGTTCTTTGAGAGCATGGAGTTCTTCTAGATATGCACAGATGGTTCGCGGCACATTTCGCGACACAATTAGCTGTATCAGACTTCGCTGCTCCCTTGTCACTTCGTGCATGTGACCTCTCGTCCTTACTTTATCAGATGCAATAAAACATATGTGAAAATGTTCGAATGTATAGCAACGCTCTATGCGCTGTTATCTTTGTCGCGTCGAGATTCCTTTACTGTTGGTCGATTCTGTGGCGTTGTCGGTGACAATCGAGGCCTACTGCTCACCGTCATCGATCCTCACCACACCGGCAGGCTTAAGGCCAGTATTGTTTTACGCCTTTTTGCGCATGTTCGTACAGTACGTGCTTGTCGCCCCGCCCGGTCGCTGATCTCTCCCCGCAAACAACATGGCGGACGTACACTTCAGCTGGAGATTTGGTTTTGAGTGTCGTTAATGGCACGGAAACGGGCGCGGGCACCTGTTTTTTTAGAGCACTTTCTCTGCGCGAGCGCTTCTGCGAGCGAAGGATTCTTTAGAAATACGCGTTCGCGTCTTGGCTTTCGCCAGCGCCGAAGCCAACTGGTGAGACCAAGCATGTTCTTCGGCACCCCACTAGATGGCACTGTGCATTTCGCATATGGTCTATTGCCTCGCTGGAAAAGGCGTTCAAATTGTGAAAAAGGCTGCTTAAAAGTGTGCATACTTGGTCTCTGACAATCACAGAGTAACACCACACGAGTGTGGAGCATCTCCAGCAAAGCTACTAATGAGTTGCAGGTCGCGTACCACTCTATTGGCGGCGAGATGTTTTGGTGGCGCCCTCCTATGGTTACCTTTCGTGACGGCATTACCTTGCGAACAACGAGTTCGATGGTGTTTGTAAAGAGCATGGTGGAAGCTTGAAATCATAGCACTCTCAAGCCAACACTGCCACACCGTCAAAATTGAAGTTCTTCCATTCCTCTTATTTCCGTCGATGGGAAATCCTTTGCTGACATCATAGTCACCATTCGGCATATCGTGGAAGACCGATCACAGCGACGCTTTCGATCGCTCACGTCGCCAATAGTCACTGACAGGATGAGAACGGCTGGGCGTGTCTTTCGAACGCCTGGCATCTAGCACGCGCTTCATGCCTTTCGTTGTGCTTTAACAGCGCGCGCGCGCTCGAGGTCCACGAGACGTCCGAGTGTTGTCGAAGCTAGAGGTAGCTTGCTCTTTAGGCGCTGGAACTGAAGCGCCTCCCTGCTGTTCTCAACTTGTCAGAGACATATACCATAATTTGCAACTCGTTTGTACATTGGACGCTAGATTGCAGATTTTACTCAACTCTTTATTTTGTAGCAATTTGGAAGTTTTAGGAATAGCCGTTATCATCTGCTTGTTTTTCTTTATTTCCCGAAGGAGTAATCAGCCAGGCCAGACCACGTTGAATATTTCCACTAGTTTCCGCTTGCATCGTGTGTTGTCCAGAGATAATCAGACCAGTGCATTGCATTGCATCTCCTCGTCGGTGAGCGTTTGAACTTGGCGCCTTCTGAGTGTCTCGGGGGTGCTGCAAGTGGCGCTCAGCACTCTCTCCGGGAAGAGGCGTAGGTGTCCGATTTGGCAGTCGCAGTGCAGCGGATTGCCTGTGTATGAAGAATCCCTTAGCCTTCGTTACATTTTACATCAGTACACAAGGGAGAAATCTGTGAATTTATTCAATGCTTAAAAAAGGTGCCGAGAAGTACTGTGCTTCTGCAATGATTTAATAATTCAAAATACTTCCACAGTTACATGAGCCAAAATAAACGTAATCGCATCTAGAAGATCGAGCCGTTATTAGATAGGCTTCGTCGCCTAATTCACCAGCTATCATGCAAAATCGGTACACTTGGGCGGTCCTTTAAAACCCTGTTCCGCAACATTCAATAGGATTACACACGCAAAGAATAGAACGAGAAAGATCAATCGCCTCTCGTGTTTATCTTAAAGTTTGTCATATTCAATATTTGCTTGTGACATGTGCGCTATCCTTTAATATCTGCTTTCACAATGCCTAAATCGCATCAGGACCGAAAGGTATGCCCAATTCTCATGGTGCGACTTCACTTGCAATTTCACAGTTTCAACGTTGCTCGTGTGGCAAAAAAACCGTGATGAAAGTTGCGGGGCTCAATGTTGCTGTTGCAAAATCGCGAACAAAAACACACCATGTGAATCAGGCTTTGCAGATGGCTGATTTTAAACAAATTGAGCTCAGTCTGAAGGCGGGATACTTTCTTTTACGAGAATTTGTCAACATTGCTAGACCGTGCAGCTTACCGCCCAGTTCGATGGCCTCCGCCTCGCTTGTTAGCAAAGGTGCCAGGCATTCCTTTTCAATGGCACTAATCTGGTTCGATTGAAGGTCCAGAAATTTCAAAGCCGGAAATTCCTGCCCAAAGTCCTTTGGTAGCTGAGTTATATTGTTCATGCTGCAGCAGACAATACACGTGCGTATCAGTAAAATTTAAATTTGCTTGCACACAAAAAACGATTGACTTACGTCAATTAAAATGCAGCTTTAAGCGGCTTAGAATAATCCTGCAAGCTCGAAGCTTTTACGAGCTTGCCATATAAAAAACATGTTAATAAACAGAAACACAGCACCAACCATACTTACACCAAGTCCAAATTCCAGAGCTTAGGAGCTGGTCTTGGCAACATGGACCTAAGAAAAACTTTGAGATTACAGTCTCGGATGACCAGTGACTCCAATCCACTTGTCTGAGCAAGCCAGTCCTCGTCGACGTGCGCAATGCTCGAGTAAAGCAATTCCACCGCCACTAAACTCGTTGATAACTGGTTCATGTCATGGGACAAATTAAGATCTTTCATATGTGAAAATCTTAATATTTTCAATTTTCTCAAGACTTTAAGCGTGCCCCAGGTTTGCGGGAGGCTACTGCCGTCTCTAAAGATTATTTTTTCGAGCGTGTCTTCGAGCCCAGCAAAAAACGACGGTTCTGTCGGGCCGAACACTCCGATTGTGACGTTGCTGAATTCCAGCACTGTAGCGTTGACGTCTTGAAAGACTCCCGACGGCAAGTTCTCTACGCGACTGTCCCTGAGAACAAACGTCAGGCGAGGATGTAGCTGAGGGCGCTCCATGTGTTCGAAGAAATCACTGGCGCTGCTGAGCTCTGAGCACGTGTACACCTCATCCATGGGACGGCTGGTGTTCAGGCACGTCGGCGCCGGTAGTACCAAGCCCAGGCACCAACCGAACACCACACAAGTAGATGAAAACAAAAACCAGGTTGACATCGTCGGCCGCTGGGTACCGGAGGAAGCCTGATGTGTGCTCCGGAGTCGCACTTAAACATCGGGGATCTGCGCGTGCGCCTATCGCTTGTTATCTCAGCCGGAGAGAAAGGACAGCGCAGTTCGTTGCAAGGGCCAAAGCTACGCTCTCTCGTGCTCGGTTGAGTTTCGCCCTTGGTGATAACTCCGACCAGAACTTCCGTGATTTGAGTAGGATGTTACGCAGAACACCGAGAAGGACACGGATCGTTTCGAGTTCCCACTGATGAGCGCCAGACGGTCTTTTTTTGGCTACGTGCAAACCGCGAGCCTCCAGCACGTTGCATCTCAAACACGACTAACAGAAAACATGCGTCCTCGTTTCCTCTTTAAAGACATTAATCCAAAAGTACACATATTATTACAAGTTCTTGAGAAAACCAAATCAAGTGGGCTACATAAATTTGCGATTTCGCGTCATTGTTTTCTGAATGGTGTCAGCATTAGCTGACAGTCTAATAGTCCTAATGGCCCTCCACTCCCTCGGCTATTAATTTCTGTTGTTTTTTTAGTTATTTTGTCGTTCGCCTTTAAAGGGATTGTCCGGTCGAAACCGGAAGTACTTAAGTTTTTGCACTCGTTACGTCGAGGGAGCCTTCACGTAGACAAACGTCATTTTTATTTTAATATATGATCTCCCGTTATTAATTAAACCTTTTATGAGTGTATCTACGAAACTGCACCCCGAATTTCGCCAATGATAATGGCTGACATCCGTAGCTGCTGCGTGACGTCACAAAACGCAAAGGTTCGTCGGATGGTCGGGATAACAAGCGTAGGTCGATGAATGTCTTGTATTTTGTTTCGAATTATATAGTCTCCTTGGCTGTATCTTACTGAAATACGGTTCTTTTAATGCAGTTCCCAAGCGTGTGCAAAAAAAGTCACGCCTTTTAGCAGGATATTACTCAAAAACAGCCATAAGGTTGGAGCAAACGTATGCCGTTTCACGCAAACACAACTGGGACGGCCAGCGATCGAACTAGGTGCGCTTGCAAAGCAAGGATGCAGATTTCGCCTCTGAAGCGGAAACTAGGTGCACGAAGCGGCGTCTGGGTACACATTTCGGCGTATCCACTGGATCGGTGATGAGGCTTCGGGTCATTCTCTCAGAGACGATGTCCGCGGCTCGAAGGCAAACGACGAATCGTTCAAATGTATGTCGTCACTTGACTTGGACGAGCTTGGTGAATCGTAGGAACGCTCTATTTGCATATGCGGGTCAAACAGAATCGGACTGTACGCGTGCTAAATACAGCTTCTGGTATTGTTTCCAGGTGGTCTAGCTGTTGGTTTCGGTTTCACTGCACAATAAAATTGATTGATCCGATTTGGGCGAGAAGTGAATGGACGTAGTTTAATATCGTCGGCACAGCATCACACCTCAGCTGACGAGCCCTCTGTCCGCTTAGAGCTCAGCTCGTAGCTCTCTTCTGTGAGATGATTGCTGCATAAGCGGGATCTCGATCTTGACGGGAACCCAGTCCCTACGCACGGCGACGATCCATTTTGCTCGTCACTGCACGTCTCGCGGAAAAGTGTGGAACGTCATGTTTTGGCTCGCATGTGCTGTCTGGTGGTTGTGGCACCCAACTGCGCAACAAAAATCTCACCCAACCACGAAACAAGTCGCGCACAACAACAAAAACGAAGCACGCGGAGACGTTCACTCGCAGGGAAATGACGAGACAGAAATGCTCGCTTTGTGTTGTGTGACGTCAGAGCTCCAATGTTGCCACCGAAAGCAGCGTTTACGGTAGAGTGCGATTGGAGCAGTATAAATTCAATTACTCATGCAGAGGGGCATATAAAATTCAGATATGGCAAGTACGATGCGTCTCGAGGCAATAACAATGATATTCAATTGTTTTCTAGAATTCAAAATTTGACCGGACAATCCCTTTAAATTGCTCTGTTTTGCACGCGTGCGTTTTTTTTTTTTTTTTTTTTTCTTTGGTGTATTCACTTTGCGTTCTCCTTTTCCCTCTTTTTGTTCTTTCTTTTTCTTGGGAAGGTGCCTGACGCCTCAGGGTCTAAATAAATATAAATACAAAGCCTATATAAACAGACTTTTTGTAAATAAATATCAGTTGTGTTTGAGACATCTTTGTCGTGTCGTCCTTCGTTGTTCGTAGTCTCAGGGTTTTTTATATGATGTCATGAGGGCACTTTTAGTTCGGCAACATTTTGTGTTTAATCGCGCAGTGTTGTACTCACTTTTTGAGAATCTTAATTTTCAATTTAACGTCGTGGTCCAAACGTCGTTAATCATAATATTATCAACACTGACACCAGCATAGGTGACATGGTGAGCTATCTTTTTCATTGTTTTTACCTGTCGTATTTCATTTTTGGTATACACAAAGATTGAGCTACGGATATCACAGTGAAAAAAAAAAAAGAATACAGCGTGGCAATATTCTGTTGATCATTAACTGGGACTAAATTTTTCCTTCAACATAACAATTCCTCAACCCGATTTAGTATTTTACATTAAAAATAGGCATTTTCAATACAAATCGTATAATGGACTCTAAATGTTATTAATAATATTATTGTTTTCTGAGAAATATTTTGAGTTGAAGCATAACAGGAAAGCAAGTGTCATTTAAACCTTGGTCTAACTCTAGATTCAAGTCATCCTGAGTTCACCTCATTACTCTGACCAGAGCCATTCTGTGACCCCGCTTTAGACAGGAGCAAGGCCGCCCCTTTAAGGATTGTTATCTCGACCGAGGAGGTCCAGAATTTCGATCGTCCCGCGCTCCCTTCCAGGATTGTGCGGTGGCGCCGCTAGGGCAATAACTCAGCGGCGACAACGCAGTGCTCCTCCGGCGCCCCTTCTTTAGGGGTTTCATAAAAGCCTCCGGCAGATTTTGAGTAAGCTATGAAGGCTTACTGCGGATGGCTATAGCTTGTTGTGGCGTTGGAAAGTGTTCATAGGAAGATCTGCAGCGGGAAACCAGAAGAGACGAACTGCACAAGCTGAGGTTCCGCGTCTTCAGGGGTTATTTTTGAGGAAATCTTAATGCTAATGTTCAGACTTTATTTCTATAAAAAAAAACAAAAAAAAAACAGATTGTCTTTAAGAGAGAGAAGGTATGTTTATTTACAGGAAAGCAAAGAGGTCAACCTGCTTGTGAGTGCTGGTTTGCTACTTTGCGTGAAAAGGAAGAGGGTAGAGAGACAGCAGACAGAATAGAGAAGTAAAGAAAGAGTGAGATCACATATACACACGTATCCCCCCTCCCCCACACACATCCCACACACATACTAAAACACATATATACGCACTCAAAGATTGGCGAAAAATAAATAGCCACACGTAAATTAAAAAGAGTGATGTCAGTTCACAGCTCTTGGTCCAGGCGGGTGTCCTTTAAGAACCGGAGTAAAGCGTTGGTTGCTTTGGATTCTTTTGCTACTGAAGTCCAGGGTCCTAATACATGGCTGAGCTCAATGTCCTGATCATGTATCTTCAAGGATTGTTTTAGTATTTTCCTTTAAGATTTCCAATTGCGGTAACCTGGACTTAAAGGGACCATGAAACGATTCTGAAATCGAATTTCATCCACCGATCGTGGTAAGAGGTGTGAAAAGCAACATAAAAACACAAAAATAGGGAGCCAAAAAAAATTCTTCGCTATAGAACTTTTAAAAGAAAACTGGACTCTTTTGCACCTTCTTTCCTTCGAAAGCTCTCTGCCTTTTCACTACGATGCATCCGCGGAAACGGAGCGCGTCAGCCGAATCCACGTCGCCTATTGGGTAAGAGCCTACCTCACCAGCACCGCGACCGTAAACAATAAATAGCCGGTGAATGTTTCCTAAAAGTTTTGTTAAATAATATTCAGATCCACATTTTGTAGCATAATTAGAGATGTGACGAAAATTGCCAAATTTGATAATGATGAGAGCCAAGCGCCATCTATCGTGTGGTAAACAAAGCAAGAAAAAGACCCTACTGCGCCTGCGCAAAAGGGCCGACGCGTCGTTGGCCGAGACCACGGTGTAGTCGCGACGACGAACGAACGTTTATTTTGCTACGTGTTCTTCTCGCGCGTCCCGACTTCAAGGAGGAAGAAAAAAGTACTTGAAACACACCACGACGAACAAGAACGCTGGATCCAGAAATACCCGAGAGAATCTACAACGGCTACGAATCCACCGTGCTCGGCAGGTAGGCCTAGCAGGCACTCCACTCCCGACTCGGTGCTGCGTTGCTTCAACGGTCCTTGGCCAAGACCGTCTGCCCACGACCGGTTGGCGTGCTGAATGGAATATGCCCGTGCGACCCTTGTGGATCCTTCCCGTATTATAGTTTGATCGCTGACCTCAATTTTAGATTAAGAGGTGAGGTCAATCTCTTCCCCTTGTTTTCCGAGGCAGTGTTGACGAACACTGTCGTCGAAAAGGGACTCTCGTCGATTCTATCTTCTTGTTTTGTGTGATATAGAGCTCAAATAAACGCCGTATGGATTACCTTCGTAACACGGTATGTACACTTTGTTATTAGTATGCCATTTTTATTCTGACATGACTGCACGTCACTGTCGAGCTATAACAGTTCGTGGGAGCTACGTGCAATGCCGGTCCAACCTTCCTTTGCCGAGTGTCACGTCAGTATCGAGTTGCAATCGTAAAAGATCGGACCCGAAGCGCTTACCAACAGCGCGAATACAGCACTTCCATCAAACGCGCGCGTCCGCTCCGAGTGTGAACAGGTATTTACGTGGCTCTTGCTGATACTGTCGTAGTTCAAACTATCTTTTTTTAACGTCGGCTTGCTCCTGCATCTCCTAGGCCGCGAAAAACGCCGCGGACATTTGTCTCTATCTACGTCGCTTTGCAAACGACTGACACGGGCCGCCTTTTACCAACAATGACAGTTGGGTTGACTTCTGGAGTCTTCACCGGAAGACTCGCCGCACTTCCCCGCAGGCATACCGGCGTACGGGACTAGTCCCATGCTGTCGCTGTAGCGCAACATATCTCATTGAATTTCGCTCAGCTGCGATGTGTCCATGGCTATCGCGGCCACGACCAACTCTTGTGATCGCGGCGATGAGGGGCGCCGATTCAGAAAATACGTCGGTGACATCAGCGCCATCAGCGCAGTAAAACCTACCGGCGCACCCCCAACTCGCCGCCGCTGACGCTCCCATTCTACAGCCGAGAGAACTTCCGGTTCCGGAAACAGGGTACGTCACGACCGTCAAAATTACGCCGCAGCTTGTTTTGCGGTCAGTTGGAGAGAAAGAAAAAGTCGATATTTCATTAATTTGTTGTGTAGAAGTTAATAAACTGAGACGAAAACGGGTGCCTGTTCGGCATTCAGTGAACGTTGAAGGTTTAATGTAAAAGTTACCTGGCAAAAGTAAAAAAGGTCATTTCATGGTCCCTTTAAAAGAGAAAAATTAGAACGTAAGTTTAGTCTAAAAAGGATGCAAAAGCTTATAAGACACATACATATACGGGAAAAAAAAAGATCCGCATCACGCGCGAGCTCCGGACTTTCAGCGTCCCTGCCAAGCACGCGCGCTCGTGCACTGCAAGCACTGCCCAGGGCCACATGCTCACGCTTGTAGCATCGGCTGCGTCTGAACTTCAGATAAAACGAAGCATCAACTGACTAACAGCATTTTTCTGAAATGTTTAGCTCAATCTTTTTCTCCCCACAAGTTATCCCCGGAAAGACTAGGACTAAAATAGCTATTCCTCGCAGCAAAACGTCGACTGTCGTGTATGTTTGCTACACGTTAAGTATCTCGACCAGAAGAAAGAGAAAGAGAGAAAAAAAAAGTTTAATGAACAACTCAAGTCCGATCTGTTTTTAATTTTCATCGGAGGATGAGGGTGCGCTGTCTTCGTCCTTCGTGCGTCGGTGGGTTTGGCGTCCGATGATGGAGTTATTTTTTCAACGTGGCCGACGAGGACTGACCACACGGGGGCTTGGATATCTTTTGGGAGAGCGGCCCACCTCGCTCAGCAACCGGGACCTGAGGAGGGAAGAAGTCAGGGAGAGAGACGGTTGAGAGGGGTTGAAACTCTGGGACAGGAGCAGTGTGTGTGTTCATTGGATGGATAAGCTCCGCAGTCATTGCAAGTCGGGCGACCAGATCGGCGCTGGATTAAGTGCATATTGTCGCGAATGACGAGGTGACGAAACAAAGAATAACTGAGGAAAATGAAACGTTTAATGGGGCGAACTTGTACCCAAAACAAAAAGAAAACAGAAGAAAACAACAGAGCCTTGCGGGCGTCGAAGTCGGCGTAACAGCAGGATCGAACGCTGTTGCAAGACTGACTCCGGCTTGCCAAGCGGAGCACCTTTCGTAGACGCGGGGCTTTCTTCAACATTCTGCCTAGAACGCTCGGCGCGTAGAACATTCGTAACTCGATCAGGCAAGAAGTTTTCGAATTTGCGAGGACGCCAAGTAGAAACAATAAATGAAAGAATGTTCCACTCCCTGAAATCGAACCTAGAACCTCCGCGCGACAGCCAAGCACGGTAACCTCTCGCCCACATACGCACTCGCGCAGCGACGCGCGTGGCAATATAGTGCTTCGTGGGAAGAGAGAGAGAGAGAGTTCGTGCTTGCCGGATAATAAATGTATCCTGTCGTGAGTGGGAACAGGAAGGGGAGGGGAGCTTGCAGCGCTGGAACCTGAAGCTGGCCATGTGTGCTGTTCGTTCCTTGTGATGTTGGGCGTGGTCCTAGCAAGGATGGTATGGTTCCGGCCAGGGTGTCGGAGGGTCCGGAGGTTCGCTGTCGCCTGCCAGAGTGTGTGCTCGCTCGTTGCCCTGAAAGCTTTATTGGCCGGGGATCCATTCTACACGTAGATGAATTGTGAGTTGCGTATGGGTCCCCATGTGTTCTTGGAGGGAAGTGTGGATGTGCGTAGTCAGTGTTCGCGCCTCGAAGCTGCAGAGAGCTTTCTGACTGTCCGCACGCACGGTGATGGTTGCCGTGGTGAGCTGATGGAGGATGATTGCTTCTAAGATGGCTTTTGCCTCCGCCTCCGCTACTGAAGGAACCCCGGAGCGAAGCCTCGTGGTGGGGGTGGAGGGTCCGACCGTCACCATCACGGCCTTGTCGTCGATGACTCAAGCGTCAGTGTAGTGGGTGTTATGCGTCGGTTCATGGAGATGGTCCGTTCTGTCTTGCCTGCGTTGAGCGTCTGTAGCGCGATTCATGTTCCGGGGTATGGGGTGAACGACGAAACAGGGAATGCTGTTTCAGGGTGGTGGAGTTGGGGGAATGGGGGCCATATGGTCTGTAGAGTGCACTAGCAGATGGAGGATGGCTCTGCCATGTGCGGAGGTTGTGAGTCGGTATAGTTGGGCGCCGATGGTAATCTATCTGCTCATCACGGGAGTTGAAAAGGGCCGTATCTTCTATTTTATAATTGGGGGTGTGGAAGGGACTCTGAGGGCGGTGCGGGTGCACTTACGAAGAGCCGCCCCAAGGCGCTGGAGTTGCGTGGCTGTGAGATTCTGGTAGGGAGTGCGTACATAACGTGCAAGGAAACCATGACCTCAATTACCTTCCACAGTTCATGTTTCTTGAGGCCTTGGCGTTGCCGGGTGATGCGCCGGATCATCTGGTGCACTTGCTCGATCTGTTTGTTGATCTGAGGAGTTCAGACACTAGTGCGGCCATCCTGTTGAAAGGTGAAGCCAGGACCTTGATGTGGGGGCGTCGAAAAATGGGAGAGTTGTTGATTTGAAGCTTGATGAGGTCTCGTAGGCCAGGGCGGTTTTGCGCGGGTCGTTTGAAACTACAACGAAGTTCCGTCTTGTTTGGCGAGCAGACGAGGCCAATGGTCTGGGCGTGGGCGTGAACTACGTCCACACCCTTCTGCAGAGTGTCCTCCAGCTCTCCAGGAGAGCCTGATATTGCCGCGTGTGAATAGCTGAGTCGGCAGCGTGCTCGACTCCCACGTCGCTGGCTGGGGTTTGATCCCCACCAGCGCTTGTCCTCTTTATTTATTTTGATTTTGTTTGCATGACTGGAATGTTTTAGATGACTCAAGGATCTTCTTGTTTGTTCGAGCTCGGAAACTTCTAAATACTCACGCGCTTACAAAAGGAGCTTCGCATGGCTGCTTGAGTTAGTCGTCCTTCCAAGGCCATCATAGTATGTACGGTCTTTGTCACTTTATGTTTCGCAGTACACGTTCGCCACATTAAACGTCCATTTTAAGTTTTATTAATCAAGTTTATGTTTTTACATACATTTTGGTGCAGGTGCGCGGTAACGCAACCTATGCCGACGGTGCGTATCAACTGTGACATCCATAGTGACCCGGACTATGGCCTCGAGAATGACCCGGGCTCTAAACTCGACAACGCCAATGGCTACGACCTCGAAAATATGGTGACGACACGACGACGCCGACGATGAAACGGACGACTCCAAAGACAAACCCCGGCTACGACGTCAACAACCAACCCGACTATGGCTTCGACGACAAACACTGTCTTCGACATTCACGACAAGACTGACGACGACACTGACGCAGACGGTGACTCGAACGACGATCCCGACTACGACTTCGACGGTAACCCTGACCACAACTTCAACTGCGACCCAAAAACGACCCGGCCGATGACTTCAACGACAACCCCGACTACAAGCTTGACGACATCCTTTATGACCACACCGAGGACGATACCAACGACGAGTGTGATGTCGACCACTGAAGACGAACAGGACGACGACGCTTGGTTTGTCACACAACGAGCGGAAGAAGTCCGCCAACTCGGCCGCATTTTATTCAAGCCGCACAAGTTGATGAAAAAGGCCGGTGCGATCTTTCTTGCCACGACGCCCAGTCTCAGCCCGGCTACCAAGTGTGGATCTGAACACCGATTTATCGTCGCAGCGAGGAACTGTTAAAGTGGTGCTTCAGCCTCAACGTTTATTCGCTAGCTGAGGGACCTAAACTGCAATCCGTTGACCGACGGAAAATTAATATTGTCACTCTGCCCTCTGTGACCCGAAGGTGATTCACATCGTCCTATCGAACTGAACAATGCTCGATTGGACTGTGAAAATTTGTTTTTTGTGACTCTGTAGTTAGTGCGTCTCTTGTTTTATGTTGTCAATTTCATTTTTGTTGCATCGGAACTGTGCGTTCTTTTAAGAGGAG
The DNA here is from genome assembly GCA_013358835.2 of Ixodes persulcatus. Taxonomy (NCBI): domain Eukaryota; kingdom Metazoa; phylum Arthropoda; class Arachnida; order Ixodida; family Ixodidae; genus Ixodes; species Ixodes persulcatus. The sequence continues at coordinate 185,261 of JABSTQ010010893.1, forward strand.
AGTAATGCATCGTGCGAATAGCTGAATCAGCAGCGTGCTCGACTCCCACGTCGCTAGCTGGGGTTTGATCCCCACCAGCGCTTGTCCACATTTATCTTTTTTTTTTTTTTTGCATGACTCGAATGTTCCAGAGGACTCGAAACTATTTTTGTTTGTTCGAGCTAGAAAACTTCTTGATACCCACGCGCTCTCAAAAGGAGGTTCGCATGGCTACTTGAGTCAGTCGTCCTTCCGTCGCCGTCATAGTAAATCCGGTCTTTGGCACTTCATGTTTCTCGGCACAAGTTCACCACAATAAACGTTCATTTTAAGTTTTATTAATCAAGTTTATGTTTTTTATTCGAGACATTATCATCCACGTGGATGGCGTGATGAAGGTCTGGGATGGCGGATAGCTGGACTGGAAGATTTTTCAGTGTATGATTGAAGAGCGTGGGGAGCCCCTCGCCGCAGCGGGTATGACGGTGACGGGTTGCCGCCTGGGTCAATAATGCAGAGCGTTCGGTTCGTGAGGAAATTCTTGACGTAGTTGAAGAGTCGGCATCCCGGCTGAATCTCGTCCAGGTTCTGGAGGATGGCCGCATGATCTACGTTGACGAGGGCCTTCTGGATGTCCACCCCGGCGATCGTACATAGTTGAGCCGTGCTTTTGTAGTCACAGACATCCGTGCGGATGCGGCGGGCGGCGTCTTGTGTGCTCACATGCTGGCGGAGGCCTATCATAGTTGGGGCGAAGTGTCCGTGGTGCTCTAGGTGCCACCCGAGCCGTTGGAGGGCCATCTTCTCCATCAGCTTACCAAGGCAGGACGTCATTGATATGAAGCGGAGGTTGGTGACCGTGGTGGTGTGTTTGCCCGGCTTGAGGATGCTGATGACGTGGGCTTCCTTCCAATTTGGGGGTATAGAACCTGTTTCCTACGCTTTATTGATTAAAGGGAGCAATTCTTCGAACTTCACGTCCGCTAGTTTGCGCAGCGTCCCATAGGTAACGAGACGGGGCCTGGTGCCGTGTTCCGCTTGAGTTTATGCTGAGTTTATGCCGCCGTCCTGGCGTTCTGCGCCAGGTTGGATGGTGTAACAAAGGTGTTGGATGTTCCGAACGGCCAGAGGATAGAAGGTGTCCCGAATCTGCTCTGACATCGCGTTGGATGGCGCATTCAACGCCATCTGAAGCCTCTTCAACATGTTACGAGGCTTTTTTTTTTTTTTTCGAGGAAAGTGGGCATGATTTTCCAAGCCCGGGGAGTGTGGAGTCGACCGTTCATGTCGTTGCAGGTCTGGAACCAGTTGTGTATGGCGCGATAGTCAGCGTGATTCTGGGCCGCTGTGGTGAATTCCTCGATAGCATACCGGAGGCATCGGCTGCCGGGACTCCGTTTCCAGGCCTTGACTGTGCGTCAGCGACTTCGACAGGGTGGGGAGGTGCTTGTCCACGTAAGGGTGGTCTTCCGTGCGGCGAGATTGTCTAGTGTGGGCTTGGATAGTTGAAAAGATTGAGCGACTCCACGTCTCGGCGTCCTGGTGGGCTGTATTGGTGGTTTCTAGTGACATGCGTGCCTTGTGCCAGTCCGTGATGGGGGTGGTGCGTGCAAATTGAGGTCTGCGTCGTTTGGTACAATGCCTGGGTGTAAGTGATACTTGAATAATGCGGTGGTCACTACCCAAGGCCTTCATGGTGTTATCCCAACAAGAGCCATAATCGCCGCGGATCCACGTGAGGTCAGGTTTGGTGTCCGTTTCGTGTGCAGTTTCCTGACGGGTGGGATATGAGGTGTCATCGAGGAGGGTCATGCGGTGGGTGTTGGAGAGGGCTTCCAATTTGCGTCCCATGGCTGTGGTTCGACTGTATCCCCAGCTGTGATTGGGACAATTTAAGTAATCGAGAAGGAGGAGGGTGTTGTGGCCTTTCGTGGCTTCCAGGCTGCTGTGGAGCGGGGGAGGACGCGCGGTTGCAAAGACTGCGGTGTCCAGTAGGCGTTCGCTACTGTTATGCGCTCTCCGTACACTTCGGTGGGGGTGGCGACATGCTTCTGACAGGGGCAGTTGAGGTGCGCTGAATCTCTTGGATGGTGACTAGGTATATTTTCAAGAGCGTAGTCACCATGGTGAGGTGGGCAGTGTGGGGGTCGTCCCTCGGGGCTTGTGGACAATGCTCGGCTGCGGGAATTTTTTGTATCCCGGGCTAGCAAATTCGCCGTGGGTCTTTTGCAGGGCTATAACGTTGGGATGTATGTCAATGCTGCGCGTGTATTGAATGAGTGCTTTTTCTTTTTGCGCTTGAGACCTTGACAATTCCAATGCCAGACAAGAAAGCCGGTCTTGTCGCCTCGATGCTGAGTGGTCGGGCGACGATCCATGGTTGGATGCAGGTACAGTAGTATTTAGAATAACATAATGAGTGGGATAACCGTTTGAAGGATAGCAAGGATATTTTGTGCCCATTCTGCGTCAACTCATTCCAGCAACGTGCGAATCATGCTAGGTGCTGTTTGAAGATACCGAACCCATCCCTTGACTGAATATGTGTCCGTTAAAACGGATAGTGTGTTTTGCTCTGATAAATTGCGCTGCCTTGAATCAGTCGGAGCAGGCTCTACCACTTTGGGGATTGTGTAATGAGGTAACTGAGGTGAAGTTGGCACCACCTTCGTCGGGCGTGAGTTTGATTTGTTTTCCTTTGAACCCTTAGTGACTGCAACGTACGAAGCTTCCTTTGAAGTTTGGTTCTCGAGCGTGCTTCTCAAGTTTATTTGTAGAGTTAGAGAGCGCGCTTCACCTTTTCTGGCTAGCTCGGGCCATTCGGTTTCATAAACCACGGTTCCATCAGTGCTAGAAATCGATTGCGTGTTTTCTGGCGTAATTAATGGTTTCTGTCTTTTTCTCTTTTTGCCGTTTTAAACATGTTGGTGATCTACCCATGTGAGCGACTCCGCAGTTCATGGACTTTTCTTGTGCAAAACATCTCTGTGTGTTGTCACGAGTGCCACTGCAGCGGCCGCATACTGGATTCTGCTTGCAGGCTGCTTCTCAATGTCCATAGCGACAGCACTTCTGCCACTGTATTGGGCCCTCCTTGCATAAGGTCACTGGTTGCCAGACGTGGCCAAAATAAACGCAGCTTGGTAGCGTCAATCCAGAGAAAGAAATCTTTACCGCTGAAATTTTGCCTAGTCTTCGTTGTCCCGCAACTATGTTTTCTGGAGACCTTAAGTTATCGGCAGTCTGTGAATCAGTGAGCGTGGTGTCCACATCCCTGACTACTCCTGTGGCGTAATGCCTAGAAAGGTAATCGTACGTTCGTATCTTGACTCCACAGAGCTCAGTGCATCCTAGGAGTGCTCGCGCCGTCTGGCAATTTTTTGTGTCGATGGCCATGAGATTGAGACATCTCTTATATCTAATCTAAAGGATACATTCGAGTGTAGCAAAGTTGGGCCGGTAGACATGGCAAGGTCGGTTCACTTGTACCAGGGAAATAATCCTAGTGCGGCAAACCACACCGCTGAGAGGTGTGGATAACGTTCGAACGGTGTCTGTAATTCAAACGGTCCATACCGGTGTATAATATACAATATTCTGATAAAACAGAGCGAGCACACAACCTTTTTCAAAACACTTCGTTCACTCCCATCTTTACCAGAGACGTTCGCCTAAGATCAGACTGTAATGTAGAAAATTTTATTTGCTTAGGTTATTGAAAGCAATTACTTCCACACGGCAGATTTTTTTAACAAATATGAATCTGATATACACCGCGCGACACAGTTAGTGCTAACAAGACATCGGCGGTTTTGTTTCGTATTTTACTCATTGCGTATATAAACACCAAACTCGATTCGGACCGCCTAATTTGAATACCCATATTTCCAAATTTTCTACCTACTTTTATTATAAGTTTTTCAGTTGAAAAATAAAAATAGGGGAAATTGACAGTAGCTTTTTCGTACAAACTGTGTCGCGCTCTGGACCGGACATTTCACATTGAGCTGCTTACTATCTCCGTTTGCACAAGAACCAGACCGAAACAAAAAAACGTGAAAGCGTCTCAATTAGCACCTCGAAACTGTGCATGACGGAACACTCAGTAAAGTGAAAGGAGAAAGCGAGGAAACCGACCAGCGATCCCTAACAAATGACTGGTTATTAGGCCTATTTATTGGTATCCTAGACACGAATCACTAAAATCTAAGCTGATACTCATAAAAAAGCGTGCCGCTTCAATGTTAAAACAATTTATCCCTGTCATCCAACTGCCCATAAAAACTGGCATGATATTCGGTAATAGATAGCGACTGGGAAAGGACGGTTTTTGGAAACTAATTCAGAGAGGATAAGAAGGATCAGCTGATGACTTTGGAGTCATTGGCGCAAGTCATCTGTTCTGCGGACAGGGTCTTCAGGTAGCTGCCATTGACCGCCGCTGGTGATACACAGTGAGCGTAGGTCCAGTCGTCACTGTATTCCAGCAGGAACCGGAGCCGGCAGTCGCAGTGCAACGGGTTTCCTGGGAACAGCAACAACACAGGATGGTAATAGCGTCGACTTCCAAAGGCGATGCGTGTCTTGGTTCCAGTTTGCGGCTTTAGTACGCAATCGAAATAAATGCAATATATATATATATATATATATATATACTTTTTTTTAATTTAGGTGAAGCATTCTACACCATGCCGCCGTGTTTTGCCATTAAATACGTGCACTGTTTTTTTTTTGTCTCCGTCTAAAATTTAAAGCTTCGAGACGCACACATCTGTATACATTGATTTCTTACTTAATATTGGTGAGTATACGTCGCAATATCTCGTAACATTTTTAAGCTTTACAATTCAGATTTATCTCATACAATATTCTTAAAAGGATCTATCATCTAGATATAAATGGTTGCTTTAATTTGTGAATGAAACCATTCAAACCTGTCTCAAGATAAACCTGTCACAAGATACAGCGGGAAATCTAAAAAAAAAAAAAGAATTCACATCTATTTTTTTTTTTTTTTTCAAATTCAAGTTAAATATTTTTCATCCCATCGCCGTGTATTCCCATTAAAAAAGTAACAATATAACACCTCGGCAAAAATACTGAGCTTCGAAATGTACCCTCCAAACCGACATTTTTGTCGAGGTCCGAGGCTTTTACTTCATTTTTCACGCACGAAAAAAAAAATAAACAAATAAGACGGAACACAGAACATGCCATGTTCAGTGCTCCATACTATTTGTTTATTCTTTCGCGAGTAAAATTTAACCTTACCAACACGCTTGGTTTTAATTAATTACTCCCACGATTTATAAAAAAAAAAAAAATTATTGTAATATATATATATATTTTTAGTTTGTGTACAAGTGTAGATATTAGATATCTGACACAATAAACACATTCATTGAGTGCACCTATAGATTCTCGGCAGTAGTTAGAAGCATCAACATGCATCCTACTGTGATGAGCCCGCCTTCGCGCTTGTTCCATTGGTCGCTGCTCGGCATACGCGCAAACTGAAACACAAATCCCCAGGAAGAGGCGCACACAACAACTCCGTTTGCGGTCTTGTGGTAGGAACCGGACGCAACATTTTAGCGGAACCGACAATTAACACTTCACTCTTTCTAACATATTTGCGCGCGTACCCAGGATGGCCCTATGGAACAAGCACGGAGTCCGGCTTATCACAGGACGCACGCCTGTTGATGCTTCAAACTCCTGCCGGGAGTCTATGCGGGGAGCAAGTCGTCTGCTGCTTGCGCAGGAGTTGTGGTGACGTCAGGACGACGCCGAGCTCTGATTGGCTTTCATTGAAAGGATAGTGGCAGACCTCAATGCTAGATGCCTTGAGGTCTACACACTATTTTCGTTTTTCGATCAGCCAATAAGGAGTCGGCGTTCTGATCGCACTCCCTGTGCAAGAAGCAGACGAACGTGCACTGCGCATAGGTGCACTTAGTGAATCTGCTTATAGCGTCACATATATCTGAAATTTAAATTGGGCACGAATTTAAAGAAAAAAAGATAATAGGGAGTTGTAGTAAATCGTTTTTCTCCTCCGCTACGGTATCCCCGAAGAAAACGCCGCAGCTGCGCATGCGCGCCGCCAGCCTTCTCTGCATAGTTCAAGGTCTTGTGGCGGATTACGGAGCGCTATCCGGGTGCTTAGTGGGCTGCGGAAACGGTCTACTACAATTCCCTAATATCGCGACAACTTTTTTACGGCGACAGCTGTTAGTGGCCCGTACCCCGATTTCGTAACGGCGTGAGTGCGGACGCCGTCAGTTTCCCCGCTAAATATAGCGGAAAAAAAAATTACGTCACGTGACCTATGTACACATCGCGACACTGTTAGCGCGAACGCGACATCGGCGCCTTTTCGCATTTTATTAGGAAAGAGTATTAGTGGGCACACAATTTTACCCCTTACATTAGAGCCCTATAAGGAGCTCTTTCCGTATCAATAATATCTTTGATGACAGCCTTTCGGTTTTAGAGAAAAACACAACAAAAAACTGGCGATCGCTTGTTAGGGCTAAGAGTGTTGCGCTCTGTACCAATTCAGTTTCCTGCTAAATTTAGCGGTAAAATTGATATCACGTGACCAGACGCCGCCGGACCTACACAACAATTGAGGTTCCCCGCTAAATTTAGCGTAAAACTCGACGTCACGGGACCCATGCCTCAATTCAGTTTTCCCGCTAAATTTAGCGGAACAATTGACGTCACGTGACCTAGGCACCAATTCAGTTTCCTCGCCAAATTTGGCGAGAAAACAGATCACGACTTTAAAGGGATGCTGAACCGATATCTGAAGTTGCCGAAATAAGCCCCGGACAAGCTTCCCGGGACCGCACTATACCTAAAAATGCTATTCATGTAAAGGGATGGAGATCGGATTATTATATTTCTAGGAATGACGACCGCTGATTGAGCCAGAAGCGCCAGAAGCCTCCGATGCGCGCGAGGCCCTCTGGGATTACTCGCAACGGAACTGACGTCAACAAACTGCAACGGAACTGACGTGAACAAGTCGAGCTGCCGACGCGCCACAGCGTGGAAGAAAGTTGCGCTTTGATGCCCGTCGCGTTGGAAGTTTGCCAACTAATCCAGCCAAGTTAGCTGCGCACTACCTGCCAGCCACCCTGCACCCTGCCACCCCCAGTCCATTTCTGCACCTGCGTCGTAGCGACGGCGGCGACTTTGGTCTGTGGGTTTCTCGGAGTTCGGCGATTTCTTTCCCGTCCTGATAATTTGGCCATGACGACGGCGACCACGGAGACTTCGACAGCGCTGATGTTTGATGCCGCCAAGATGCCGCTTGCTCGCGACGCTCGCTAGGCCGTTCGGCGCCGCATAGGTGTCGTGTCAAAAACGACATGATGAACACTGTTCGACAAATTTATCAGATAAAATTGCATTTCTTTTAAAAATATATCTCATCGTTTCGGGACGGGGTTCGCACGTCGCATTTCCGTTTCGTCGCGCCACCACGCGGCGTGAGCGCACGCCGGAGCCAACGAGGTAGGTCGGAGCCAACCGAGCCAACTTCGATGGCTCACCATAGCCGCGTTCTGCGTACTACAAGTTTGTTGTCGTCACGAAACGAGCTTTCAAAAAACTCACCAGGTGCACCTTAGAATATTTATTTACATAAATCATATAATTTAGAGTACTTTATTGTTTCAAGTACCGTCATTTAAGAGCCATTCGTGTGCTGTAAATATCAAAACGACAAAGAATTTAGATTATGTTTTTCGGTTCAGCATCCCTTTAAACTCATTTATTCATCAACAACGTATCGACGCTAAATCAAGGCAACGTCATTTCCACATCAGATCACCGTTTGACGCACGATCGGCGTAATGTCAGCCGATCGTCATTGTCATTGCGTCGAGTAAGCAGCACAGCTGCCGCTGTCTAAACGCATCGCGCACATATTAAAAAACGAGATAATATCACGAGAACTTTCTTTTTCATTAATTGAAGGAGTAATTGAGGCTGCTGACTGCGACAAACATGTTGGTCTGGAAGCTACGTTTCGAAGCGCAGTACATTTGACGAGAAAAAATAATGCGACATGTTTTTTTTTTTTTTTTTTTTAAATGGGAAAACACGGTGATGTGCATCAACGGCAAACGAGGCAACCTAATTCCATGAAATCCCATGAGGTCGCAAGAGTCACTGTAATCATACACTGAAACTCCCGAGCTTCTTGCCAGAACCGCCGCTCGTCGAGGGCTTCACAATGGGCATCGTCTATGCTCCGTGTGACTAGTTGTGTGCAGTGCATGCGAAGCCAACGCCAGACAAAGAGAGAAAGGGCGAGCACGAGGAAGGTGGGACGGGGGAGGAGGGCGATGGAGGGCCTGGGGAGAAAGGGAGACTCCTCAGCCTTCCAACTGGTTGCCCTCTCTCCCCTCGCCTGGCGTTGCCTTCGCCTGTACTGCACGCAGCTAGTGACACGGAGTATTGGATCGAATCGAAATGGCGTGGAGTGTGCTCGCAAGGCTCGCTCGCTGTCGAACTTAAAGACTGTCATCGCCTTCCGTGGAATAGAATGATAGATTATTAAGATAGTAAGTCCTAACGAAAACCCACGCGCCCATTACTCTCCTTCCGGCCAGAATTTGTCAGCCCTTCAGCACTTTCAAAGTTTTACATGTGTTTTTTTGTTTTTTTTTATGTCTTCTTGAGTTAAAATGGCATACATCGGGGCTCTTCAAAAATCGTGGCTGACCCATTAATCTATCTATCTGCATCGGGTGCCACAAAGGTGTGCGGAACACTAGAGGTCAGCACTGGAGGACGGAGGTACGGTTGTCCCGTCCTCGAGAGGTGATGTTCAGCTCGCCCTAATTAACGCACGTAGAGCTTGTCCAACAACTTACAGCCAGCAAATTTATGGTCGTATTAGTTTTACCTTAGCCGAACGCACCCCTTGTTTCTCAGATCTCAAAACGAAATGGTGTGGAAAGTGCGCTTCGGTATGTATTGCACGGTCACCTATCTGCCCCTCGTATTTCTTGTCGCCAGTGTAACTGGCATAAGCTTCATATATTTAGAGCTTTACAATCTAGGCTTCGAACATTTTCGGCCTTGACGCTATCGCTACCATTCGAAAGTGTGGCAGATCGTCACAGAGTTCATCCTTACCAAACAGGTACACGTATGTACCGTTCGTCAGCGGAGCCAGGCTTTCCTGACTCAGGGTGGTGATGTTGTTTCGGCCAACATTGAGAAACTCGAGCACTGGGAAGCCCTGGCCGATGTCTTGTGGAAGAAACGTCAAAGCGTTCCTCCTGGGCAAAAAAAAGGAAGACGAGCATTTTGTAACAATGTTTTGATATTCAAATATTTTGGTATGCCGCCACGATCGAAACTTCCTTCCCATTACCCCTCAACGCCTGTCATTGTCCTCCCCTCTGCGCGTGTGAGTCTTTTCTCTTTTATGGATGGATAGCATTTACACGAGGGAAATTCTCCTTTTCACGTCTGCTTACTGCAACAACAACATTTGTTTACCATAAATTGTTTATTTTTTATGGGAAACAATCCGCACAATATTTTGCTAATCAAGCTTCTTTTGGGGCCAATATGCAACCAAGCGAACTCTTGTCGCGTTCGCGGTAGTTCCCCGTCAGTTCCCACCCCGGTCCTTTTAGATCTGGATGAGCATCGTACCGGCGTGTGTTCGTCTAGTCACTACTAGTGCCCGATGCACGTTGAAGGCCCTAGATTAGCGGTCGTAGTGCACTTGCCTAATTGTTCACCTAAAGCGGAAACATGAAACACACCTTGACTGAAACTAACATCCCGCTCTTAGTTTTACTCGAGAATATCCCCGAGGATACGGGCAGAAAGTGTTCCAAAAAGCACCTTTGGTGCATCGGGACGCAGAAAGGAGCACACCAATCAAAGAACAACGAGTATAGTACGCGCCAAATGCGCACCTCATTGGTTGAGATCGGAAGGAATTCTAAAGCAAGTGGGCGCGTCTGGAGGGTGAAGAAATGCACGGGGTGCGCAAAAAGGGCTTCTGGTCAAAACGTCCATCGAGACAAAATGTCCATTGGGTCAAAATGTTCAACAGGTTATGAGAGACGCATGTCAAAATGCCTACCGAGACGAAATGTCCAATCAGGTCGAAATGTCCACCGAGTCAAAACATCCAACCTAGATGAAATGTCCAATAGTGTCAAAATGTTTACTGAGTAGACAAAATGTTCATTGGGTTGAAATTTCCGCGGAATCAAAATGTGCATCGGATCCTTTTTTATTTTATTTGCGAGTTTTGGAAACTCGCCAAAATATATTCTTAAACAAGGTTGAATTCGAAACCCAGAAAACAAAAGTGACTGATAGCTCGAAAACCAGAAAGTGTGCGAAAATAAACTAGTCTATGAAACTTTGTCTTTACGCATACACGTTCCATGCCACCCTTTTCTCGATGTTTGACCAATTAACGAATTCCCCTATGCGACCATAATTTGCGCTTTACCGAATTGTCTTTCAACGAACGCCCCGCCTCCCCCGTTCCGCCAAGTATGTAGGAGGTTCAGTTTAAGGTTTGTTGTACATTGCTGTGCTCGAGGACCTTGTGGTGTGTTGAAGTTTAGCGTTGCCTCAAGCAGCAATGTGTCATTTTCAATAAAGATATATTTTTGAAGTTTCTGCTACAAACGTCATCATCCGCAGCTCGTTCACTTTCAGCCGAAGCAAGCGAATTGTTGCTCCAAATTTCAATATTAGTACAAAGGCGAGAAACTTGTTAACCGTCTTTTGGAGCCAGAAAATTATTCTCAAGTTCCTTATTTTTTTAATCTTTGTCTTCATTCATTCTTGATTACCTTATCTAAATTAAAAAAAAAAAAAGCTTTTAGAGTAATCCTGAAGCATTTTTTAGTTATATTGAACCATAGGTACTTTCAATACGCAGGCTGTTAGGAGCGGATACAACCCTGTTTATCTGAGCGTTAACCTAATTAAAATTTTCCAGAACGTAACCGCAACAGTTCGATACCGGAGCCGAAATTTTCAGAAGAGAGCGCTATATCTTGAAGGGACCATGAAATGAATTCTCGGTTGGGATAAAAAGTCGTGAGCCATTCCACTCTGTGAAGATAGATGACCTGCGAAGCTGTTTAGCACACGACATAGAACCACCCCGATGAGCCGGAGGAAACTAGACACGCACGATGGGACCGCCACCCCGGGAGAGCGAAAGGAAAGGAAACGAGGCATGCAAACCGGGGGGGGGGGGGGGGGGGGGGGGGGGGGGGGGGGCGCTTGGGACGACGACAAAGAGACTGCGGTGCGAGGGTACTGGTACAAATTCATCTGGCGTCGCACCAGGCTCGAGGAGGAGGAGGGAAGAAGGAGGGAGAGGAGGATTGGAGAGAAGGAGGGAGAAGAGGATTGGAGAGGGGGAAAGAAGGAAGGAGTGGAGGAATAGAAAGAGAGAAGAGGAGGGCTGAGAAGGAAGCTGGGAAAGGCGCCCCCCCCCCCCCCCCGGGAAAGTTTGTTGTGAAAAAAACATCAGGAGCAATAAGTGTGCGCTCTTCCCATTGGGCCTATTTCTCGGGTTTTCGAGAACCTACTACTAATGGTTTTGATTTCGCATAGCTGCTTTCTTAGCATTTGAAATATGGGTTGTTTTGTTATTTTATTTCACAACCGACACGGGTCGCACAGCGCCAAATCTTTGAGAAACCCTTATTATCTATCTGAGAGTCTACTGATCTTTAAATGGTGCCTATTGATAACTAATCTACTGAATAGACCTATTGCTAAATTACCAGAGCCGTATATTAGGAGAGTTTGGACAATAGGCGGAGCAAAGGCCGCCGCCAGCGCCGAATATTCCCCCCCACGCTTAGAGCGTAAACTAAATTTGTGACACAGCGTCGACCAATCAGGAGACCTCTACTCCATCTCACAAATGTCTGCAGTGAAGACAAAGGCACAGGCGCGTGAGCCTAGCTCAGCGAAACGCTTTTGTTTGTACGAGACCTCGTGCATAGGAGGCACTTTCCAAAGCCACGCGCTCGTGCCTATGCCTTTGTCGGCACTGCTAGAACAGCGTCCTGAGACTGGCTGAAAGAAAGCAGTGCAAAGGGGGGGTGGGGTGCGCGAGCGTCTTGAGACGCGGAGTTCCGCTCGGCACGGCTCAAATTATACTTCGTTTCACTTTATCTGCGAGCGAAGCCAAAGTTAGAAGCGCGAGACCAGCGCTTTTTGCATTTCTTCCCAGCTCGCGCGCTCGAGCAAAGCCTGAACGCACGGAGCTTCCGTGCTCGCGCTTCCAGTTTTGCCTTCGCTCGCACATAAGGTGAAACGAAGTATAGTCGTGTCACAAATTTAGAGCACACGACCACCGCTAGGGGCTGTTTCGCGGCCTGTGGTTGGCCCCGAGATGCTCGCCTATTCAAACGGCTCTGATTCAACCAATGTATGGCCAAACTCTCTCGATAAACGGCTCTGTAAATTACCCAAGCGTCAAGAAAAAGGCAGGGAATGGTGTTCCACGCGCCGCACGTGCCGGCGTCTGCAGCAGTAAGTGTTCTGAAGCAAAAACCTAAAAGAAATGACATCTTGCACGCGCGTTCGTAAACGCTTTATTTTGGTTATTTACTTCGAATCTTTTATACGGGGAAGGCGTGCGTGTGCGGCGCGTGCGACGGTGCGAGCGTAGAGTTTTTAGTCACTGCACACGAAAAATCCACGAAGCCCTAGCCATGAACAGCTTCGCTATAATTGGGATTTTACTAATCGCATATCGTTTAGTTCGCGAAAAATAAAACTAGTGCACGAGCGTAGCAAAGCCTAAAGCCTGCTTTTCGGTACGAAAATTGAAAAAAAACATAGCGGACAATTTCTTGCCTACTTTTCTACGAAAGCTCTCCGCCTTTTCACTGTGATGCATCGGCGATGCAAAAGCACGTCAGCCGAACCCAGCTCACGCATTGGACACGAGCAGTGCGTCACTCGGACACTCGTGAACAATCATTCCGTCGACGAATATCGGAATTCGCGTTCCCATATCCAATGAATGCCGTGACGGCACTTATCATTTGAGAATGATAAGTTCGATGGTGTGCTTAAAAAGCACAGTGGAAGCTTGGAGCCATCGCCTCCATTGCCCAAGCACGTCACGAGTCACGACCACGTGATTCCTCCTCTCGCTTTTGAGTTGAGGATTAAAGCTAAGGAGGAAGAAGTTGAAAAATCATTGTATGCAACTAACGGCCAATAGAGACGCGTGCATACTGCGCATTCGTTTTTTGAGTGCTCTATGTTTGCCGCATTTCTCCAAAAAATTTGAGAGATTTAGAATGGTGTAGTGCTATTCATTGGCGTGGGTGAATGATTCGTACGTGGGACCAGATGTTCGAGATTGTTTTTAAATAGCTAAATTGGTGAAACTCAAGTCAGGGAACGCGCCATTGACTTCTTTTTTTTTTTTTAACCGTTCACACCTTTTAAAACTTTTAGCACTTTTTTTTTTTTGAACATTCGGCGTCTTGTTCCAACCACTGGGAACGTTCAGGTGAAGGTTGAGTGGGCCGTAGCGTTTGTCTTATTTTTCGAATAGAAAAAGCTGTTCTCTCCAAAACATCCGGCACGGGAAAATATGGCTTATCACAAGATTAAAGAGTCTCTCAGATTTGCGCGAGCGGTCAGATTATGACCGTTTGTGCAAGGTCGCGTGTGTATCTATACTACATATGAATACAAGACGGTACCAGCACCAGTGTTAATATATGAATTAACGAGGTAAACTCTCTAACGGGTCAAAATGTTCATCGGGACGAAATGTCCATGGAGTCAAAATGTCCAATATTGGGCATTTCGTCTCGATGGACATTTTGACCTGGAATCCGCGAAAAGTAGACGAACTTGCAGGCCGTATTGGTTACCGTTCCGTGTCTTCTTCTGCTCGGTTATTAGTTGATCCGACATTTCCGCCGAGTGCGTTAGTCACGCCTGCGCCACTGCGACGGCAATGACCACCCTCTACCGCTGCCGCACGAGCACGCTTTGGGACGCGTAGCATGGCTGCCGCTTTGCCACCGTCAGCTCTTTCCGCGTGCCTTCCAAAAACGCGAGGCACGTTGACGGCATTCTCTTTTCGTGATATAACAGCAAATATACGAACAGGGACATTCTAAATAAACCCGACCCTAATTCTCGGGTTTAATTCCGAGAAAACGGACGAAGGTTCTCAGGGCTGAGTGGAACACAGAAAAGCAATACGACGCCCCCAAACGATTTTGACTCGAACACTATACGGCGTCCAAGTTGGTCTGCTCCTTGCGCCCATCGTGCGTATGTTTCCCCTCAACCTCTATCGTAGCCTCGTCTATACTCACAAAGCCTGGCAGTTCGACGACGGAGCCATAGAGTGCCCCATTGGCAGATTTGGAGCGCGAGGATCTGGTAGCACAGAGCATTTCTCGGGGAACCTGGACGTCAGCGCACAGCTTTTGCTGCAGCAAGGACCCGAAACACACTTGTTCGCTCGGGAGAAATGTGTTTCGGCGTCTCGCCGCAGCAGGGCGCCAGTCACGTGGCTGTCCTCTTATCCGTTGTCTGCCGCTCCACCTTTTCCATTTCGGCGGCCGCTTCTCGTGTCGATCTGCCAGGCTTTGTAAGTATATAGGAGGCTATACCTCTACCAATGACGGCGTGCGTTTGGCTGCATCGTCATCGCGTGTTTCCTGCGCCTTCTCTGTGTTGACCTCTGATTGGCTTGCTCCTTTTTGGGTTCTAATGCGCCGAAGACGCATTTTGGAACACTTGCTCGCCGTATCTTTTCATCTCAATTCAATCACACTTTTGAGGTCCAATCCTTAATTTTGACCAAAAAACTATCTGTTCTGGGAGCATTCCTGAGAAGTAAACATTTCGGAAGAAATCTGCCTGGTTAGGTGAGTATTAAAAAATACTCGATAAAAGTATTTAAGTTAAGTTACTAAATACCTGCTTCATAAAGTATTTAAAATACTACTCAAGTTACTTTCACTGTAAAGTATCTTGAGTAGAGTACAAATACTTAGAAATGTAATTCAATTAGTCTTGAAGATACTTCCGCATTGCGTAATTTGTATCGACGTCAGTGACAACGACAATTATATAGCTGCGCAAATCTGGGTTACCAAAATGGCTTATTAGCACGCAACAACACAAAACGAAAAAAAAAAAGTATCGGGGCTAATTTATGCATTTCGACTGTAAGGAGCAAAATATTGTCACGAATGGCAAATGATGATTCAGCGAATAACTGAACAAAATAGACAAAGGCTAGCGTCGCAGGCGTCGATGTCGGCGAAACAGCAGGATCGAGCGCTGGGGCGAGACTGACTCCGGACCGCCACTCGGAGCACCTTTTGTACCCGCGTGTGTTTCTGGAACATTCGGTGTAGAAAGTTCGGCGCGTAGACCATTCGTAACTCGATCAGACGACAAGGTTCTCAAACTTACGAGAATGTCAAGTTTAAAGAATAAATAAAAGAGAAGTCCGCTCCCTGGTATCGAACCCCGAGCCTCCGCGCGAGGGCCAAGCGCAATAACCATTCGGCCACGCGCTCACTGGGCAACGCGCGTGGCAATATCACTGATAGATGTTAAAAAACACTTTTGAGACAACAAGAAAGAGGTCGCTTGAGCATTGGAGAGGAGATCAGACCGTGGCGCCCAAGCGGTTAACGCTTAACTAGATGGATTGGGACAACAAATACAATGGCTCAGCGCTTGGTTGACTTAACCGAACGCGGCCACGCGGCGTCAGCGTTCGGCTGGAGTTCGGGTTCTCCGGTGAGGGGGAGGAGGGGCTCTTTTGTTACCACTCCATCCTGCATGAACAATGCAGCATGCACTGTGCCCTGCTCAGCACAAAAACCCAAGTGGGTCAAGCTCGCATCCTCTGACGACTGCTTTCGGGAGAGATCTGGCACTTAGGGTCATGAAAGATGAAAATAGCTCGCTTTGCACCTTTGCATTTAATTGCATTATAATCAAAACTTAGCGTCACTTCACTAATTGTTGGTATTTTTTCATTACGCTGTGCCCCGCGCTCTATTAAAAAAGATGACATGAACATGCCCACAAGGCCTGTGGGAATGTGCACAGGCCTTGTGTTGGGTAAACACCAAGGTGTGGGGGTGACAAACGGGTCAGAGCGCTTCGCCAATAGTGACATCTCTGAATATCACTTCCTGCGGCGCACTTTAGACGCATCGTTTAACTACAGTTCATATTCCTTATATGGGGAGTTCGCTATAAACGAACTTGGGACACAGATATGAGTGAATAGATAACAAAGAGAACGCACATAATAGCCACGGCAATGGTCGCACCTTCTTCAAGTAGGTTGCGTTCAGAAAGGCACCCAACGTTGGGGGACACTTTGTTGGCATTTTGAGAGGTCGTCCAGCTCGCAGTTCGTTTTCTGTACTGCTCTCTGCTTATTAATTTTCGCTTACAGACAGTGTTCGCGAGAGCAATAAGTGCCGAACTGACAACACAAAGAAAAGAAAAAAAATAAAAAAAAAACTTTGACGTTTTGTCCTAGCGGGGTCAAATATACAAAAAGCAAAACAAAAATGTCTACCTTTTTGTGTGTGTCCATTTCTCATTTTCTTCTCTGTTATTTTCTTGACACTCAAGTCTGCATTGTTGTCGTAGGTCGTTTCCCGGTCTGCGTTGCGCCTCAGGGTGGCATCTTTACTTCCGTAAAACCACACCTTTTGTTTAAGGATTTTTTCGGGGGAAACTCTATAAAAACAAAAGGCGCCTTTGGGAAGGCGAGGGGAGAACCTTGATTGTACGAACTTTGGGCTGAAATATGAGTCACAATCGGCAAAAAAGCGATGTTTTCACGAGCTCTGTCAGAGTCACCGTAGCTAATTGGAGCTAGCAACAGGATTTGGTTGCTCGAAAGAATGTTCACGTTTGCTCGTGCCACGCCCACGTCACTTCATACCGAAAAACTCGGAAAATGGCGGAATGTCAAAAATGTATTTAAGATAATGAGTACAAGATACTTGGAATTGTAATTAAAATAGAGTATCAAATACTCTCGATCAAAGGTATTTGCAAGATACCAAGATACTTCAAAAAGTATTTAAGATACAGTATCTTGAGTAGAGTATTTGAGATAGGCACAAGTCTGGTATTAATCAAAGAAGCTGCAGGTACTTCTAAAATGAAAGACAGCGCAATAACATCAAACTTGACGGATCTTTTTTTTATTATTATTATTCTTTTTTGGAGTTGATTATTGAAGTGGTTGAGGTGAAAACTGACATTTCTCCCACAAGTCAGAGATTGCATGTTTGACCGCTCGCTATTTTTTTTTCCTTTTTTTTTTAGATAAAGCACTCTGTTGTGACACTCTCAAACTAGATTGTTTTATGCTTAAAGACTTGAAAAAAATATCTTGGACTAGTTTTCTAATAAAAATGTCCAACTGTACTCCCTCGATTATTTTTAATAAAGTTTTGCGAGTTTTTACGTGTCAGCTATTTAGGAAATTTTAATAACCGTGACATCGCGAGAAAGTTCAAACTTAACTCTTTTCAATTACCGTATTTTCCGGTGTATAAGTCGCATCGTTGTAAAAGACGCACCCCCCCCCCCCCCCCCCCCCTCCACTTTTCGCAAGTTTCTAAGTAAAAATTAGTATATAATTTCGTAAAACTTGGTTTTTATGCAGAAATTTCGGTGTGAGGCTCTCGGGATATAAACGCGAGAGAGTATACCAAGCATACAAAAAGGAAAGTCGCTATTTCTTTTGTTGATTTAGTTTATAAAGGTATGTTTGAATACTCAATAATAAATTTTGACTGTAAAGCATTTGGTGTCGATTGCTATTTCTTTAAATGTTCCTTAATGTTTTTTCTTGATATGTCTAAGTCTCTTGAAGATGAGAACTGTACTCGAGGTGAGTATTGTTTTTGTTTTCTGCTTCGTGTCGTCTTTTAACCCACTATGGCAGAACAAATCTACTTTTCTACATCTGAACTAAATGACCGTATGGGAAATGAGCACTCAAGTTCTTTTAAATGTACACGCTTAAACACTCGGTCTGCCCAAAACAAAACTACAGAACTTGGTATTTTGTTTGATGAATTTTGTTTTTTCTTTGATGTTATCATGTTCTCAGAAACATGGTATTCTGATGAAAACGATGTTTTTAAACTACCACTGTATAACAACTACTTTTTAAACAGAACAACTGGGCGCGGAGGGGGTGTGATGTTAAGTTAAGAATAATATGCAAGGTGAATTGTTACCTGAATACTCATGTGTTACTAACGACTATGAAGTGCTGTCCCTAGTTGTGGAGAACAGTATTGTCTCGGTATTTTATAGACCGCCAATGGAAATCTAGTTTCCTTTTTTTCTTTTCTAGAAGGTTACTTTAGATTTGCTACGGAAAATCAATATAATATTATTTTTGGTGGAGATTTCAACTTGAACATGCTTCTAGACACCCCAAGCAAAAGGGCAGATGGATTTTTAATCAATATTAGTGGTTGCACAAATGTCATAAAATCGCCCACAAGAATTACGGTTGACTCTTCAACACTCCTCGATCTGTTTATTACAAATTTGGATTTAACCTGTATAAAATCGGAGATATTAAGTACCGATATAAGTGATCATCTGGGCGTGTTCATTTTCATAAAAAAAGAAATAGCTAAAACTACAAAGAAGCGGTTCGGTGCACCTTTTCAAAATATTACAGCGAATAGCCTTTCTGAATTTAGAAATAAACTTTTGGAAATGGACTGGAGCCAGGTCTATGAGGAAGTAGACGCGAACGAAGCATATAACGTGTTCTTGAACAAATTTAAAGGGGCTATGCAACAATTTGTTTACTTTGCGCAAATACCGCTTAGAACGGATCCCTGACGTTAATGACCTATGAAACACGCCTTAGTTTTTCACCCGACGCATTAGAAGTCCCAGAAAAAAATTAAAAAACAACGAGCAGCGTTCACGCCCTCAACTCGCAGCCTGAACAAGCGGCCACGTGATCTGGAGCCGATATATGCCGCCAATGTTGATCATAGCCACGCGCTGGGGTTGGCAAAGCACAGGACACGCGCTGAGTTCCAGACATTGTTATGGCTCGGCTATTGTCGTCGTTGCAGCGATTGGACACGGGCCACTACTCGAATGCTTCTCGAGCTATCAATTATCACGAGCCTAAATCGAGTGCCCACGCAATGCTCGGGTCCAATCTATGAACAGCATTCAAATATCGTCATACGGGTGTACTGCGATCCCCGCGTTACGTCATCGAATTTTGCAAGGGAGAGATTGAATGAAAATGATCGCTTTTGTCCTTGAAATTACACCGCAACAAAGGAGTTTCTTGGCCAGTGGCATTGCATGCGAGTATCCTTGAGTCCCACTAGTGCCAGTAAGCTCGTGTAAAGTGAAAAACATTCCATTGAATATCGTTGCACAGCTCCTTTAAGGAAATATACAAAATGTGCTTTCCATATAAATCTATAAATTGTCGAGAAGAAATCGTAAACCATGGATACCCCAGAACTTTTGTTAAAATAAATAGGAAAATGTTTTGTACAAGATATTCGTAAACACTAAGGACCCTGAACATCTTTAAAGCATTTAAATCATACCGTAACATACTTACAAGGGAAATTAAGAACTGCTAGAGCAAGGTACTTTAATAACTACGTTGTGTCACACAGCAATGCGAACAGACGTCCCGTGGAAAAAGCTTAACAACTGTCCTGAATCGTGCGCACGAAATAAGGCAATTGAGAAAATCTGCCTGTAGAATGTAGAACCTCTCACCCGATTTTGAAGAATCGACTATCAGCGAGATCCTTGAAG